>CM075028.1:1437521-1510021 GCA_037576675.1 Pangasius sanitwongsei
TCCTCACGGAGCAGAAAACGCACACGACGCAAACGCTTCACGCTCCTCACGGAGCAGAAAGCACACGACGCAAACGCCTCACGCTCCTCACGGAGCAGAAAACGCACACGACGCAAACGCTTCACGCTCCTCACGGAGCAGAAAGCACACGACGCAAACGCCTCACGCTCCTCACGGAGCAGAAAACGCACACGACGCAAACGCTTCACGCTCCTCACGGAGCAGAAAGCACACGACGCAAACGCTTCACGCTCCTCACGGAGCAGAAAACGCACACGACGCAAACGCTTCACGCTCCTCACGGAGCAGAAAACGCACACGACGCAAACGCCTCACACTCCTCACGGAGCAGAAAACGCACACGACGCAAACGCCTCACGGAGCAGAAAACACAAGCGTAAACTCCGCTATCGTGAAGACTTTCTCAGAACAGCTTTCCCTCTGCCTTTAAATCACTGGCACTGGAGACTCCTTCCATAAATGTTACATAAACTTCTCCTTACAGAACACGCCACCGCTTTTAAAATCTGTTTACGTGCAGCGTGCGCCGTTACTGTAGAAACGACGAGGCGTGGATGTGAGTGCAGCAGCGTTGAGGTGGAAATGAATCTGTTCTGACGCCACACTCGGCTTTCTGCAGCTGGAACCTGATCCCGATCCTCGAAGCCCAAACAGCTGGCTGCTGGGATCAACTGCCTTTCCTTTCACTCTCACTAATTAACGTCTGACTTTCTTCAGTCCACACCTCATTATTCAGTAACGGCGCACACACACACACACACACACACACACATGTGAAGCACAATCTTTCACTAGTCATTAGCTCACACTGCATAAACACACAAATCTTTCTTCTCTATGTGATGTACTGTAAATGCTGGAACACCCCAAAGTGGGCGTGGCCTAAACCACACCTTTGTCTTTTCTCTTTCTTGCTTTGTTGCTTGCATGCTTTCCTGTGTCTTTTCCTTTCTTTTCCCTCCATTCCTTTCTTCTTTTTTTCTTCATTTAATGTTTTCTTTTCCACTTTGTCGTTCATTCCTGTTCTTTATTCCCAGTTTCTTTCTTTCTTTCTTTCTTTCTTTCTTTCTTTCTTTCCACTGTTTTTGTCTCTTGCTTTCTTTCTTTGTTCCTTTCTTTTTTTCTCTTTTCTTTCTGCCTTCCCAGTGTTTTTGCTTTTCTTTCTGTTTCATATTTGATTCTCCTTTTCATATTCTGTTTCATAGCTCACGTAAAAGTACGGAAGTATTTTCTGGGCAAATTTCAAAAGCAGTTGCGTTTGCAGGTGTGTTTTGTACTTGTGCGTGCATAAATAGTGATGTAATGCAAATCGCGCATTGCCGTTTGCACTTTCCCCTCTACCCAAAACTGAAACGCTTCCATATAAAAGTATAACGCTGTCTTTCCTTGATATCGAAGCCTAATAATAAGACCTCGTTAGCGTTATTCATATTCGCCGTAGTTTCCTCATCGCCACCCAGGGCTTGAATTTCGGCACGGGATTACGCATCATTTAATCCATTCCCGCAAGTTTAACTTTTATAATGCGAGAAATTCCCGCACAAATGTGTTTGCTTCATCTCAGGTCAAATTATGAAATACATCAACAGACGTGGAAAAAAAAAAAAGAACTCACCGGTTCAAACAGTCTGTCTTTATTTTAGAGTTTAATTCCACAAACAGCGCTGCAGCGGCCGTCTCTGACTGGCGTTGGGTCCTGCAGCGCATCGGCACTGATCTTATTCACACAGGGCTGTGTGACACGCTCTAATATTCTGAGTCACGATGAGCTGCTTGTGAAGATAGTATCGGCTTCCAAATTATTATTTTAATCCCGAAATTCCTACATTAAATGCTGTTTTGCTCTTTATAGCGTGTGAGCGGATAGAGCGCCTGCCGACTCGACACAGCAGCAACGGCGCGCGAGTAAATCACCTCCCCGTCTTAAAATGCGCGTTTTATCCAAAGTTAACATGAATGAACATGAGACAGAATGTAAAAATAGTCTCCTGCTTACTGATGTTCATCGTCTCTCACGTAACGACCCGTGTTTCAACCGCGAGATTTCTCCTTACCTGTTATTTAATTTATGTCGGAATAAACATAATTCACTAAAATGGTTTTTAATCTTACAGAGCTTTTTATTCTTCAAATAAAAAAAAAACGTGACACTCTGACTAGATTATTTCACAACGCTTAAATATTAGAAAAAAAATAATTAGGCTACATCTTAGACAGCTGAGACATTCCTTCTTCATTCAGACTTAGAATAAGCCTGAAATAAACACATGAAAGACACTGAAACTGAGACATTAATATAGAGTTTAAACAGAGTTCTTCATGTTAATTTGAAGGAGAGCATGGTGTATTTTGTATAAAGTTTTTAAAAAAAAAAAAAAACAAAACAAAGAAATTGATCTGAAACTGGAATATGAAATTCACTGATTCCGAAAGGCATTAATATGTAGTTTTAATACAGTTCTTAATGTCAGTTTGGAGGAGATCATGACAAATTTTGTTTTTAAGCTGTTTTGAAAACCACCATACATTAAAATCTGTAGACATAAATAAACGAAGATTATTAATTTAGCCCGATGTGTTAAAATTGATTCTCCCCCCCATAATTTTAAATCCCCCCCCATGTGACCCATGTAAGGGGGGAATTCTCCCCCAGTTTAAAAAACGAAATTCAGGCCCTGGCCACCTGAGATCGTGCGAGTTGCGGTTTTAATCATGAAGATGCAGGAAATTAGTCTCCGGATTTAAATGTACAGAGGTCCAGCTCTTGTCATCAAACCCGTGGAAGAAGAGCGAGACGAAACCCCTTCACTGGGACAGCGTCCAAACACAACAGTACGATCTGCAATCCTTCACGTTTGTACGTCTGCACTTTGTTATACGTTATACAGACGTGCCTCTAAGTGCCGCGTGTATGAATTATTAAGAGCGCGTGTGTATCGTAAGGGCATATTTTATCACGGCAGCTTAGACACTTTGTGAAGGACGCCGGCAATGCGCGGTGTGTATTCACAGCTTCATAGTGTCGGGTGTCAGCGAGGGTGAATGTCTGGTTCTATTTCAGTTCCTTCCCGTAGACGCGTGACTCACCAGACACTCCAGACGTAAAGAAACGATTCTAAATGAAAGCGCCTGTGCATTATGTAACGCGTATCGCTTTCCGTAATAGGATAATGCAAGCTACGCGTGTTTTAGCTTTAACGTAATCAGTGACGGCTGGTGAGAGCTAAAATCTAATCTAGTGAACGACACGGAACGACAGTGATCTGGAAGTATTCCACGATTAACGATCAAAGCGAACGAGACCGCAAAGTGCGCTCTGTGAAAATATCGCGAGCAGGAACTCCAGCGTCCTCCTACAATACAAGCAACCCAATAAAACAGGTCTGACCTTTGACCTAAGTTTTGACCTACGATCACTTTTCCGCTCTACTAGTTACGTTGTACCTTTACGTTACTGTGGCGCAAACTTCATTCCGTGTATGGTTTAGGATCGACTTTACCCCCTGACTTGATCATTCAACTGGCGCAAAAGAAACATTTCAGACTGCACTCCCTCTTTCATCAAGCATCTTGTTATAACTGGCTTTAAATGTGCGTTAGGCAAGACTGGTTAAAAAAAAGTGTTAAAAAGCTCCACCCCAGAATCCACAATGGTTCAACTAGAGTTAGCATGATAGCTAGCGTTAGCATTAGCAAAATCCGTCATGACCTACAGCTTCTTGAACGCTGGGTCGTGAGGATGGCCCTGAAGTGAATTTGCTGCCCTGTTTTTCCTTATAACAAAAAAAATTAAACCGTATTTCTGCTTGATTCTTTATGTAAAACAGGATTCGAACAGTTCAGAGCTTCGTACAGATACCGGTCCAAGAGCAAAATTCTGCATCCAGCTTTATCACGTTCATCAGTAATTAAAATTTCTCCATCTTGGAAAAGCGTCACCAATGTTTATTCTGTTTTTTTTTTTTGTTTTTTTTTGCATTTTATAAGGTTTTTTTTGATGCACCGCATGGTTTATTTGCTCCAAGGGGAATGATTGTGCTGTGCTGGGCGTTTGCCAATTTCAGACTGAAATGGGGGTGGAGTGAAGGGGCACTGTGCCTGTGTAAACACAAATAAGCACTCTGGACTGTAACGCAGGTTTCCAAACAGGTTTTCTCAGCCATGTAATACACTTGTGGCTTGAATATATTAAATATATATCCGTTTTCACCTGCTGTTGTAGATATGGTATTTGTTGAGTGCTGCCTCCGACATTAAGAGCTCAGCGCCTTGCTTTGATCGACATGCGAACCATGGAAACCTAGGAAATTGCCCAGAGGAGCCAGGCCGTCGGGCTCTGTTTTTTTGTTTTTTTTTTCCCGAATTATTCAAAACTTTTGTTTCGTAAATGTTGCTTTCCCTTGCTGTCAGATTGAAATCTAATTCTCCACTGGGGCCGACGCTGCCGTAGATCAGAGCTCGCTCGCTCTCTCTCTCGCTATCAAAGCTCGTGTCTGAAAGCTGATGGGGCAATCAGTGTTTGGACTAGTGGCCGAGGAAATGCAGAGAACACACAGACACACGGGGGGGAAAATTCTCCAAAAGTGTGCAAGGCAAATTCCTGTGGTTTGTTCAGTGTAGTGCTGGCTCTGCTGTTGAGGGTTATTTAGTGCGTCTTAAGTGTTTCCTTATGGAGGTGGCTACAGCGGGGATTAAGTTACTTCCTCCATTTCATTAGAAATCACTTTTACTGGTTCAAGTCCCAAGTAAATTGGTGACACAACTGTTCCTCCTCATGTTGCACCAAAATCCCAATAATAATAATAATAATAATAATAATAATAATAATAATAATAATAATAATAATTCTATGGTCTAAAACTATTAGTATAAGGCGTAAGCTTAGTGTTCACCATGTCCCTGTTTGGTTTTCGAGGTTAACGAGCGCAATGTGCCATTCGACTTGCCAGCAAAGTGTAGACGCTGGCAAACGTTTCCACTTCTCAGTGCTCAGTGCTCGCAGAACTGAAGTGCTCGCTCAGAAACGCCTCTCCACACCTTGCGCCGATCCTCCTCTGTACTCTTAAGATACTGTTTGCTATAGTGATGTTTTATCAGGTCGCTTGTGTTGTAGGAAGATGCTGTTTCTTACTCTTGATTTATTTATTTGTATGAGTGAGTGAACACGGTATCGGACCGATCCCTGATACCATTATCAGTACTGATGCATCACTATACATTTTTTATTTTTTTTTATAAATCGTACTAAACTCAAATGGTCATTTATGTTCAAACAACGCTATGATAGAGCTACTACCCACTTTACTATACTTTTGTGATTAATTTATATCCCAAACATATTCCTTGTGGACTCTTTCCCCGCTACAATATGTGTCTATTGACTTCACTGATCATACTTCTTCTTATGAAATGGCAATATTGGCTGAAGGAATTACCCTTTTCTGGTACGATGTCGTGAAACGGTTAACCCGAGGAAGGCTCGGTGGCTGGGTCAGACGGAGGGATGAAGGAGACGTTGCGGCGAACAGTAAGGCACTTCAAAGCTTTGATGTTGCGAGTTTCTAAATGAAGGAGACTGAAGGTCTTGGCTAATGGGAGCCCATGGGGAGATGAGAGAGCCTGCAGCCGACACAGCAGTGTGTGTGCGTGTGTGTGTGTGTGTGTGTGTGCAGTGCACATTGATGTTTTATGGATCAGCTTTTATAGGTAGATGCCAATTGTTCTCTGTGGCCAGATGAAACTAATTCCACACTGCTGCAAAAACATACTGGTGTGTGTGTGTGTGAACATGTGTGTGTGTTAGGATTGGGTAAATGAAAGTGTATGCGAGCACACATGCTGCACAGAACGTCAAGGCATTTCAGTCTGAATAATTAACGGCAACGGTGTGACAGTTGCACGGTTAGTTGCAGAATATGATCGGATGGTTACCTCACAGATGAAACTGCACACAAAGTTTTTAAACGCTCGAGTAATACCGTGCAGCCGTGATGTTTTCGAACCCCTGAAACTAGTAGTAAAACCTCAAACACAATATTCCCATTCTCTTCAAAGATTCTTTGCAATGCTTGATATTTATCAATCCTTTATTAAATAATCATAATAACAATAATTATCATAAAAAGCACATTTTTTTTTCTCTTCTGTACAAATCTTCCAGAGAGTAATTGGAAGTCTACCCAGTGCTGTGATTTTCGAGTCTTTTCGAGTGTTTAGAGACAGACGAAAGCTTCGAGTCTTTGAGTGCCAGAGCAGCTCCAAGGCACTTGGAAAAGTTCCCATTCCAGTAGTGACAGTCTTTTTTAGATGAGCGTGTAGTCACTCAGAAGCACAATGTGTTCATTTTCCCTATTCGGATTCTCATAATTCCGGTACTGTCCTCTGTGTCTTGTGTTTGCAGAGGTGTAACGTGGCTGATATGTCAGCAGAATGTGTGTGAGCGTATATGAATGCGTGTTCCCGTGCTTGTCATGGATGATATCTATCAGTGGGACTGGGAAAAGATTTACTCCATCTCAGTTAGTCTTTTTTTTTTTTTTTTTTTTTCCATCGAGAGGCCTTTGAAAGCCACTAGGGGGCTGACGTAAGCTCCAACCCAATTCATTACTAAACCTGTCTCCTGTTAACCTTCAGCCTTGTACGGGGGGGGAAAAAAATGGAGACAGGGGAAAGGACTAGCAGATGATGAGTGCTTGGCCTTGGTCATTCAGTCTCAATGGTGGTGTTCCTCATGGCTCTGTGTTCGCCACAAAAACTACTCTTTCTTAAAATATCAGGAACGTTTGTTAATCTGTAATACCATTGAGCTCAGCAGTGTGTCCCATTTAAAGCAATCCATAGGTTGCACTGACAAAATTCCCTGTTGCTTTACACAAAAAAAAAAAAAAAAAACCCAAAATGGTCCTGCGTTTTCTTACCAACACCTAGCGTAATCACACGGCTTCAAACTAAACCTATGAAATTCTACTTGGCTTGTCTTAACAAGGTTACATTTTGTTTCTTGTCTTTCTACTAAAGCCAGAATGAAACATGAAACAAGACCACAGAACTAAACGAGCACTGGATGGATGTAAAGATTCAAAAATGAAATAAGATTAGTTTTGGTCACTGAAATCCTGAATGAAAACCAACGGATTGACCAGCATTAAGGCATCACAGTCAGGAAATTGAAAGGGAAAAAAAAAAAACGAACGAAAATAAAAAGCTCAAAAACGTCAACAAACATCACCACACCATCAGTCACATGCCACAAAAGCTCTGCGTTTAGGGATGATGAGAGTTCGGCTCAATTCCACCGGCTCCCATTCAGAATCCAAAGCTTTATCATGAGATTTTTCTTTTTTTTTTTTTTTTTTTTTTGGAATAGACAGAACTGATATGTACTAATATCTATTTTGAGGCTAAGCTGGGAAATGCTTCCCTAGAGATAACTCCAAGCAGCCTTCAATAATCCACGTTTGTATCAAACCGCATCCAGCCAAGCAAGATCCGAGTTGAGCAAGAAAGGCTAGCTGGAAGTGACGGCTCCAACAGTTGCACCAGCAAGCAGCAAGATGGTGACATGCATACCAAGAGATGGGGCCAGTCTCTCTTGAAAGCGCCAAATTTCTGCATGTCCGATAAACGTCAGCCAGGTAGTCCTCAAGCTTCTGAGCAGCAGCGCTGTTGGTTAAACTTCACCTTGTGCTTGATGCCATCGTAGAGCTCAAAGTTGTAGTTCTCCAGTGTGGTGGAGGAGCGCGAGGTCAGGCCTCCGTAGG
Source organism: Pangasius sanitwongsei (assembly GCA_037576675.1). NCBI lineage: Eukaryota > Metazoa > Chordata > Actinopteri > Siluriformes > Pangasiidae > Pangasius > Pangasius sanitwongsei. The sequence goes on from CM075028.1 coordinate 1,445,303, forward strand.
AGCAGGTGCAGTACAGCAGAAGACCAGCGCACACGGCGCCTAACAGAACTCCCAGAGAGCTCATCACTATGATGGTGAGGAGAATGGGGTCCAGCGTGTAAAGCCAAGGATTCTCCTTGCCCGTTGTTCGTGTTACTGGAGGCTCCGAGGAAGGTTCTGCAGTGGTCCATTCTGGGAATTGTACACCTTGAACAAAGAAATGCGGAGACTGTTTATGAAAGTTTTCATACTGGACACATAGTACAATCTTTACATTGTTGAAGAAGAAGTTAAACCCGAATTGGTTGCATCTCCACCATATGTATTGGACTTCAAGAAAATTCAATTTTGTGCCTGCCTGCATCTCTTTTTCCAAAGACGTAAAGATTCTACAATCTAACAAACCTCACACAGGATTCACACAGGACACGCTTTGCGCTATTAAATTGCTGCTCTTCTGATTTTCGTTAGTATACACACATTTGGCCTGTTGGCATCAACAAATGAGCCTGAGGTGATTGACAACTTGGTGGAGGGCATGTGGGCTGAGGATAGACTTAATTATGTTTCATTAGTAAGGCGGCTAGCTGCCAGCGTATAAAGACGCACAGATTAGGGGTCTCTAATTAACCTGTCCCTTTTTAAAAGACAGAAAACAAAGAAGTCTTTATGAGAAAACTTCATGAGAATTATGCGCAGCGACATTTCTTCTGCAATATTAAAAAAAAAAAGAAGTCAGTAATTACCTACCTGTGTCTATGTGGTCCCGGCTGTTGAGAAGACGATTACCTCTGGGGTCCATTTTTTTAACTGTGGGGAGGAGAAACGATTAATTGAAACAGGAAATTGCCCAAAGCCCAGTCTGTAAAAGTCATTATCAATGATTATGAAAATTAGGTGTTGTTACAGAAACATGAAGATGGCAGAGTTAATTACAGGTTACTGTGTGTAATTAAGGAGAAATTATTAAGGAGAAAAGGAAACGCCTGGTTAGAAAAATAAGATTTTATTACCATACTTTTAAAAGGGCATTTCCAATTCATCAAGCAAAAAATATTCCATTCATGTTTGCGCTTTTTTTTTTTTTTTTTTTTTTTTTCCTTTTCTTTTTTTCCCCCAAACAGCACACTCATTTTAAGATTGAGGTATAGTGCCACATTCATACAGGAAAGTGCATTGCCTTCATCATCATCATCATCATCCTTTTAAACATAAGTACAGTCTGAATATCAGAACCACCTACATAAACTGTGTGGGGTGATAAAAAAACGGCCAGAACGGCAAGCGTCGTTAGGTGCTTTATCGGGACAATACCGCCTTTTGTTGAGAAAGCGTTTGAACTGAGGCCTGCTGGGTCCAAACCAAACAAGGCTGAGAAATTGATGTGAAAGCCTGCGTGCTATGGATGTGAAGGTGGTGAGCTGACCGGCTCTGTTGTGAGCAGTCTGTTCTACACGGACGAGATAACAACTCCTCTGAGAAGACAACGACTGGCTGCCTGTTCTACAAGCCCGGAGATGCCCATGTCCAAAGAAGAGTATCATTTAGTCACAAATAGTTTTATTTTTAGAGGGGGGGAGGGGGCAAAAAAAAAAAAAAAGTGCAGACATCTAGGGGATGGGGGGTAAGAAGATTCTGGCATCCAGTCTCTCTGGACGATAAGTCTCTGGAGAAAGTGTTCACACATTACCGTGTTCTCCAGGGACATGAAGGAGGAAAACTTCCAGCAGCTGTAATGAATGCTATCGGTTCCATTAACTAATTAAAAATATTAAGCGCTTGAAAGATTGTATGGCGAGATTAATTTAAGAGCCCATTGCAAGCCAGTGCCAATATTTCTCTTACCACTTATCTATCCGATGGAAATAGCAATGAATAGCTGACATAAGTTCTTTCTCTTTTTTTTTTTTTTGCCGCCAAACCCCAACGATCGTGCATAACTATGGCGAATTGGTGTGTTAAATTTTTATCAAAAGCGCCCCAAACAGTGGATGCATAGGAAACCAAAACAGCAGGAACTACAGAACACGGAGTCAAGGGACACTGGGAAATAGGAAATACATTGTAACTTGCAGAACAGGGTAACTAGGAAAAAACCATTCAAAACTAGGAAAAGATACTCAAAACCAGGGAAAAAGGAAACAAAGAAAGGCATTTGGAAAGCACGGAAACTAGGAAAGTCACTCAGGACTAGAGAACAAGGAAAGTAAGGGAAACACTCGGAACTAGGAAATGCACTCCAAACTGAGGAAGAAAGGAGCTAAGAAACATGCTCAAAACTACACCAAGGGAGCTAGGGAACACATTCAAACCACAGAACTGGGAAACTAAGAAACACATTGGGAACTGGAGAACACGGTACAACTTGAACAAGGAAACTAGGAACTAGAAAACATTTGAAACTCTGGAACAAGGGAGCTAGGGAACACACTTGATAGTAGGGAACAAGGAAACTAGGAACGACACTCGAACTTCTAGAACAAGGAAACTAGGAAACACTCGAAACTATAGAACAAAGGAGTTAGGAAACCCTCGAAACTAGTGAAACTTGGAAACACACTCAAAAATCATCAAAACTAGCAAATGAGGAAACACACTTCAAACCAGGAAACACTCAGAACTATCGAGCAAGGAAACTAGGAAATACACTGGGTACTAGGGAACAAGTAGAACAAGCATTAATGGAAGTCTCCCTTGATCTCTTCATCTAATTTTCAACACCAGTACTCACTAACAAAAAAAAAAAAGGGATTTCTGAAAATTGTTCCGAAAACTAGCGAACCACGTGGAGGTGCTGCACGCTCTTCCTTGTCCTGGAAGTCTCCAAGGCCTGCGGCATAACAAAATGTCTACCAGCTGTTGGGAGTGCATGGAGCTCGCTCCTTCACCGCTACACTCTCTCTCTCGGTCCTCATTAAGACAAGGCTGTGAAGGGAAGCAGCTGGTGTTGTTTATGTGGCTTGTTGCAGGGAATAAAACAGTGACAGCCGTTTGGTTGGAATAATGCACGCCTCCTCACTTCTGGCTTGGAAACGTTGGGCCTACGCAATATTTGGGAGGATTTCTGCTGTGAAATATGAGGAACAGGCATAAGAAAATGCAGAAAGCTAGTAGCCCTGTCTTGGGATGGAGAAATATGGTAATGAAAATGTTCTCTCTCTCTCTCTCTCTCTTCCAATTTTACTCTCTGAATATGAACCTTTTTGATGCTAGCTTTACTGTGACCTAAAATATGTGAAATGTGATTATTTGTTGTTGTTGTTCTGGAAGGTTCTTCCTGGACTGTCTCTCATTAAAATCAAGCAAATCACTGAACCTGAGCCTGTAAAAAAAAAATATACAAAATTGTACACATGCATGCTCAGTTGTATTATACCCCTGTTGCCCAGCCTCAACACACTCATTAGAAATGGTCCATTGACTGTCTTTTTTTTTTTTGTTTTGTTTTGTTTTGTTTTTGGCTAAATAGTAAACAGAGACATCGTAAATTGTGTGGCGGCCTGGGAAACCCCTTCTTTCTGTTCTATTATACTGTTCTGAAAACTACATATATTAGCTGAAATATCTCTCTCTTTTGCTTGTATCTCAACCACAAGTGAACTTCTAGCACTTCAAAGTCTAACAATGGAGAAAATTACATTTAAGTGTTCTCTTTCAACTGTGGCATAGGGGCATCGTGGGAAATTTGACAGCTGGTATCTGAAATTGAATCAATTCAGCTACGGTTCACTATGGCACATAGCTATCCAAAGTTTGATGTTAACTGTGTAAGGAAATTGCACTTTGCTAGAGAGGCTGTGGATGCCTTTTCACACTGCTGATGGTTTTCACCACCGTGTTTTACCACGTGACTCCTTACCCGTGATCTTTGCAGGAAGACGTCAAGGCAAGAATAAAATGTAAATAAAGCCATTTTCATGTAATTTCAGTGCAATATATTTATGGTTTGTTAAGTATAATACAGGCAGAAAAACTCAATTTTGGCCAAAACCCACATTTTTCATCCTTTTTCCCGAATTTTGCCACAGTGTCATCCGACAGGTTTTCCCAGACCACCTCACAAATACTACCAGGATCTATTCAAAGTGCAAACATTTTGACAGCTGTAAATTTACCCAAGATTCATTCCATTTTGTAAACCACACAGGTTGACACCACATTTAGATATACAACATTATTATTATTATTATTATTATTATCTAAAGCTGCAAAAACTTAGACTGTCCTTCAGTCCTGATCTCGTAATCCATTCCATCATCTAGCCCTGATTTGGGAGCAGCTGGAACCAGTCCCCATCTGAAATATTAGTAAGGCCTCATGCCAGTCTTGGATCTATGATTAAGGTCATTGGCTTGGACACCACGTCCACTTAGTCTCTGACGGTTTGGTAGTTCAGGAGCTACCACCAGGCACAGGCACAAGGAGCTTTCAACCTGGTCACATCACAGTTAAGCCCGTACTGGAAGGTTTTCCAATATGGTGCTCTTCCAGACAACCACTGGCTGGTACTCTGCAGTAAACAGACTCTGTGTCTCACCACATCCAGCAAGTGAAGGTGCATCGAGAAGAAAAAAAAAAAAAAAAGAAAACCAACAGGTTTAGAGCAGATGCTGGTTCCTGTCCACTCTTCAGTTGCGCAGTTCCCAAGCAGTTGGTAGTGAGGTGGTACCAAAAAAAAAGGTTCTTGTTTGAGGCATCTCTTACACTAAACCAACTTTTCAGTGCTCTTCTGAGTTCTTTTCCTCAGACCTTCTGTCAGCAATGTAGGTCAACATTTACCACACCGGATCCCCTCACCAGTAGGAGTTTCCATCCCCCTTCTCGACCCAAACAGTCAACTTAGGACCCCCCCCTGCTCTGGACATGGCACCATTTGGGTAGTAAGCACTGTGGGGACTATAGTAGGCCATGGTGGGTCTGCTCCTCTTGGCTGTCAGGCGGCGACAGCCAATGGCCATGACAACGGCAATGACCAGGAACAAGATGGCGCCTCCGCCAGCCATGAAGTAATACCAGTTGGGGGAAATGGGTGGCACTGACAGGGTATCTACTGTTGGCTCACTCCTGCCTGGTAGGGCTCCCCCTGGTGGAGAGATATACAACATGTGACAACACCCCACGTTACTGCTGAGGCTCATTGTGCAAGCATAGCAGAGTAAAAATGCACTCCGACAAGCCATAAGTAGGGCTAAATGTCCTTGCTCTATAGGTTAGTCCTTGACAAATCACAGGGTTAATGAGGTAGTAGGCTAAGCAATCTAATTAAACACTAACGTGAGATTAGTTTGTTGCCATAATGATTAACTCTTCAGGACTATTTAAAGGCAGGGCAGCTACATGGCTTCATTCAGGGATATATGTAGGGCTGCATTCAAATCAAGGGTCCAAGCAGAAGAACATGCAATTTGATCTCTTTGTGCACATTTGGAATACTTGCATGATGCCAAAAGAAAGCCGCTATCTTTTGTATTTAAAGGAAAAAAATCCACCCTGAACCACTTGTATATTAATCTCGAAAATTAACACGTTCTTCAGAGACGTCCAGTATTTAATTTTTAATGACTTTTTTTTTTTTTAGTTTAAATTTCTTTTTTTGACATGTTGGACTGTTTTCACTTTGATTAACTGAGTCCTAAATTGCCGTTCAACTACCTGCTGATAGTAGTGCAGTGGAAAATCGCCCTTGCTAAAGAGTGCAATGCAGCAGTGCTTTAGTCATTTAGTCTTTCCAGTTCTTTCACCTACTTAGCTGTACACTCTGCTCAAACAGATCAGCTTCCAAATCGTCAACACCATCACGCTCATCATGTTGTACATCAGAGTCTCTGCCACTGTACATCTGCATTGCAATCTGGGTCTTTGAGTTTGCACCAGCCAAGCTCCTGTACTTCTGTGCTGGCTTTTTCATTAATATGACACTAATCATATTTAATTTTCATTAATATGTCACTGGAAAATGCTGAAAAGAAGCAGTTACTCTTTCGGTTTTACGAGCAAACCCTGACCATTATCACTTGCGTTTTGAAATTTTGTGTCCTATTAAAGGCTAGCAATAACAGTATCTCGCTATGACATCAGCGTGATGCACAACCGCTAACGAAAAGACAGCACCAGCCAATAATTTTTTTTAAAATTTTTTTTATCATCATCACCAGAATCAATAAACAGACCACAAATTTCAATATAAACATATTTAATGTGTTTCAGGGTGGAGGTTTCTTTTAAGCTTTGAGGTAGCCCTGTTATTAATTGTGTGGTAGCAGTGTTAGTTCTTAGTAAGAGGATGTCACATAGGTGTGTTGCTGGGTTTTGTGTGTGTGTGTGTGTGTGTGTGTGTGTAGGGAAGATGGATGTTTCTAATCCTTAGCTTGTGCATTAGCCCTATAGTCCAACCAGAAGCCTGGTACTATTTGAGTCGTCTTCATTATAGCAAGAGGTAGGTTGTGGAGTAGCAAAATTTACCTGACACAAATGTCTGAAACCAATTACTGAACATTCAGCCAGGCCACATTGAGTCCTGTTACTCAAAATAACTATGGTTCAGGCACAATGTCGCACTTGTTTTTTTCCTGTCAGATCTGCAACGTTTGCTAAAAAGAGCGCTGAGCACAGGCAACCAAAAAAAAACAAAATGACAAAGGAACAATACTCTAGGGACCAGAAGACGTGAACGCTGTCTCCAACATGCTTAAAAAAAAAAAGGGAAAAAAAAGACGAGCTTGGGATGCTATATTGTATCATGGAGAATGCTGCTCATTAAAAAAGATGGTGTGTTGCACACTGCATAAACTGTAACTAGACAGTGGAAATTAGTTGTGCAAGGGTGGAAGTGCTGATTAATTTGTCTGGGGCAATGTGGCAAAGGAATCGGACTCTGTAATCTTTTCGACTTGCATTAAAATATCTCTGAAAGAGGTTAGGAAATGTGCCAGCTAACCAAGTGTTTACCAAATCCATGCGAACCAGTGCTGGAAAGTTAGGGATGCTGGTTTATGCTCATCAATGGTACAAGAACCAATCCAACACTGAACAGGCAATTCTTATATAAAAAGGTAAGTCCTGCTTCCAGTAGCAGATCCAGGATCATGGCAGAGAACCTGAACTGCCATTCTGCCATGTGTAACATGAGCTAAAACTGATCCTGGATCTGCAGTATACAGTTTGTACTAATAGTTGAAACAACTCACCAGTCATATCTGGAGGAAAGGCATCAATAGGTTCTGAAAAAGAGATGGAGAAAGGGAAAGACATTCATTTTACAGCTAGAACATATAAGATTATTAAAGATTTTCTTTTGTCTTGCAAAAAAACAGACTTTACAGTTAGCATGAATATGCAATTAGCTCAAATGTACCGGGAACCAAACCTAAAAAGATATGCGTTTATAGGAAAATAATCAACGACTGTGTGGTGTGAAGTGTTTTTATTCCTCTTAGACCAGAGCAGTTTGTCAATGCTAACAATTTGTTCTTCATTGAAGAATGACACGTCATACTTTTTATCCATTTATAGTTGCATTTATGGTTGCGAATGCAGCTCGTCATTACCGACAAGCCGCGAAGCTTTCTGCCAGATAACTGAAAGTGCTGACACTTCCATAAATATATATAATAAACCTCGCCTCAGAGAAAACTATGTTACTAAAAAAATGGTTATGTATTAGAAGGAGCGCATTAATAAACTTTGCAGCTGGAGCTATTGTCAGAGCTGCTGTTTTAGATAATAAGTCAACACCTTCTGACCAATCAGAATTGGGAATTCAGAGTCCAAATACCTGGATATTTTACAGTCTCTAATATTCATAGTAACTACAATAACTACCAGCTAGAATTATGTTTCCTGTGTAGGAATCTAAGTTTACCTACTTAAAACTCATTTGATCCTATATTTCTGACATAAAATCTGGGTTTCATAATTTAGTTAAATCGGAAACCAGAGCTAATCCCTGGACTTGACAAGACCACTGGAGATGTTGAGTAAATCTGGTTTCAGAGAATACTGTTTACAAATACTGAGAAACGAGGAGAACTTGATGAAATATAGATTAGCATCGAGGCCCGTGAGGCTTTGTGGCCTAGTTTTGATTCTTCTTTTGGATTTGAAGTAACATGTCACTCGTACCATCCCCCCCCCGTCATAGTTTTATTTTGAGAAGCAGTGCTACGGTTGTTGCTGTGACACTTAGCTGTCTTGAGCACAAATCCATAGTTTTTATTTGCAATATTTAGTAAGGATCATAAAATAAGGAATACGTTCTTTAAAAAAAACCTGAATCCTAATATAGATGACTGAAAGCATGACTAATAAGTTGTAGAATGGAAATGATCTGTAAAACACCAGCTCTTACGTGTACATTCCTCCAGCGGCGTGCTGGAGCTCATATGGATATTATCAATCCAGATGTGGCCTGTGGTTGCCTTTTCAAAGATGCCTTCAATGACCACCTTCCAGAAAATGAAACAAAAAGCTTGAATGAACATAGTCATTCATGAACGTATATTTATAACTATCACTATAAATAATACTCTTCTTATCCAATTTAGGCATCTTGGATACATCACCCCAATCTACCTGGAATTCCTTAGGGGATCGTGGAACGATGGTGCGTCCCTCCTTCCACATGGAACCCTGGCTGCCATGGAGAGCCCAGAGAAGGGTTTCCTCTCGAAGCGGGTTGCGCAGTAGGACCCGCAGGGTTCCTTCATTCTCTAGCTGATAGGAGAACTTCAAGCACAGAGGCCCTGTGTCAGGACCCACCTCTGGGCTGAAGAGCCTGGCTTTCTTTCCCTGTGTCTTGGGACTTGCTTCGATGTATAGGTAGTTTCCCAGACCTGTGCAGACATAACAACAGCCGGTGAACGACGGAGTACTCGAACCAGAAGCTGAGAATGTAAACACACAACTTCAAACCCATTTACAATGTCAGTTCAGGCAAACACCGCAAGTAATATTTCAAATCAAACACTTGCCATTAATCCCACTTCACCAGTTGATATAAACCAAACAATTCCACCAGACACCAACTTGGAGACGGTAACCATGAGAGTGAGGCCATACAAACAAATCTCAGTATAAATATTACCTCACTAAAGAGACACAATTATGGACAGACTTTTTTTCAAACATTTGCCTCATTCATTTATGAGAAAAATGAGGTGGGGATCAATAACAATGAAAGATATATTAATTTCTTTTTAGATTTGTCCCAAGTGTATGCAAATGTCACACAACTGTATAATTTTTTTACGGGTTTAAGAAATATTAAAGGATTGCCAAGGGGGAAATTCCAGCATACAAGAGCAAATTGTTTTAAGAATTAGTGAGCTGGAAAGCGCCTCTGGCCCAGCGTATGCTTTCTAATTGTGATTTAATATACTGAGACACAATTTAAGGAAGGAAAAAAACAGAACAAGGAGTGCTGTTATAGGATGATAATAATAATAATATTTCATTTATAGTTACATTTAATGTTGTGGAACATCCGTGAAAAAAGCTAGGCCCAGCCTTCTGTATCCCTGGCCACAGATTCCAGCTCCTCCTGGGGTGTCTGTATCCCCAGACGTCCCCAAGCCAACTGAGAGAGATAATCTCTTCTGCGGGTCTTGGGTCTTCCCCGGGGTCTCCGCTCAGTGGGACATGTCTTATACCAGTGGCTAATCAGAGCGCATTCCTTGCAAGGTGCCCTGAACTACCTCAACTGACGCATCTTGATTTGGAGGAGCAGTGGCTCTACTGCAGATCTCTCCTGGATTGGTGAGGTCCTCCCCCTGTCACTGACAGTGATCCCAGCAACCCTAAAGAGAAACCTCAGTTCTGCCACTGACCTTATTCCTTTGGAGATAGAGATGTAGATTGATCATTAACCAAAGTGCTTCTTCTGCAAACTGAGCTCCTGTTTCACCACCACAGACAGGTACAGCAATGATGAGTGGCGGTAAACTGTTTGTCAATCTCATGCTTTTTTTCCCCCCATCACTTGTGAATGAGATCCCAACAGTAACCAAAAAAAATGTAGGGGAAGTGTGAATTCTTTCCTTATATTCATCCATGGCTTTCCCTTCACTTTAGGAAAAAGTGAGCCATTTCTGTGGGTCAGGAGGGTGATTCAGGACTTTACCAGATCAGATGCCGAAGGTCACCTCCAACACCTTGAGCTGTCAGACATAGAGCGTATCGAAAATATCTAGGATGATAATTTCCTTAGCATAAAATTAAAAAAGAAAGTGGAAAAATCCAGGCCAAAAGGATCTCGTAATAATACGACAAGTCAAACAAAAGGAATAATTATTTCTTCAAGGAGAAGACTGCTTATTGATGCAGCAATGTGCCTTTGAGGTAGTTTTAAGCGTTGAAACACAAGTGTAGGAATTTCCACAGAAGTAGGTTGCTTTGAAGTCAAGTCTGGATCCTGGGTCTTAACACTTTCTTTCACAAAACAGGGGAGAAGTTAGGTAGGCTGTAATGATGTAAGAAGGGAGTCTATTTCTTCATGCAAAACCTAAAAAAAAAACATTGTATGGAAGGGTTTGATCATATTCGTACGAATACGTCTAAAACATCAACTTCGTGTTTGTCAGGAGAATCCTTGCTTGATAGCCTCTTCTGCTTTGCGTCTTGCCACATGCTAGGAAGCAGATGAATGGGTAAGAATGTTCAACATGCCAAGCATCCATCGCTCTGTCGTTACCTCTTCCGCATTCCACATGGGGCAAACAAAGTCTGGGACTTGTCAAGAGTTTGACTGTATCCCTGCCCCCTGGTCAGGGTGGCGATGGATTCTGAGCCTCTCGCAGGAACACTGGGTGCGAAGCGTGTATATAGCCTGGATGTAACGATGGGACCATGCACATTAGGGTTGTTACAGTGTCATGGTTTCACGATTAGACGTAGTGCAAGTACTTATAAAAATGCATTTCCGTCTATTACCACCTAGTCATTCAAGTTCCTTACTCCAGCAGTTCTTCTCCCTTTTGAATCCATAGGCTGGATTTCCGTCTGGACTCACTCTAAATTGTACAACAATAAGCTCTGTTTCTCTGGTTGCACTGAAAACCGCTATCGTTGTAAATATTATATTGCCACCTCTTAATGTTAAGACTAGGTAATTTCAAACCCTAACACCCCTAATGCGCGCACACACGCACATTCACATACCCATTCACAAGGAGCGTAGCCAATTTAGCTACTGGCATGTTCGTCAGAGGAAACTAGAGAACCCAGAGGAAACCCACACGGACGCAGGAAAACCTGCACCCCCATGCCAGACTTTGCGTAATTGTGTAGCAATTAAAAAAGACACCTTAGGAAATTCTCTATTCATTTTTTTTTATCATTGAATGATTGTATATGAAGTTTTAAGCACGTGTGTCGAAATATGTTGATGCAAACCCACAGACATGCTAATTTACAAGCTAGTGTGGGTGGGAGTGTGTGCTCATTTGTGGGTGGTTGATTATCGGAGTTTGTGTGTGTGAGAGGGAGAGAGAGAGAGACTCACTGTTGGAGCCTAAAGAGAGGTCCTGACTTTGGCCTTGGGCGGTGATTCTGCTGGAGGTGTGCAAAGCCCAGATGATGTCAGAGCTGGGGTCATGAGTCCATCCGCACAAACCTTGCTCAAAATCGCAAAGGACCATGGAAGAGGGGGGAGATGTGCTTGAGGTTGCTGGGATGGATAGGAAAACAAGAGAGAGAGAGAGAAAGAATGAGAGAGAAAAAGAATAAATACTCCACTTGCACACTGATGAAATGAAATAAATTCAGTTTGGATCAGACGGTTAAGCGCTGCGTGGGCTGGGGAGTCCATGACTAGCCTTCGCTAACCTCTGGCTTTAGCCTTCACAGTGTATAAAATGCTTCAGGGTTGGAAGAAGCGAATCGGAGAAACGAATGCCAGATTGAACTCTTTTCCACAAACACAAGTAAAGTCTGACCTCAGAGTGCCAGCTGTATAACAAAATTTGGATCGATAAATCGCTGAGGCTTTTAGTGTTTATCTCACTCATTTCTTCAGTAAACTTTTAACCAATAACTGGTAGCGCTTTATGTTAAGCTTGCCTTTGCTAACATAATTGATTTATAGCACAGTGCTGTTGAATTCTGGATTCTGATTGGTCAGAAGGTGAGTCCTTTTCTAACACAGCACCTCTGACCGTAGTTCCAGCTGTAATGCACTCGTTCTCATACGTTTCTAATACGTAACTATTTTAAAATTCCGATTGCTGACGTCATATTTTCTGTAAGGAGACGCTTATTTAACGTTTATGGAAGCAGTCTCCAGTGTCAGCACTTGGTGGTAGCAGTAAGTTTTCTACCACAGGTTTTTTCCCCCCACATCACCTTGTCGTTGGTTATTTTCCTATAACAGCACAACCGGCCAAGTGTTTTATTTATCTTAGGTTGTATTCATGCTACCAGTGTATGGTTTGTCAATGTTAACGACTGCTAAATCTAATCAGAACATTTATTATTAGACAGTAAATTTGATAGATGCCGCCATATTGCTGTGTGTGTGTGTGTGTGTGTGTATTGTGAAAGAACATTTCAAACAACTCCCGAGTAAAACCATGAAATTAATCGTCTACTTACGGGAGCTGAGTTTATGAGCCGTGCTGCTTTCTGCAGGGGAAGAGCGCATGAAGGTGGAAGTTGGCGCGGTAACCGTGGACATTTCTACTGAACGAAAAAAAACAACAACATTATATTTATAACTATTATTAGTTAAATATTGAAATGTGTTCATTATTGATAACTGGTTGTGTGTTTTTTTTTGTTTTTTTTTTTTTTAAAAAGTATACTCATCTCCAGAGCTAAAAGCACCACAATTCTAGTAAAGGTTTATGAATCAACCATGCACCAGATCGCTAAACACAGCGTCACTTCCCCTCTCCTTTTATCATTCAGCTACGTAAAAGACCTCACGGCTTTTTCTGAGAGCCAACATAACACCTCTGTCTCGAATCATAACGTCAGGACGGAAGAGTGTGTGCCCTGGAGATGAAAAACGAGAGAAGCTTCAGGGGCCTTAAATGGGGAAAAAAGTGCTCACACAAACACACACACACACACACACACACATATCCAGAGCAATGTTACGCTCCCTTCCATCTCCTAAACACCAGACTGACACAAATCACTTTTACACACTGAAGGGGAACAACACCGGAGCTGTAACTCGTACACCGCGGCGAGGGGGATGGAGAAAGAACTGTGTGTGTGTGTGTGTGTGTGAGCGAGTGTGAGTGATTAAATCCTATGTATGTTATAAAACAATAATACAGAGAAATATTAGCTGCTGTTGTATGTTGTACTATGACTAATGTATGTTATACTAGGACGTGACTCACGAACTGATTCTTTTGTTTCATTTGCTCTTGATTTGGTTTTACGCTGCACAAAACAAAACAAAGAGCACAAGCTGAGAGCTCTTTGCTCCGGATCAGTTTAGCAGCTCACGTCGAGGGGGGAAAAAAATTGTCGGCAAATGACGCACAACACGTTTGATTCACTTCCTGGAGGTGAGTCGATTCGGAGTCGATTCGCCGTTTCACTTGGATGCTGCTAAACCCTGTTTTTGTTTATGAAGCCCCGTGAGAACACGCAGGAAATTCGAATTTACTCTCGATCAACTAGCAGGATTAGCATGCTAGCGTGCTAATTCTACTTCCTTCCCCGTTCCAGCTGACTTCCTGTCTCCGTTTCCTTCTCTTGTATAATTTATATATCATTGTCTTATATGATTCATTCTCTTACTGTTTACTGTATCGACTCGTTTGCTTTTGTCGATTCGGTTAGGAAAGGGAAGTGCGTAATGATAGTCTACACACACACATACACACACACACACACACACACACACACACACACACACACACACACACACACACACACAGCCTCTTAGGGCTCTGTCAGTGTATAAAGGTCAGCTCATCTAATGACTCTGACCTTTGTTAGATGTGACAGCAATGTCAGATGAGAGGACGGTGACACTCTTCATCGTGTGTGTGTGCGTGTGTGTGTGTGTGCGTGTGTGTTTGAATGTGTTTGAGTGTAATACACCAGGCTGCACACTTAACTGCAGAAACACATTGATTTTACGTTAGATTAGATTAGATATCCTTTCTACTGCCACAGGAGGCTTAAAATATATTATGATGTTCACTGGAATGGGGTGTGTGTGTGTGTGTGTGTGTGTGTGTGTAAAACACTCGCTTTTAGCAGCAAAAAGACAATTATTTGATTAGATTAGATTTTTCCCTTACTGTTATTGGAGTGTTCGATACGAAACATATCATTGTTGGCTAGAAAGGCTAAAGTGTGTGTGTGTGTTCAAACAGCTGGATTTGACCTTTCAGGCCAGCGCACATCAGTGAGAACTGCCACCTTTTCCACCATTTAAGCTCCTCTTTCTTATAGACCCTCTCTTTCTCTCTCGCTCTCTCTGTCTCGATCAGCTCTCTCTCTCTCCACCCCTTTCTCGTATTCCCTCCATCCCTCTGCCACGTGTCTGTGAAAAGTCCCTGACTCAGCACGACAGGACTCAAGCTAAAAAGAAAGAAAAAAATATAAGGACTTCAATTATGTAGAAAGCATTTGTGTACAGCAAGGTATGCTGGGAAACACACACACACACACACACACACACACACACACACACGGTTCTCTCTGGGCTCACAAAGTAGCAGGAGTGACGTAATAGACACACGTTAGCGTAAATCCACACGGGGTGTGTGAAGAAGACGGCAGTAACAGAGATGGAACCGGTATACACACACACACACACACACACACACACACACACACACAAAATACACACAGTCTAATCAGTAAAATGCACTGTCTATACAGCACACACTGATCACTCTTTATACTCTGTCTCTCTCACCCTGTTTTTTCTTTGTCTGTCGTTTTCCGTCTCTATCTCTCTATCTTTATCTGTCTTTCTGTCTCCCAGTCTCTCGCCCTCCCGCTGTCTCTTTTTCTTTGTCTCACTGTCATTCTCTCTCTCTCTCTTTCTGTTTCTCCCATTCTTTCCCTCTTTTTGTGTCTCTCTGTGCATCTCTTTCACTTTCTTTCTCTGTCTCTCTCTCTCTCTCTCTCTCTCTCTCTCTCTCTGTCTTGCTTTCTCTCTCTGTCTCTCTCTCTCTCTCTGTCTTGCTTTCTCTCTCTGTCTCTCTCTCTCTCTCTCTGTCTTGCTTTCTGTGTGTCTCTCTCTCTCTCTCTCTGTCTTGCTTTCTCTGTCTCTCTCTCTCTCTCTCTCTCTCTCATTATTTTTCTGTAACAGCACGACACACAGTGTTTTATTCTTTGCTTGTAAAGTGATAATGTAAGCTGATGTGTTGAATTATGAGTTCAGTCCTGATTCGTTACACAAAGAGCAAAACACTGGCTGACACGCACACGCCCGCCAGATGTACACGTGTGTGTGTGTGTGTGTGTGTGTGTGTGTGTGGGGTGGGGAAAGGGGGGGGGGGAGCCTGGGAAAGAGCGTGGAGTGCTCTCTGATGAGAACGAGAGAAAGAAAGGGTGAGGTGAGGAACAACAAAAACATTTTCACAGCCAAATGCAGCAGAGAGAGAGACGGGGAGAAAGAGAGAGAGAGAGAGAGAGAGAGAGGAACAATAGGTCTCTGTTTGCGAGTGTGTACTCTTTCATCGCGGGGAGAGGAAACACGGAACAGGAGTTCACATGAGAGATCGGCAATTTGCGCACACGCGCACACACACAGATGAATGTCAAACACATGGGAATGCAATGCTGACATTACTATATGGTGCACTGTTACTGCTCCCGTGGCATTTCCAACACACACACACACACACACACACTTACACACACACACACACAATCACACACACACACACACATGCTCAAGCCATTAGCTGAGTAATAAATAATAGAACACAGCAGATTATTGGCAAGCTTTCTGTTGCTCACCATTCACTGATATGTGTGTGTGTGTGTATATATATGTGTGTGTGTGTGTGTGTGTGTGATTCACCGTATATTATACGACGCCACAAGCAGATGTTCAAACATGCACCGCTCTTTCAATCACAATAAGGTGAATCGATAGATTGCACTAATGCACACTGAGTATACATCTAAGTGTGTGTGTGTGTGTGTGTGTGTGTGTGTGTGTGATAAACTGTTTCCAGATTGCGGGCTGGGCCGTACTACAGATGTGCAGGATTTCACATCACACACTCTTGTATTACTGTCTTATCATATCATCATGGGGATGTTCAGTTAGAGCTGAACACACACACACACACACACACACACACACACACACTCACGCACTCACACTCACACACACCCTACACAAATTTCCCAGCAGTCCTCTAAAGCTCAAATCCACAAATCCACAAACGCCCACAGCAAACCCAGCATGACCTTCTATTCAACTTTTCTTCTCTCCTCCTCCTTCTCTTCTTTTTTTTCCCCCTTCTACAAAATCTGAATTTTATCCGTCTTTCATCCGAAACCTTCCAAAAACAAAACAAAAAATCTCTACCTGCTCAGCTCTCAAGCAGAACTCGCACTAACGATCTGTTTCCATCCGAATGGTTGCTAATTTTAAACAAAGTTTTGGAAAAAAAAAAAAAAGCATGAGATTCAGCAGAATTCCCAAATCTGATTGGTCGTTGAGCTACGTTATTGTTTCTATAGTAACAACTCCCAATAGAAACTTGGACACGTCACGTAAACAGATTTAAAAAGTGTTGTTTAACAAAAATAATTAAATAAATAAATAAACATGAACATATAATCACTGATATGACGTTTTCTGTAAGGACATGTTTATGTAGTATTTAAGGAAGGAGTCTCCAGTTTCAGCGCTTAGCCATTTTTTTTCCATCAGAAATTCAATAATTTGCGTTTTATTTTTGTTTTTTTTTTTGGTTACTGTTTATCGCTGCTGGAACATAAGCAACAGGAACTAACTTGTTCTCCGCAACGTTAAACGCACGTGGTTGATTAGTTTCCGATCCTGTAGCGTCCTACCTGGAAGGCTGCATCCCAGAACCTCTATCCTCATGCCGATGCCGCCGGGAGACCAGCGTTCAGGGTAAATCCTGACGAACCGAGTCACGATCTCCTCGAATCGCCGCAGCTCCGGCATGTCGAAATGCACGTTGCCTTCAAAAATCTTTAAAATAATAAATAAATAAATAGAATAATAAATACATTTTTAAAAATTAGCACCTGAGAAAAGTAAGATGGATACTTTGTTCATTCAGTTTAGGAAAAAAACTATAATTTTTGCTTTTTTTTTTAAAATTAAATACATAACATTGTATTTAATACATACTTTTGCTCATTTTTAAATGAAAGAGAAAATGCACTAGTGCAAACAAAAAAGACATTTCTATTTAAAAAATCTGATTTAGAACCTCGATATCTGTATTTTACCGTATAACAAAAATTTAAATTGGAATTCCTGAGCAAAAAAAAAAAAGTTATAAAATATTTTGTGTGGTATTTACGTACATGCAAATTATTGTTTACTTTTTTTTTTGTTTGTTTGTTTAAAAACAGCTGAAATTTGTACAAAATAAAAAGCATTCATTCCAAATAAAATTTTTTTATTTTATTCAAATTTTATTTCATTCAAAAAAAAAAAAAAAAAATCATCCAATTTGCTCATAATGTTGTTTTTTATCCTTTTTTGGATTGCATTTTTAAATTTTATTTTTTAAATCTCTATATTTTTTTAATTTTCTATTTAATTTTTTTTTTTTTAATCCTAGTCCACGATCTCTAAATCTTTCCTTATTTGGTATGCTAAAAGCTATCCCATGCACCAACCTTAGGCATGCTGGTCTTGCTGTCCATCACAAAGTTCCAGTCTTTTCCGTTCGCGCTGTGGGCCAGGCGGTACTTGCGTACGAAGGCGCGGTTTTCCGAGCTCGTTCCTCCGTCTCCGCCTCTCGCTCCCTGAGTGATGAGACCGCTCACCGTCTTGGCCGTCCCCAGGTCCACCTGGAGCCACTCCTCTCCGGCGAGCGGCTGCGGCGAGGCGGGGAACCAGCCGGACCTGCTGGCCACCAGGCGCGCCGTGCTCGGGGCCCAGTGGAGATCTCGAAACGAGGACGCGGAGATCTGCGAGTCCGGAAGCTGGCCAGAGAGCAGGCCCTGGAGCTCGGAGCACGGAGCGTCTGGGAGTAGTGGGATAGGAATGAAGGTGAGGGGTGAAATGGAGGAGTTGGGCGAGTTATGGATTTGGCTTAACTGTTATAAATTAAGAAAAAATAATTTTCCACACTTAACCTTACATCTTCCTGCATACAAATTAACAAACACTATGAACGCTTTGCTAAATGCTAACTGCTTAGCAGCACATAGCGGTTACGTAAAGGAAGTAATCGGAAAGATGTCATATGATGCTGTCATGCGGAGACGGCGCTCGGCTGGTCAGAAGTGCAGCGACGGAAATGTTTCCAAGTGAATTCTAGCGATTCAGCTGAACTCAAGTGAAGTCAAATAAACTGAAGTGAACGCTACTGAAAAAGCGATTTGACTCGCTGAAGGATGTTAGTCGATTTAATTGCGTAAACTGTAGTTAAAAAGTGATTCAACTCTGAATCGACTCATTGCAGGAAGTGAGTCGAATTCAGAGTCAAATCGCTTCCAAGTAAACTCTAGTGAAAAAGGGATTTGAACCTGAATCAACTCATTGCAGGAAGTGAGTTGATTCAGAGTCAAATCATTTTCTTACTAAAGTTCACTTGGAAGGGGACAGAGTGTCCCCTCGCTCAGACGCTCTCCGACCTGGACCTGCCCGAAGAGCCGGAGAACACACCAGGGTTCTGTTCAAGCACCGCACGTGTGAAAGACTCGTGGTCAAATAAAGAACATAAACCAACGCACAGACCTGTGATCTGGCAGCCATAGAGCTCGAAGCGCAGAGCGATGCCATTCTTCCACGTCTGGGGTCTGATGCGGACGAACCGGGCCAGGGTGGGCTGAGGAATGCGGTTCAGCACCACTTCCGATGGGTCGGTGTTGGCGTGGAATATCTGTAATGGACAAAGCCACAGCAGCTTAGCTGAAGGTTACGGTGTAATTACTTGCAGCTCAGGTTTACCAAATGAACTCGAAACACTCGATATGTCTCCTCTTCCTCGTGTTCATGAGGAATAAAAACATTAATGGACGCATTATTCTTTGTCACTGCACGTGTGTGCAATCCGATCTATTAATTAAACGCTCGTCACTGCCTTGAACCGAGTGGCTCGGCGGAACATCTGGTCCGATTCGTTGCAGATATTTTTCTGAACGCTTCCTTAAGGGTTTTTACAGAAACAAGGAGCACAGCATTCCACTTTTGTGTGAATTCACCACAACAACATAAATCTCCCTTAAACTCTCGCATACGTTCACCATGAAAAGTGATAAGAGCGTGGTACAGTAAGACGACTGAATAGGGGGAAGCGAAAACTGATAAGGGGGAAGTTCCCACGAAGAAATAAAATGCCATGCTGTGAAATTCGCTATTAAAGCTTAGTATCAGCTCTGCTGAATGAGGACGTGCTGATGGCTGAAGGGTCACATGCTCCAGATCTTCAGGCTAAAGGTGAAATAAGAACGTTAGTAACATGGAATAGTGCGTAATAACCGAAATGAAAAAGAATCAGAATAAGAACACCGATAAGGTGAATGAAGTAAATAAGGGAAAAAATGGGGGAAAATTAAAGAATTTAAAAAAAAAAAAATAAGAGCATAAACAGGTCAAATGAAATGGTGTGTAATAAATAAATGTTTAATTAAAAAAATAAAAAAGGAAAAGAATCAGAAATAAGAACATTAAGTGAAATTGTGTGTAACAATGGGGAAGAAAGTAAAAAAAAACAAAAAAACTTAATGATAAATAGTAAATAAGGAAAAAAGAGAAAAACAGAAAAATGTAAAAAATTTGAAATGGGAACATCAATAAGATAAATGAGAAAATAATAATAAGAAATAAAATAAGAACAATGTGATAAATATAAATGATAAAATTAAATTGAAAAAGTATTAGTAGTGAAGGCAAAAAAATATATAAATGATGAAAAAGTTTAATTTTTTTTTTTTGTTGTAATTATACGGAATAATGAAACTCGAAAGCAAATTAAAAGCTGATCTAAAGAAGCATGTGTGACTTTCTTGGGGACATTCAGCTGGGGAAATTGCGTTTAGGTGTTTTAGATGTTTTTGGTTTAGTCCTAGCTTAGCATTAATAAGTAAATAAATAAGCGAATAAAGAACCCCGCGGTCTCTCGCTGTGAAAGCTGACGGTTTGGGAAAATGAAAATGAAACTCAACACAGCTTAAGCACCGAAGACTCCGATTACTAAAAGCCATTGTGCGCTCCTTTACTTCCCCTGAAGCTCCCAGATTCCAGCAATACCTCCGACATTGGTCTTTGACCTGCACCAATTGGCCTAATTACTGAGGTCAAAGGTTAATTAGTTACAAAAACAAGACCTGGGAAGTTTGGGAGTCGCATAAGAGACCGAGTTTTATATTGAAATCACAGAGAGAGAGGACTCATTTCAATATAAAAAATACAGAATAATCATTAAAACACGTTAAAATATGCTCGTGTCGTCCATTACAGGTTACAAAAAACATCCGTTTTTAGTTCAAACCTCTTACCTGGACACACACACACACACCCCCCTCGGAAATATGTGGAATATTCCACACGCTGCATCATCAGAATCGAAAAGATCACGATCTCTTTATTTTGATTTATTTTGGGATATCGACTGACAAAAGTTCACCACTGTTTCACAAATGATGGATTGAAAGTCAATTATTAATGACAGAAATGTTCATTTTGTTCATTATTCGAATGGCCTTAATGTCTTCATGCATTTAGCATGGATGCTAAGTTAACCATGGTTTGTATAATGGCTAATTCTGTACAAAAAAAAAAACAAAAAATCAACCCTGTTTCATATTTAAGAGCAAAATGTCAACAAAGAAACCATGTAAGAAATAGTAGATTGTTAACTGAGTTTGTTTGGCACCTTTTTCTTTTTATTTATTTATTTTTTTTGAGTGATTAAATGCACATTTTCGTAATTTTTTGTTTTGTTTTGTTTTGTTAAGCCGTTGCCAAAATCTGCCTGACAACAGCATGAACTCTGGCATCTCTCCATTCAAACGGAAGCAACTAGCTGGAGTCAGCTGAATAATTCAGGCCGCGGCGTCGTGTCGGCACGAGTGACATGCCATAAAATTATAACGACGCCATCATGCTCCCTTGAGACGTCCCTTCATAACACTTTACACGTTCTGGGCTCATCACAGGCATTTCTATGATGCATGATGTGCATCACAATGTATGCGTTTGCTCACAAACTGTTTATATATGAACATTTCTAAAAAAAAATATTTAACATTGAAAATGAGGGAAAAAATCAATTTTAAAAATTAAGGACAAATTCATAACATCGCATCGGCTGCCTCGGGTCAGTTTGTAATTAATGAAAAAATAATACCACAAATTTTCGTAAAGACATCGCGATATATCCGAAAATTGTATCGTGACATAATTTATCACAATACCAATATTATATCGTCATATCGCCCGATCCTAGTCAGACGTTATAGGAGTGGACAAGTAAAAGCTGTGAAAGATGTGCTAGCGACCAAAATCACCTTAGCTACGCTTAAATGTGGTAGCTAACGTGATCTAATAACATAATGGATGGCAAGCTAGTAAGCTAGTTAAGTGCGTTAATACAGGCTAAGGGGGGAAAAAAGAGGTAATATGATCATGTAGCACATCGTGTTTGCGCTCTCGACAAAACGAAACAGAACTACACACCAAACGAAAATGTTTGTTTTGAGAAAGTCAGTAGAAAATAAGGTTTGTTTTCTTCTGCTACTTGTCTACAAATAAAAACGAATAGCCAGGACACGAAATCCGTGCTTCGATTCCGTACGACTTCGAGACCCAGACGAAGCACGTTTACTGCACGGTGGGGGCGGGGCATACATTCTAGAGAGCGGTTGATTGGATGCACACAAGACTAGTACAGGATGAGTCACCGCAGATAAAAACTATATTTCTGGACATAGTATGATATCGGTGTCAAAAACACTAAACAGAAAACAAAGGAGGTTCGGTGCAGATGGTCCGAGTTTATGCTCACTCTTTCTTCAAAACTCTTGCGCTGAATTTAACGACACCAGAGGGAGATGCGCTACAAGCCGGTCTGGTCAAGACATTATTTTGGACAGACTTTCTTTTCATCCCCTTTCTCTCTTTTCCTCGCTTTCCTCCCTCCTCCTATCTCCGCTCAGATGAAGATGTCGAGCTGGTTTCAGTTGGCCGCTTGCCAGAGTCATGCAGATGAGAAATTGGGTCTCTCTGTGTGTGTGTGTGTGTGTGTGTGTGTGTGTGTGTGTGTGTGTGTGTGTGTGTGAGAGAGAGAGAGAGAGCGCAACCATACACACACGTATATCTCATATATTCAGATACTCAGTACAGAACCGCGTTTCTCTTTTAGCTTTGTGTCACTGAGGGTAAAAAATGACAATAACTCTCTCCATTACTCCACCTTCATACTTCCGCTCTCTGGCACAGGAACCCGAGGAGAGAGACGAAATTGCTTTGTATGCTGTTTCTTTCTCCAGCCCCGAGCATGTGACAGATAAATTGCGTGCCTTATAAGATGGATTTAGAGGAATTTTCGATAATAAACAGCAGAGGTCCTGTGAGATTTCCTCCATTTCTGAATGTGAGAGTCTTTTATCCGTCCACGTGTACGTCCATGATTGGATGCATACATGCCCGTATTATTCATGAACTTTTTGTGTATATACATACATTAGACAATCGGTCAGTCATGATCGATGTGTGTTTGCACTAGCTTACGCATATGTTTATGTGAGAGCTCATAGGTGCAAACAATTCGTTGGCTCTTGCAAGTCCGATCATCTGCTTGGCTGTAAAAGGAAGTCCACAATTGCTTCCTTGCATTGTGTCCGTCCTGAGAACTTCCCATTTTGGGAAAAGTCAGATGGGCGAGTAAATTCGGGAATAAGAGAGGGCTGAGCATTCGGACTTGAGATATCTCGTGAACAATTTTGAATACAAGTGTGCTGCAGCTAAAACACACAATAAACAGACTGTTTACAGGCTTTCCAATTCTTTCCTTTAGACGCAAATGGCGGACACAGCTCTGTGGGGCTACCAAAAGCAAAAAACTGCTTACTTTACACTTCAGCGTGTAACGAATATCGTTGCCGTTCGTGTTTTTTACGAGCAAGACTCGGCAGATTTTCTTAAAATTAAAAAATAAAAAATGTCTATCAATTATAATTTACAATAAAGATCACTCTCTTCAAGTATTCTGAGGATTTCCTCACGGTGAATTTCACATTATGGGCTGTTCAGGACTATTCATGCAGCAATATGTTGATGTACTAGACTCCTGCTCCTTCACTCCGCATTGATTACCCCCTCATGTTTAAAGGATGCTAGGCACTATTGGAAAAAAAACCCATCTCAGATGCTCCTACTTAAGAAAAATCTCGGAGGAGTGAGTTACACGCAGATGGTGGTGATAACCTGAATGGCGCAGTTAGAAAATCGTGCGTAACCCAACTCTGAATACGAGGAACTTTCCCAATATATTTGCCTGCATGTTAATGGTACGTTCAAGTTCCCTTGAATCTGGTCAAGCTTAGAGATCCAGTTGAGTAGATCCAGAAGAGTCATTGTATGAGTATCATGCATATTGTGATACCATTTTATAATATTTTAAATCATCACAAGCTGATTGATTGAAAGCAGCAGATTTGGTAACATTTTGGTCCTGAATTTTTACAGACATTTTCTATTCCTTTTCATTGTTAAATAATTTATTTTTAAAGACATAAATAAGTGATATCACCCTTGGTTTTTCACAGATTTTTAAAAATTGTTTTGCTGGAAGTTTCTTAGCAAATTTCTTATCATGCATCGTAGAAATGCCTTTGAGAATATCGCCCAGTCCTAGAAGAATGGTATAAGGATAGTGAAGATCAGCCAAGCTAACCTAGTGCAAGTGTTTCTCTCCATCAGAGGGCTCGTGTAAGGCATCATTAGGTATCTCTCAGGTAATTTGACTCCAGCTGTGTAAAACTGTAAAAATGTAAAAGCTGGTATGATCTTGCTTGCTTGAGCAAAATAAAACACAATTAAGCATTCCAGCAGGAACAGTTTATTCTGGAAAGAATCAAAATATTTTAATATTTGGTTATGATTCGTAACTAGCATTTAAACGGCAGTGAAAAACTGCTAAACACTTGACACACACAAACCACCCTCTCCCACGCTTCGGGCCCCTGCAAACCCAGGTGCACGTGTGTGACCGGTCGTACAGGTGTGTCTGTGGCCGTTAGTGCACAAGCGTGACGAATGGCCTTTAGAGATAACGGCGCACAAAGGGCCCTGTTGTTCCCCGTTTGCCAGATAACCATCCCTCAACCTGTTCCCATGTCACTTTCTCTGTCGACGGATCAATGCAGAGGTCACCTGGGACTGAGGTCACTGCTCCCAGCAGTCATTACGGCTCAGTCATCAACAGCCGCGTCAATTAAATCCAGAACCTTTACTTCCTCAATCGGAATAAAAAAATCTCAATACAGATTCAGGCCAATCAGAATGAAATTTCTAAAGCAGAATGAATATTTTAAATAATCCTTTAAATGGAAGAATAGTAGACTTGAAGGCGAGTGCTTGCGTTTAAAGGACACTAGATGATGTTGAAAAAACTTGGACGCTTCTACTCAAGAAAAATCTGGAATCCTCAGAGGCATGAACTGTGTGGAGATAATTTTAATAAACTGAATGTTGCAGTCAGAAAATCAACCTAAGGACCTGCGTAACCTGATTCTGAATATGAGGAACTTTCCCCAAGTCGCTTCAATAGAAGAAACGTGTCGGATTACTTTCTCTGCCAGAATCTGTGCTCCTTTAAAACGGTCCAGTAAGAAAACACAGCACATGTTGCAGATTATTATTTTATCTGTTTAAAATAAACGTGCGGTTGGATGGATGTCTAACGTTTTTGGATGCGAATTGACCTCAGTATATTTATTTGACAGAAATTCAGCGATGATCTCTTTGTTACAACAATGTTGGATAGCCGAGTATTTAAAAGTCACACCTCTGGTTTTAATAAAGCCCATAAACATTCTTTCCACTTTGGTTCTCAACAGTAAAGCATCCACTTTAGATTTTCTCCCCGTCTGGTTCTCGTTGTAATGATGAGCAGTTCCTCTGGCTCTGACACGACCTGCAGGGTCCTGGAGCGAACAGGAAACGATTCTTGCCTTGCTTACCTTGTGGTTCTTGCCATGGCGATACATCATCCAGTCTTCTCCGTTTGTGCTGACCTCCAGCTTGAAGGTGGTGACGTAGTACGACTTCTGCGTCTCCTTCGAGATGGCGCCCTGTGTGGCGATCCCCGTTAGAACCTTCAGGAAGTGCAGGTCCACCTGAGAGAAAGAACATCAGTGAAAAAGAGAAAGCCACTCTTTCTTTCTTTTTTGTCTTGGTTTGTTTGTTTTTCTTTGTTCTTTCCACATTTTTCTTTATTTCTTTCCTTGTTTCTTTTTCTGTTAGCATTCGTTCTCTCTTTCCTCCGTTGTGCCTTTTCACTCATGTCCTCCTTCCTTTTTTCCTCTTAGTTTATTTTTACTTCCTTCGTTTCCCTCTATTACACTCATTTCTTTCTTTTCTTTTCTTATTTGCTTGTTTTGTTTCTTTCTTTGAAAAGAGTGGTGACATACATTTTATTTGGAGAATTGAAAGTTATTTTCATTTTCATCAGTATCTTAAATCTATTGTTAATTTATCTGATGCAATAGTTAACAGCAGCAGCAACACACTACAGCTTTAGCGACAGAAGCTTCAGTGGTGATTTTTGCTCTGGCTCTTGCAGGAGAATAACCTAAGCACAAGGTGATTCTGAGCCACCAAAAACAAAACTTGAGGATTCCCAGGTCCAGGTCCAGGCACCAGTCGCCCTGCGGAGGGGACAATGGCAAAAAATTCCAAGCACAGGGGATGGCAGGGATCTAAAATCGGTGGTGCTGGTGAAAATTGCTAAGCATGTATCCTTAAACAGTGCCCTCATCCATCACACAGCAGTTAGAGATATAGTAGGGCTCTCCACGCATCACCAGTCCCAGGAGAAACAACAAGCACAGGGATCAGGTAGCGTGGCGGAGGCTTAATGGTGTTTGTGTGACGGTAACCTGAATGTACTCCTTGTTGCTGTCCTCTGCAGGTGTCCAGGCGTTGTCCTCGTTGTTGAGACGGGCCATGCGAGGAAGCCAGCGGCCATCGTAGAACGAGGACGAAGCAGAAATCTGCTCATCTGAGATCTTTCCTGACTCCATGCCAAACACAGTGTTGCAGTGGAAGCCTGGGGATGAGAGAAGCAAAGGTAAGGAAAGTTTTTTTTTTTTTTTTTTTTTTTCCCCCCCCCCACAAAAAGGCAGTGAACGAGGGGCCATGCAGAGCATAAAAAGCGTCAGCTGGACAGGACGACAGGTAAGGACGAGATTTGTGTTACCATTGAAGACAAGAGACAATGTCAACACACAGGGAGAAAGAGAGAGAAGCAGCGAGTGAAGATTTGCTTTCAAAGCCATTAAGTGATACAGGAAAAAGGGAAGATGCTGACACAGTAAAATAAAGAGAAGAAGGTGATAAATGATACACAGTGCTACTCAGACACTCTCAGATTCCACGGGTAGTTCTATTAAAACAGTGCCTTTATAAATAATAAATGACTCTGTAAATGAGGTGAACGCATCACACTTACTGTCAGTAACGTCTTTGCGAGTCATGTTGTAGCGTGCAGAGAAGCCATCTTTGGCCACTGCCATGTCTGTGTGAAAGGAGAGAGACAGGAGACCCGTGGAGGACACGATCTCCGGCGGGATCTTCATGCCGCAATATCGGCCAATCAGTGGTGAGACTGTGGGGAAAAGTTTTTAAAATGTGAACCACAATCATGAAGCCTATTTCTACAAACCTTCTCCAAGCCCAATTAACCTTGCCCTGTCCCTGTTTTGTGGGACAACCAGGAGGGTTTTCCCAAGTCCCAGTAGATCCACTGATCTAATGGAATCGGTCCATTGGATCAAAATATGTTGCGCATAAACATGGAAAATGACTATTCGCAAAGTTTAAAACTTTCCCAAAACGCCATAAATTCCCATCAATTTGCATTCAAGAGATTCTACCAAAACGTGCAGTTGTCCAGTTCAACAATTAGGTCCTCAGTCTTAGCCTGTCTTGAGGAGAAGGAAATGTTTTAGGGATTTAAATGAAAGAAATAAGATGTAATCAGCCAGTGGTGTTTATAATTAATGGTACAAGCTCTTTCCTACATGGACCAAAACACCTTGGTAGTAGAAAAGCAAATTACTTCTTATTGATTTGGATATAAAGCCAGGTCTTATTAGCTTTCACACTGCAGTAGGACTGATTACAGATCTCCTTAAAGGGACCAAGCAGTGATGCACAAGTTATAAATTAGCTAGCCCATAAAGAAAGGGAAGGCTCCAGTGTGCTGCCCAGTCTCATATTTTGGTTGTGCAGGCTAACGCAAATTAACCGAAAGTATGGGTTGTCTAGATAAATGCATTAATTCTGACTGTAAGGGAAAGAATCTATGTAGCTGTAGTCCTTATCCTCTCCTGATAATATTATCGATGGCTGTGGCTTTTTCATCCGACGCACTATTAGCAGAATCATATGACAGTTTTATGTGGCACTGTTCTGTATTGTACTTGGATTTGTCAATGTTTCCAAGTCTTGTGTTGCTGATTCATGAAAAAGTTTGTCTCTCATCTGTACAAGTTAATGTATTCTTTGAACTAAACAATATAGTTCCTACCAATGACCAAAATGCATTATTGGTTGATGTGTGTAGTGCAGCATAAACATGCTTAAGAAGTAAAAAACTCTTTATGAATGTCAAGATGACATTTTTGTTTTCTCTTTCTCTGGTTGGTGGATGGTAGAAAAAAAAGAGGCCACATTCTCAGTAGCCTACTGTCTAATTATTAGTTATGTCTACTTGCCGTGCAATCTACTTGCTTTGGGAGCTTGGGTGAATGATTTGTCCACCCCAGGACTAATTCAGGCTGCGGCATGGCCAAGTTTTAGGGTTTTGAGACATGGGATGACATGGGGCAAAGTTAGTCAAGTTTGCTTGCTTGGTGCATAAGGAATGGTCAGGTCATGACATTCTTGTATTGGTTTTGTAGTTATTCTCAAGGAATTTGGTCAAGAAATGCCAACATGTTTACTATGATGGTTTATATCAACAGGATTCATTGTGACAGAGTATGGTAGTTAGGGTGGCAAAGCAGATTTCAAAGGTGACAGCTGCCCCCCATGTGACCATAAACCTGTACGCAAAATCAGCAACCCAAAGCTAAACCTACTTACATAGAACATCCCTATATTCTCATCAAGAGCTCCTCCACATCAGGTCTATCCAGGATCCTTTTTTTGTTAGATCAGGTAGAGTGTAAAGTGGAAATGCAGTCAACTGTTTCATGAAGCACCTTGTCCATGAAAATTTGGACCACCATCAGTTTATATGTTTGATTGTTGAGACTTGTTGGGATGTCGCAGTGGTTTAAGTAAAACAAACCTTTGTTTGTTAGTTGGTGTGTCTTGTCTCTTTCTGCTGATATAAAATGCAAAGTTTCCTGCCCACCCCCATTATATCCATCTGTGAGATCTCCATAAATTAAATCAGCGAAATTCACAAGGCATTCTGACACCCACATGCTTGCCTCATTTGACACCAGCACAAACATCTCCTATTCCTTATCTCAGCCCTCTAAATGAAAAGATAAATCACTCTTCACTTCCATAGAAGGAAGAGCATCCTCAGATAAGAATGGCCTGAGGTGGGAGAGAGAGCACACAAAGGGGAGTGACTTCAGCATGAGGTGGAAAAAACAGGAAATAAATCATTGAGGAAGTTCCTGGCCTTGTGGAGGTGTCAATAGTTGATAGTGTGCCAGCATTCCTGAGACCTTGAGCTAAAGCGAACACTTGACACCCACTCTGAAGACTGTAGATGATATAGTGTAAGAGGTGAGAAGGTGGTTGTGCAGAAAATACCTCAGTATGGTGAAACCATAGCTAACCATAGCTAAGTCCTGGATGTATGAATGTTTGATTCTGGATTCTGAACATTAAATTTAATTGGCAAAACAAGCCTTTTAAGCATTGCAATCTTTTACAGACACCATTTTACTTCAGTTGGTAAGGTGAGATTGTGTTTCTACAGAAAATACCTCAAGGTTGTGAAATTTCTTGGTCTACCTAATATAGTAATAGTTTCTGGATCCACGAATGCTTACATATTGAATAATTCTGGACTCTGAACAAGCCTTTCAAGCATGGTGACCTATTCCAGAGAACATTTTCAGCAGGCCAATCCATCATCTTCGCTACACCACAAGCAACGCTATTCATTCAGGAGCTCACCCTGGGGCAGTCCATCCCACACTTCCAGCCAGTCGTATTTGCACTCAGCCTCAGTCATCAGCAAGGGGTCATTCTCCAGGTCGAAGGTCTTGAAGGTGAGGGTAACCTCTGTCTGTGGAGGGGCGATGATGATGTAGGAGCATTCCAGGTTGTGAGGGTACTTGTCGGGGAAGTCGGGTGACTCGATCACGCCGGACGGTGCAGTGAAATTCCGGAAACAGTGTTCTGAACCTGGAAGGCACAGAAATGTGGGGAAAAGTAAATACGCAGGCCTGCCAATGTTTAGGCATTTTGGGGAGTTAGAATTATCATTCACAATATGCTAAAACAAACACCCCAATAAAAATAACTGGACGCCGAGCCAATTAAAATATGAATCTGAAATGATTGACAGTTATGTAACCGTTTTGAACTCTGATGTTTACTAACAACCCCGGGTGACCCCTCCTCCTTTCCCCATTTCACAGTGAAATCGTTTACCTAGCTGCAGTCTCGTCTCGATTTTCCTGCTTGAAAACTTGCTTTCTGTCACGGTAAACAGAGACTGTTTTGAGTTCATTCATGTGAACTAAATTGTAGCAATTTGTTTGACTTGGTTAATATTAGACAAGGATTTAGTTAACATCCGTTAGCAATATTTATTAGAGATTCTCTCAAATTTGGTCAGAAAAATGGCTCTGTTCATTTTTTAACCAATAGAGAAAAAAAAGAGTCTGTAATATTGTGAGCAGATCAACAGTGAAAATGTGAAAATGTCAAAATGTCCTGTGGAAACATTTCCTGGTTTCTACAAGAGACATTAAAGGAGCAATTTATAAAAGGACTATATAAAAATATCCGCTTTTTTTTTTCCCCCCTGTTTCGTGCATTTTTGCTTTTGCCTTGCTTTTACCTGCATTATATTTCAGGTTTATTTGTCTTGATATAAACATACATCTTAGGTTAGGTGTTATTTAGTCTAAATTATTCACCAAGGAAAGCGCTACAATACACTGTAGCTTAAATAAGCAGGAACATTTCATAGTTCATTATTCTCTGCACATTTCGCAGGCTCCCTGTGAATAAAATGCCACACGAATGAAGCGTGATGTGATTTTTGGCCTTTGAGAGTTCGCAAGTATTCCTCTCGGTTGTGCTAACACTCCTGTTCAGCGTACAGAGAAGGGGGGAAAACAACACAACTTAATGGGAAAGAGAGAGCAGGGAGCGAGCGTGGAAGAGAAAACGGGCAGGCTTAATGAGAGGGAATGAGAGATCAGGAGGCAGAGACGAACAATAAAACAAACAAGTTGAAACTGGAGGCAGCAGGCGCCTGTGGCTCATCAGCTATGCAAATTTATGCACCCTGAGCTCTGGCAGCTGAACACGCTTCCCATACACGCTTCCCAGCATGCCTTGCTTTCACCTGGAGATGCAGCACACATCCCTAGTTACTGTGGCGTGTATATGGACATCTGCACCTACGATGAGTACACTGTGCCCCATGTCGTAGCAGCGTCACTCGTCTCGCCGTCTTCCCGTACCGCTACTTACTTGTTCGTTTGTCTAATTGTTTGTTTATTTATTTATCTTCCATATGGTGTCATGCCAGAGCTCTTTCCTTTCCCTTTAGCACTGAGTGGGAAGTGTGCTTGCTCACCCATGCATTAGAATACATAACACGCTCACACACACACACACACACACACACACACACACTCCATCAGAATGTCTACACATGCACACAAATAGACATACTTTTTATGGCTTGTATGGTTTTCACAGCAATTTACCAATGATTACAATTTTATATTTATTTATCCGTTTATAGTTGCATTTAATGTTCTGGAACGTCAGCGGGACAAGTTCCTGTCCTCGCTTATGTTATAGCAGCTATAAACAGTCGTATTGTATCTCCACTCTCTTTTTTTTAACCCCTCTCTCTCTCTCGAAATTAATAAAAAAAAACTCAGCTTGTCAAAGCGTAAATTCCTCTGTCCTTCTGACCAATCAGAATCCAGTAGCGCCGTGGTACACACATTCTAACACACAGATTATAACATACTGTTTGTAGTGAATACGTATTAGTTTTTGGTGAATAGTAGTTATCCAGTGGCTTTATGTATGTGTGGGATCTTTTCTGTTTCCTTTTTTTTAATGGGACCGAACGTGCCAGACTGTGATCCCCTCCAGAACTAGGCCATCCTGTCGAAGTTTTCTTCCATTACCCCATTTCCCTCTTTGCCTCCCGCCTTTGACCTCGCCGTGCATGCCAACCTCATGAGACGGCACCATGCGTGCGTGCATGAGCTCATTAGTTCATGTTTATGAACACGCTAAAATGTGCATGTTTACTCCTCAGGCCCAGGACATGCCCCCTTCTGCTTCTGGCACAGCGAATGACAGTTTGGCATTTGGGAGGCGTGACTAGAAAAAGAGCTAGTTGTTGTGTAGATACAGTTTGTGTGTCTGTACACTCCAAATGGATTCCTTTTCCTATTTCCTTGGTCTTGTGACAGAAGTTTTATAGCTGTTTACTGGGAAAAGGAGCTGTATGAACAAAACTCCAAACCACAAACAAATGTTCTTACTAGTGAGGCATGACTGCTATAATAAGTGAAAATAAGTAATGTTTTGCTTGTGGAGTTTCATATTTCTTCTTTTTTCCTCATTTCTGCTGATTTTTTTCTTTCTTTTTTCCAGAATTCAGCTGCTCAGTTCTCAATAGTGTAGCCTCGGCAGTTCAATCACATGCTATTAAAAAGTAGTATGATGTAAGTTTTAGTAAATAAAAAGCAATAAAAGTTCAAAAATCCGTTCACGGCTTATGCTCACTGGATGCCTGACCCAGAATTATGGGTGACACATATAGAACATGGCACACTTCTGACATCCCTGGAGTATATTAACTTGCCTTAGTGAGCATACAACTTTGGGTGGATGAAAGAACAGGGGCAGCTATTAATTTATACTTAATGCTTTCCATCACCAATGAGTAGGAAAGGAATTTTAATCCAGAGTCGAACTTCATCTAGCGTGCAGGTAGTAAAAGTGGCAAGTTCTGGGTTGAAGGAAATCAGAAGAGACCGAGAAATCCAAGGTGGTGGTTGCTAAAGTGGCAATAAAATGCACTTGGTGAACTAGATGGCCTTTTTGGGGAGGGGAGGTGGAGGGGAGGACCATCGTATGTTCCTTTTATGTGATGACACTCATGTCATGGCAGTGTCAATAGGCCTAAAGATGGAAAGTCTTCCGATACGAACCATGGCAACAGTGTCACAATCGCGTCACCGAGGGTGGGGCAGCACCGCTATGGCATGCACTCATGGTAGAGGGTTAAAATCTGGTGTGATGGAACTAGGGCAGAAAATGGGGAGCATTAAAGGAGGGCAGGGTTTTCTTTTGGGGTGGGGGGTGGGGGCTGGTTAGTAGACTGAGGAACTCTGGGGCAGGGGGGCTGTTTGGAGGGGTGTACAATCTAGTGTAGGATAGAAGGGTTTAGGTGAGAGGGATGAGTAATGGGGGTCACAAATAAACAAGATTAGTCTAGCTATTGGGTGACAGGTTAAATCCTTGAATGCTTTTAATTATTGCCTTCCCTGAGCTTTCAGAAGTCAGTGGGGAGTATTCTTAACCTAATTTTCTTCCAATATCTGCCAATTCCCATTTGCTGCCAAAGGCAAAATAGTTAGCAATCTGGGCAGGTCAAATCCAGTAAAGTATATTTATTTATTTATTTATTTATGAATCACATTAAAAATGTGATGTACCAAAGTGCATCCACATTACACTAAAAACATTAAGCTAAAATCGAAAACTATATGAAAGCACATTACATAAATAACACGATACACAATGAAAAACACAATAGAAAACGCTAAAACACACAATATCCCCTGAAAAGACAAAGCAATTGCACCTATAAGCATGTAATCAAATACAAATGCATGATTCAGATTGAATAGATGAAACCAATAAACCATTTTTATAGAAATATCACTAGCAGGTACAAGTAAAAAATAATAACTGTGTAAGTGTGGGGTTTAAAAAAAAAAAAAAAGTCCTGCAAACATCCATAGTTGAGACCAGTTATGAACTAGAGCGATGTAGCTGAAATTGAAGAACTGATGGTAAACATTTCTCCTTGATATTGATGAAAAAAAATGGATTTAGGCCACACCCACTTCTGCTGTAAATCTGATTACAAATATGGATATTTAGAGCACTAATAGTGCCTTGTCTGTAGGTATAAGAATGCACATCAACTTGTCGAGCTTTTCCGCCACTCAGCCAATGTAGAATGGCACCAAAATACACTTGGCGGTGAGTGCTAACGCCCTAATTCTGTTTATCCAACCTAATCGATGCCAGTGATGGTCTAAAATGACCCCAAACTGTGATGGAAAGAGAAGTATACCATCTTTTTCTTTTTTTTTTTGCATCATTACTCCAGGACCAATGCTACAATCATGAGCGCCAGTCACACAGTCAGGTTCCAGCAAAAGGATGCAGCCAATTTGCACAAGATTTGAGGCCCAGTTTGATGGGGAAAAAAATTGTCAGCTCAACGTTCTGCCAAACTAGTGATGAACAGAAAATGCGACACATTTGGTCTATAGCTTTGAAGTAGACATTGATAATGGTGGCTGCTAGTTTCTTACACAACACCGTATTCCGGTCATCCAAGCAGAATTTAAATTAAAGTGTAAGCTAGTTTCTTCCCCCAGGGTTCAGATGGTCCAGCTATGGTAAAAAGTGTTGACTTCCTGCCCCATCCTTCGAGAAGTTCAGTGACTTGGTGTTCTTGTTTCCAGAGAAGGACAAAAAAAGGCACACCTCTTTGAGAACTGCTTAATATGAAAGATCCCTATCTCCGGCAAAAGTGCTTCCCATCATAAACAGACACAGTCCGCACACTGTCACTCCCACATTCGCCGAGAAAAACAACTCTGAATGTGACTGTTCAGACTAGCAGTCTGCAAAC
The DNA here is from genome assembly GCA_037576675.1 of Pangasius sanitwongsei. Lineage (NCBI taxonomy): Eukaryota > Metazoa > Chordata > Actinopteri > Siluriformes > Pangasiidae > Pangasius > Pangasius sanitwongsei. The sequence goes on from CM075028.1 coordinate 1,479,751, forward strand.
CTCTCCTCGTAGCTTGTAAGCTGCAGCGTTCATGGAACTCCTTGGCCTGAAATCAGACATCCGAAAATAAACAGCCATCTTTTTTTTTTTTTTTTTTTTTTTTTTTTCTTCTCCAGAGCGTGGAAAGTGGGAACAGCCGTCAAACAGTGAACATATGCCGACCATACACGATGACACAAACACACCCACACGCACTTCACTCTGTCACCAAAGTGCACACCCACGCACTTTTCATGTTGTCAGCAGGCCAGGAGAACAGCGCAGATTTTTCCACAAAAATGGCAAAAGCAATTCACGTTTGTCAATCACTCTTGTAGTAATGGACCACATTATGTGAGTGGTTAGAAGCAGTGGCTCATAAGAGCTCGAAGAAAATGCCTGTTTGGTCGTGACATCAATATTTCAAAGAAGCACCGATGAGTCATTCCCACATTTTCGGTCTATTTGTAGGTCTTTCATTTTAAAAAGACGTGATACTGAGCTTATATCGTTTAACTGCAGGTTTAAATTAAGTTGAACAATGAAGATTTTTCTGACAAAAGGCTTATAAAACTCACACTTCCTAAAGTGTTCCTAAATGGTTCCTTTGTTTGTTTTCCTGGGGGTGCCATTAACCAGGGCTGGGAGATATGATGATATAATATTGATATCAAGATTATGCCACCATAAACTTTTCTGAGATATCGTATCATGCTAGTTGAAAAATGTAAATTTTTAGTTTAAATTTGCTTGCAGTTTTCTGGCAGTGCTAAATATCATGAAGACATTTCTTTGATACAATATATTTATGAAGTATTGTGAGATTATAAGAAACGAGTTTAATGTACCAAACTAAGAGTCTTGGATGTTGGCATTGACACCTATGACCATATTTGTAAGAAACTTTAAGGGTTCTGTGAGAGTGGTTGGACAAATTACTGGGTAGGCCCCTACAACAAGAGTTTCCCATTCCAAGTGGAACCCTTTCAGGAAGTACAAGAACTACCCAAAGAACCCCTGAGGAACACTTACGCATCTGAAAGTCTTGGATGTTATTATTGACACTCATGACCATATGTGTGTGGGGCTTTATTCTTAAAAACAACTTTCGCTCTGTAACTTGTTGTCCCACCACTCTAGGGGAACCCATAAAAGTTCTACCTAGGCCCATACAACTACAGTGTTTCTGCAGTCCAAGTGGGACTCATTAGGAAATTAGGAAGGTGTAACTACCCCAAAAGAAAACCCTGAGGAGAGTCTTGGATGTTAGCAGTGACAGCCGTGACCGTATTTGTGTGGTGCTGTATTCTTATAAACAAATGCTGCTCAGTAACTTGTTTCACTACTCTAGGGGAACCTGTAAAGGTTCTACATCAGTCCATACAATAACAGTGTTTCTACAATCCAAGCGGAACCCCCTCATAGAGCGACAAAACTGTAACTACCCAAGAACCCCTGAGGAACCCTTACCTAACGGAGAGTCTTGGATGTTCCCATTGACATCCATGACCGTATTTGTGTGGTGTTCTATTCTTAAAAACGAATTCCTCTCAGTAACTTGTTGTCCCGTGCCACTTCTCCGTCTGGCATCCGCAGGCTACAAGCAGAATGTACATATCCCCAGGGATAGGAGATCAGAGTCCAATTATATGGGCATTCCTTGCATGTTTGCAGAGGGATGAAAAGAGTTAAGCATTTAAACCAACCCCCATCCCTCCCTGTTCCACCCCTCCCTTTTCCCCTAAACTCAGTTTATTTTCATCACCCCTTTCCCTTGATGTTTAATTGGTCTGGGATTGCATTGCGGTAATTTTATGCGGACGTGTAGCATTGCGCCTGACTGGCGTGCTGTGGGCCAGAGGTCTTACGACCTTTTGAAAAAAGAGGGGAATTTCTTTCTCTTTTTTTTTTTTTTTTTTTGCATAATGAGGCTAACTGGAAAATGATGATTGTGACTCTCAAAAAATGGGAGTTGGTAAGAAATCTGAAAGGTTTGTCTGCAGAATCTTGGACTTCTTATATATCCAGTTATCTTAACAAATATCCATGCAGATTGCATGATGTTCCTGTTAAATAAAAAGGGTTCCTTGTGGCTTCTTCGGATGGTTAACAGTTCTAGGTTTCTTATGACACTCAACTTGGAACCTTTTCTGAAAGGAAATTCATTTGTTGTCGGGATCTATATAGAACCTTACAGGCTATTTGGAACCTTTTTTTTTGCCTTTAGCCTTGTAGCCATGGTACACAACTAAAGCAACAAAAACTTGATTTAAGGCATGTCTTGGCACAGCTTTCTTATCCGAGAAAAATTACATTTGTTCAGATGTTTCCAGAAAGTAAGTAGCGTTCGATCCTGAGCCTGGGTTTCCTCCAGATTCTCTGGTTTCCTCCCACCTTCTTAAAACATGCTAGTAGGTGAACTGGCTATGCTAAATTGACTGGTTAGTGTCACTCTGATTGACAGGGACGATAAAGTAGAGCCATCCTTCCCACCCAGAGAGCACAGACAGTTTTGCCCTCTTGCACTCCGGGCCATGGATCGCTGTGGCATTGTTGGAATTCAAACTCGTGACCTCCTGTTGATGGGGCAAACGCTTTTTGGTTGAGCCTCACAAATAAACCTGTCCTACGCCCAATGTTAATGTCTAGTAAAAATCATAAAAAGGAAGGTGAAGTACACTCACCAGTCTTGTGGATCTCGTAACGCAGTGAGAACCCGGCACCCTGGTGAGCATAATCGGAGACAAACTTGATGTGAACGACGGGGCCGGTGGAGATGATGGCTGAGGGAGCAATGTTGCTGCAGTGCCTCCCGAGAAGTTCAGCCGAGTCTGAGTTCCCATCTCGAATCTCAATAAAGTCATACCTGAAAAAGAAGCAAAGGATTCCTGGTTACTTAAAACTGATAATTTTGGATCAGTTTTACTAGTATTCTTCAGGGTCGAATACATGATTTTTTTTGTATCCCCATACCCCTTAATGTAGGTGTAGTGGTAATATCACCTTACAACCTTACATCAACGTTAAACTTTTCACACTGTAAAAAGAAAACCAGACAGAAAACTAAAGCACATACTTTTGTTTACAAAAAAAAAAGTCTAGACTTGCAAAGAGTCAACAACAAAATTTGAAAAACACACAACCTGAGGCTACACAACAAATTGTTTCAAATGCAAGAGAATTTAAGGAAAGCTTATTTGAATATGACCTGGGATCACCTTTGACCCTTGGCTACCAGTTGCCTTCCCATAACAAAAGCGCATTCCTTGCTTGTCACTTCAAAAAAACACAAGACGAAACCCAGCTCTCACCGAAACCATTTCATCCCATCCAATCCCACACTGTCCTGAAACACCCAGGTACGCCACACCACTGTTGAATCATCAAATCTGATTGGCTAGAAGGTATTGATTAATTTTCTACAGCAACAGCTCTGACATTTATAATAATTCCACGAAGGGAGATGTTTGTTTTGCATTTTGGAAGAAGTCTCCAGTGTCAGAGATAAAGTTAGAACTTTTTTTTTAAAGAGATTTTTCAGGACAGAAGAGTTTAGAAATGATTTCTCGGTAACATGACAAGCTGTGTTTTTTTTGTCTTAGAGCAAAAAGAAAGGCTGCTAAGGGATCGAATGTTTATAGCTGATATAATGTACTTTGAGATAAGAGTTAAGATAACTTGTTTTGTGGATGTTAGGCAACATTATATATAACTATAAATGGATTAAAAGTGGTAACAGTAACTTCATCATTACCCCATTGTGTTTTATTCCTTACGCAAAAAGGTTACTTTTTTTTTTTTTTTTGGCTACGTAGGCCTAACCAACACTTTGCAAGGTGCCATCCTGTCTAGGTTCTCAAATCTTAATTGAAAAACTAATCTGAAGAAATTTTCAAACCACACTGGAGCACTCCTCTCCCCATTTAACCAAGTCCAAAATCGAACTCGGGTGGAGGAAAAAAAAAAGCCCTTTCTTTCTACTCACCACCAATTAGCCTCATGTTCGAAACCGCTAACCATGAAGTCCTTAAGATAGCCCAAACAGGGGTTCATAAACCCATTACCCCCTTATTTATAGTATACATCTATTGATTTTTTTTTTCCGGATAACATTTTTAAGAAGCCTCACTTGCCAAGAAGAATGATCTATTTCAATCATTAGCTCACATGCTAAAAATACGGCATTTACAAAGCCATTGAAGACCTTCATTATTTATTATGAATATAAGTCGAGAACAATTAGGAACGGACTTTCTTTAGAAACCTGCACTTTTTTTTTTAGGTTCGAAGTGTAGCTTTATACACTCGTGTCAGTGCAGCAAAAAAATAAATATATAATTAAAACCTCCATGAGTTAAGTATCCAGATTTTAATATGGAGTAAGCGTTTCCCCCTCTTTCTGGCAGTTGGTCATGAGGTTTTGGCCCGGGGTGAAATGTGTTCAGTGCTCCAGCAAGGCCAAAACTGGATAAAGTCATGACAAGACACATTTTTGACCTCCCTCCACCACCCCCACCTTGGCGCGCACTCTTCTGCTGGCTGTATACAGAACTGCTGGCTCCAGCACGTCACCCCAGGAATGTGTTTGTGTATGTATGTGTGTGTGTGTGTGTGTGTGTGGGTGTGTGGGTAAACCTGACACTACACAAGGCCGCTCGGTCTGACATAGAGGCACAGGTGTGCCGGAGGTTCTCCGGCGCCAACAGAGGCTTCAGGTACGCCAGTGCTAATTTAGACTCTCAAGATGTTTTACTTCTGGAAATGGGTTGGATACAAAAACATAAACATGCGCACACACACACACACACACACACACCACACCACTGTTGAATTCTGTATTCCGAAGGCATATATTAATGCGCTCGTTCGAATACGTTATCGTTACTATAGTAACAGCTCACACAGGGGCTTGTATGGTAGTCTCTCCACATACACAGATTTAAAAATGTTGATATGGTGACGTTTTCTGTAAAGAGATGTTTAACATTGTGCGATTTGTAACAGTCAGAGGTAAAGCTGCAAGTTTTCTGACATTTTCAAGACGGAGGCTTTGCGGTTTCTCGGTAACATGACCAGCTACGTTTTTTTTTGTTTTGTTTTTTTTTCCCAACTTATTAACTTCGAGAGAAGAAGAAACAGCCAGTGAGGAACCAACTATTTAAAGCTGTTCATTTGTTTTTGCGAATGTTCCACGACATAGCTATAAACGGATAAAAAGTATGGTGGTGTTCTTTAATAAATAAATAAATTGTAATCATTGGGCAAATTGGTGTGGAGTAAGAGGAATAAAACACTTATAGGACAATTAAAAAAAAAATAAGGATGATAGTATTCAGTGACAAATTTACTGTTTTCCAATAAAATCAGTGTTTTCTATACTCTGGGATGAAGAATGCAGACACTGGCTGAATACTAAATATAAAACACACACACACACACACACACACACACTGAGGATAAAAGCCTGTAAACCGTGTGCAAGTCTAATTAGGTTGTAATTGATTTTGCCGAGGCTCTTGGCCGGCGTGGATTAGCAGCGATGAGCGAGTGTGTCGAACTTGGATATTGACCGACTCGATCCGACTCCTTGGGGCTTTGATTGCTATGGAGAGCACCGCTTGATGGTGGGAACAGAAAAGACGGGAAGTGTACTTAGCGTTAAAAGAAGGCGATGATCATACGTTTATTTTTGCCGCCTTTATATCGATTTTACACCACGCTCAACATAAAAGCAAAAGTGTAAGCATTTCCCCGAGTACCTTTTCACACACACTGTTGCTTTTTAAACATGAAATTGTCCTGGATGTACGTCTGACATGGGATTGCAATGTTCAAAGACCCAACGTTTCATGTAAAGACACTTTTTTTTTTTTTTTTTTTTTCACTTCCCTTTTCCATCCTTCTTTATTGTACTTTCTTTCACCTCCCAATTACCATTACTCCCTCACTTGGATCTTTCTTCTCAGCCACTAATTGCCTTTCACACCTTCCATGTTTTTCAGATGTATTTTTTGCACCTCATATTCCCGAGGCACCACTAGCTACCCCAAAAGATCTCATCTGGAGGAAGATAAAAAGATGGTGCTTCTTGTTGTCTTACTGTCTAGAGTATTAGGTGTTGGTCAGATCATCGTGTTTAGTTTTAAACCAAAAGGAGAGACATGTCAAATTTACCACCTCCCAACATCACCGGGGGTAATACGAACCGACCTCAGCTCATTAGTCTTTCAGCTCCTTCATAGTCGTCTGCTCCACACATCACCAATCGACCAGCACGTGTATTTTCCCTTCCATTCTCATAAATACTGCTGACCAATGCAAGATTCATTTAGACCACACAAATGGAAAACCCGAGATCTCCTTTATCACCGAATCAATTGCAGTCTCTACACCGACGCAACTTCAAATTCAAGCCTAGATTCCGATCCGTCACCTCGGCATCGTCAAAAAAAAGGAATTCACCCCCGTTCCCATTTCAGTCATGCTTTTAAGTGTAACGGCTTCAGGACCCCTTCCAAGTCCAGCCAGCAGCCAGTCGAGAAGCTAAAATTGAAATTAAATAAAGCTAAGAGTCTGCAGAGAAAGCCGCATGGCCGTCCTCCAGGGGCTCGCCTAATAAGCTATAAGTGCCTCTGAAATATTAAGTAGATGCCGGGGAGCATTCCTGAGGGAAGGAAAGAGCTGCCATCTTCAATCCGGCCGGGAAACGAATCGCATTCTCTGTCCGATACGGAGCTGACACTTACAGATGATCGAGGCAGACCACAGAAACAAAAGCCTCAGGCTTTCACAAGCACCATCGATCGTCAGGACGGGGCAACTCGCAAGGATGTCCCAGCAATTTCTGTTGGATTTTACGTCTGTAAGAGTATAAAGATATATGGCTGGGACTCCATCATGAACGTTGAAGCACCTCTGTCTGGTATTCCATGTGTATTTGGGCAAACTGGATGTGTAGTAGCTAACCCTCAACGCAGGTGCTGCCCAGTCCCATGGCTTGGTTGCCCAGAAACTGAGTAGTGTAAAATAAATAAGTAGTAGTAGCTTAAATTATTAATTTGTTAGCTAGTTACATGCAATAATACATACTGGTATTATATGTATTATATATATATATTTATATTTTTTTATTCAGAGTTGTTTGTTTCCATGGTTTACATAGTGGCCATGGAAAGTGCATATACGCTGCTAGACTCGCTCTTTACAATGTTAGCTTGCTGAACTTAAATGAAGCTCATTAGCTAGCTCCATTATTTACCTCGGATCAAGTAGGGTCGCAGTGGAGAAGAGCGACAAGCGAAGCTAAGACGCATCAGAGAAAGATGGTTTGTTGTTCTGCTCCGAAGTCAGCAGAAGACAGCAGGTTATTAAGGTTCGTATAGGATACAAAACAGGCTAAAAGGAAACGTGGTACGAGATGCACGAGAGTTCATTTTTGTCGAACATAAAGCTGCAGGCACCAGACTTGCTAGCCACGGTAGTTTTTTACAAGTATGAGTAAACGAACGTTGTATCAGTATTGATGCATTTTATTAGTGTTTCCACCAACGTCCTGTTTCTGTAAAGATTGTGTATCATTCGTACATAGTAATCAATCCCCCTAGTAAAAAGGGAAGAGTAGCATGTCCTATAGTTACGGTATCGAGGTTGAATCGCTGTAAAGTGTGCTACGTTTAAACAAACGCAACAAATTAGGGTTTCTTTTCTTTCTCTGGTTGTTGAAACTTGGTCCTTGTTCAGTGGCCAACTAAGAAAACTGAACTGAAACTTGGTTGTCCTGTGTCATCATTTAGGGAAGGGAAACATGTTACAAAAGCCACATTTTTAGTTCTCACTGCTGAGCTGTTATGGCAGGCCAAACTGATTTTTATGCATCTGATGCTATCAGAAGCACATTTTAGGGCTCCTGATGTTCTAAAATGAATGATGTACCTTTCTCATATAAGGACTGGTATCTTTGTTCCCTGAGTAATTTGTTGCTTTGATTTGGTTTAGGCTGCAGATTGATGTTTATGTTTATGTTTAAATAATCCATGAGAACACGAGAAGTATAAACCTTGAGTTTAATTTTAGCATCGAGCTCGACACTATGAAGCTTGATCCGTTATGAATGTAACTTTAGACAAGCTACCACTTATCATAATCCACCACTTGCAAACAATTGACAGTCTGACATTAACTCTGATGCTTGATATAATTATATGTAATTAGGATCATATGCTGGGCATTTGTTAAATAAATAAATCCTGAAGATCACGGGAAGAAGAAATTCAAGCAAGGACTAATCATGGAATCGCCCGAGTTGCAGAAATACGGTGACCGTCTAGCCTTTATGTCCATGACCAGTGACCTAGCTGGCCATGACCTCACTGGTCTTAAAGGCACGTGAGCAATTGATTCCTCATTAAGTAATCGATCCCGGTCCTTTCTTCCCTGTTGAAGAGGAGTGAGATTTCACTCGCGAGTCGATAGCTTAGCACCTCCACTAAATATGGACATGCTAAAAACAAGCATGACCGTGAGCTTGCTAGCTGCACAGTAGGATGATCGTTTCCTGTCAGAAAGCTACACTTAGCCGCCTGCTGAGAGCTGAAAATCCTGAGATTTGGAGAAATCCTAGGTGAGGTGGTCCTGCTGGATTTCCCAGCATGACAGATTTCATAGGCTGACCATATGCTTTGACTTTCCTCAAAGGGAAGTCCAGAATAAAACTAGCGATGTTATTTAATGTTATTTTCAGTAGCATGCTACATCCTTTGTGACGAAGTAAAGTGAATTTAAGCAAAAGATATTAGTAAAAGATTTGCTGTCGGCCACATTATAGCTTCACTCAGATATTCAGCTTGCTCCGGCTTGCTACGCTTCCGCTTTCGCTACCAATGGCTTGCGTCTAAATTAGCTAGTCAGGCTGCTAACCAAAAGCATTTTATAGTTCGTCAAAATGTATTTCTTTTCCAAGAAGCGTCGTAAAGAGGGGTTTCTGCAGTATTCCGACGGGTAAATCTCACTCTAGCGGCTGGTGCGTGAGAGTGGTAATGCTATGTTTATGCTAGCAAGTGACAAAGCAACCAACTGTGTTAAATTTCGATGTACATGCAGTACAATTTCAGCAACAATGTCAAGCAACATTTGATTGAGATTTTCTCGAGTCTATGCAAATTAGTTATGATTTCAATAAAGTTAAAAAAAAAATACCAAACGATTAGCTCGAATGATTCCTCGGACCAATCCTGTGGCGCGTGCGGTCTGACACGTCTTCAGGTCTTCACTCAAAACTTTAGCTCCTACCTGCAATTAGCTTCCGTTTAATGCCCGTTCATCTCATCCTGTCATATACAGCCTGTCATTAAATATGTATAGAGACATTACAAAGAAAAATAAAGCTTGGAAGAGTGAGAGTGTACGTATCAAGTACAGTTAGCTTGCTTCGCTAATCTGATCTGAGAACAAAGCTGGCGTGAAGCCGAGCACATAGATCAGGTGCGTTAATTAATTTGGGTCTCATCGGAACGAAAATAAAAGCTGGACAGGCCACGCCCACAAGAGGTTAAGAGATGATTAGATATCCATTTGGGCATGAAAACCTGACTAACACCTGTATGCTAATATGCCATTTTTGCTACTCTGTGTTCCATCAACAAATGACACTTGTGCAAGAACGATAGGAATAAAATAACACGAGGAATAGAGCGAGGTGCCGGTGGAGGCATTGTTTCATGTAGCTCAGCATGAGGGTGAGAAGAGAATCCACCTGTTCGACTTTATTCCCCTGCTGGGAGGAATAAATACCTCCAACATGGCCGTCAGAGAGGAGGAGAGTGATTGATAACGCAAGCAACGGAGATTTGCAGTGGAAGGATGAGGAAAAGAAGCGAGCAGGATGAAGAGGCGGTTAATACAGGAAAGACGACTGAACGCGGTAGAGATAACCGGTAGAAATCTCGACGTTCTCCTCCTTCCCTGCGGCGGCGAAGACTGCAGGAGATCGCATTAAAGATATAGCCTAATATTTCATCTACCGTTTTTATTGCATCTATTCCACATCAATCTGCTTACAGCCCCTCGAGGTGAAAGCCATTTGGCGGACGGCCCAAATCTTCTGGGACCGAATCCACAATTGAAGTGGCCTCACGGACACCGACAGCTTATGCACCTTAGCTAAAAAAGAAAAAAAAAAAAAAAAAGATAATAAAGGTTCTCTTGGATGGATGAGTATAAATTAAGTTATAGCTCTTGAGAAATCGAGTCAGCTTGATCTTGATGTGACCTTGGCTTAAGGGGCCTCGAATACCGAACCAGCTCTTTAGAGTGGAGGGAAAACTTGGGAGCATTGGAGCATAAAGTGAATGCAAATGACAGTGTGTGTGTGTGTGTGTGTGTGTGTGTGTGTGTTCCTTGAAATGGCAAGGCAGATCTATCAATCATGCGCCGTTACAAAGTGCTGACGATGACTCATTGCGCAGTGTGCGGAGGGAGGAGACGTGCAGCGAGTGGGGAGGAAAAACGAGACTTTCTTTTGATCACTTGTTTGCTTTCAGTTTTTCCCCCTCTGTGTCTTCTCAAAAACAGAACTCGGAAGCTGAAACTATTATTTATAATGAAATTTATAAACCAAAGAGCTGTATGATGTAATGATTTAATCCTCTCCACACCATCTTACGAAGCCACGATATCCGATTACATTTCCTCTGCAAATTTAACAATATGCTATCATTCAAAAAATATGCCAAAAGAGCAGACTGCACAATAAACAGGAGATGAGCCATTCAACATAATCTGAATTCTCAGGTATTAACCAACACCGCCTAGAAGCCCCGCCCCCTTCCCGCCGCCTCACATGCTCTCGCGTTCTGTCACGGTTAAAGCAGAATATTTTGCATTCATCAATGTGAAATAAAACTTATCAGTGTGTGTTCACCTTAACTAACATTAGACACATATATGCCTAACATCAGCTAGCTATATTTATTAGAAATAAATATTTTGGACAAAAATGGTAAGAAAGAAAAAAAAAAAAAAGACGAAAAAATATTACCTAGACCTACAACAAAGTGTCAGACATAACACTTTCCAAATAATCTTAATGGTCATGGTAATTAGAAAGTGATTAAAGACGCTTTTTTTTTTTTTTTTTTTTTTTTTAAATCGACAGTGAAATTGTCAGCCATGCGGACATCAAACAAGCGATTTTTTTTTTAAAAATATTATACTGAAACTGTACTGTTAAAAATCCACAATATAGCTGAGTTTTGGTGATTGGCGCTGCCAACAAGCAGTTCCCGACTGCACGGCTGGTAATATTGTTTCTCCTTAAACCTGAAATGCTCCTTTTCCCGTATTCTTTTATCAGTTCTGGATGATTAAATTGTTAATTGCAGTTTTTTTTAATGGCAAGTCTCAAGCAGAGGAAGATCAGTATCAGTACAAGCCTAGTACACCGAACAAAAAATTGTACAAGGAATAAAGCGGCATAAGAAATATTTTTTAAATAATAATAAAACAGCCAGACTATCAAATAGCAACACAAAGCAATCACTTATCAACTCTGCACAAACGCCATCTTGTAGACGAGTTTTGAATTCCGAAATGGACAGGGCATGTAAGAGTCTAGGGGTGTAAACAACAAATCCGACTTGGTTGGTTATCGTGAGTTTTAATCATGACCTTGGAACAGCCAACATAAGGATGTTTGTGTGATGGAAAGGTGACAGTATCTCAACAGCACAACACTAAAAACAAATAAGAGCTATACTATAATTAAATGCGTACTGTACCTCTGCAGGGTGCATCAGGGTTCACGCTCGTGTATTTGCGTGTGTGCGTGTGTGTGCGCGAGCGAGACAAGAAAGTGACGAAAGTTCAAATGACTCCGAGTATTGGCTTACATGTGGTGCGTGTGGTCCGCTCAGCCTACTGAACTTTTCTCCAACAGCAATCTTTCCAACAGCTTAATTTCACACACTAATAAATCAATCACAAGCCACAATCAAGTCCAACCCTCAGTGCCGCCGAGGTTCATTTATAATTCATTACAAACATATAAAGACTGATTTATATTGAATTTCAGATGGAATTTTTTACCCCACAAGCACTGGATCTCCATATAGTGCACGCATGAATGGATATTAGAGTAACTCTAGGGTTGTGGGTGCAAGCGGTGATGTAAATTCTGTCTGTTTGTCTGTAAAGCATTAGCGATATCAGCTAATCAGACTCACCCTTTCGACTACCTCTACGTGATAACCCCTTTTACAGGTCTCCTTTGAAACCCTGATTACACCTTTCTTTTTTTTTTTTTAAAGAATGACATACTTTTATTAGTGTATAGTTGATATATTTGTGTATCACTTACGTTATAGCAGCTATAAACAGTCGTATATACCGAGTCCTTTGTGTCGAAGTCTTGCCAATGGCAGAAAACTTACTGTCACAAAGCTCTGACACTGGAGACTCCTTCCGTGAATGTTAAATAACCATCTACTTATCTATATATGTTGAATGCCCAGCATACATGTCCCTGTGTAAGTTGTTACCAAATAAACAAAATGGGTATTCCGATAAACCTGTGATTTGTAGCAGCACTGCTGTCAGAGAACCTTCTGACCAATCCGAATCGAGAATTCATCTGTACTGCGGTATAACTGATCCTAATGCCTTTGTGTTAAAAATGTTTACTATGTGCAGAAAACGTATCGATCTCCAGCACTTCCTTTACCACAAGACCTCAAAAACCTCGCTATCTGACCAATCCGAGAGCATGAAACTTACCCACAGGCTGTTTTTCTAGCTCCGGCTGGGACCGTCCTTCATGGCACTTTTTTTTTTTTTTTTTTTTTTTTTTTTTCCCCCTCCAAACTTCAAACGCCCCAAAATCTCAACAACAAACAAGTGCCCACATGGAGCCTGTCCAAGTGGATAATGCACAAACTACATCGGACAGATGAAAGGCTGGCCTTCATTTTGGTCATGTTTCTGTTGTCTTTCTGTCAATCTGCCTTGGACCTGGAGATAAAAAAACCTCCACCGGAAACCCGCAGTCTGAAAGCATTAATGCATCCAAAGCCCCATTTGTTCCATCTTATAAATAAATAAATGCGGTAGGTTTGGTGTGGCTCTGTGCTAAAACAAAGGACGCATCTGTAACATCAGATTCTGGATGGCATTAAGAGTCTCAGAGCTGTGGTTTGAGACTGGGACAAAGTGGATTTGAAGCATTTCAAGGGAGAAAAAAAAAAACACTAGCAGACACAGAAATATCAGAATCAGAATTCACTCATATCTATCAATCAGTCCAGACCTGCCTACAAATTTCTGCATTTTGCATACGAGGTCCACATTTTAACATCGGAGTATGATGTCGCTGCCACAAGTTACCACTTAAAAATATGCCCAAAGAGTCTTCTTTCTTTCCCCCCAGTAAAGACATCAGACACCTTAGATAGGTGATTTGTGAAAGAACTACATCAGAGATGACCCTGTGCTTGCAGGTCTGTCAATCTATGACCTCAGAAATCCACTAAAATGGCTTTGTAGTTTGTATTCAGGTACGAGTAATTATGAGCACCTTAAAGTTTTCTTAGATTTGTCCCTTTGTGTGGAACCTTTAACCATTCAAACCTTACAGAGAACCTTTAACAACCCTGTAGTCCGGAATAAACCCCCTTAAATAACACAAACAGTATTGCCTCAGATGCATTAGTCACCAGCTTTATCTCATGCGAAGACAAGAATCTCATTAATGTTGTGCCGCTTTTGGAAAGGAAAGGCTAGAAAACCGTCCTTCCTGCTGACAGCTGCACTGCATCCCTCCATAAGCCTTTTAGCTCTGCTCCAAACCCCATTATGTGCCTCATAACCCTCCTCCATCTTGCGTTCCCTCTACCTTCCTCCTTCCCCCTTTCTTCTCGAAGTTTATTGTTGCCTCGTCCTCATCTCCTGATCCCCCCCCCCCCGCTCATCTTCCACACTGCTCCTTCTTCAGCCTTTCTGTATATAGACGTGTATACATCATCCTTCAGCATTCCACTTTAAGCCTTCACCATCATTCTTCTATGAGTATTCATCAATTTTGCATGCTCAAAATTATATGCATCTAGAAAGCTATTTTGCCTTGATATACTTCCATCTAGTGCTCAGGGGTACTTCAGGGGTACTTCAGTTCTGTCAGGTTCCAAGAAGATAGCGATGGTTAATCATCTAGAGAACCCTTGATGAACCAATTTTTGCTAAAAGTGGGGCCACTTAACGAATTCTGCACTAAGGGTGTAACAATTTGAGATATTTGGATTGATGCATTGTATTGAAAGGCAATGATTGAAACTCACTTATGCATTAAATTTTTGATTATTAGGACAAACAACAGATGCGCAGATAATTTCACAGGGTAGCAGGGTGTTACTTTTGAAATAGTCCTTCTCTACATCAGCATCCTTCGAATTTATGGGTAGGTCTAAGCCAGATTCTTCAACGTTACTTAATTGTTATATCGTAGCAGATTCAGTGGTATCATCAGATATTGAATCTGAAGGGTTTCTCTACAATTTGGTCACGTGACAATTCCCACCCATCTCCCCTATCATACGACAGCTACCAGCCAGTCCTTCCTTCAACTTTCAACTTCCTCTTGAACTGCTGCATCACAGGGCAGCGTAACGCACTTGAAAGAAAGCGCTATCCACCCTCTTCCACATACAGAAGCCCGCAATCGGCTCCTGTTGCTGTGATTGACAGGGGAGAGAGAGTACGCCCTTCCCATCTAGAGAGCACAGCCAAATTGGTTCCCTTTACTCCCAGCCACAGATGGCTGTAGCATTGTAGTAATCCAAACTCACGATCGCTGGATGATTATGGATATGGCAAACAGTTTTCTGGTGTGCCACAGTCTCTTTCTCAACCAGTGGTAGCGTACCTGCAGTCGAGCCTCTCCAGCTCAAAATGGGGGTTGAAGTTCAGCACGATGCGCTGGGTGGGTTCCGGGGCTGTGATGACCCACTCGCAGTTCTGGTGCGGCGGGTACTCCAAAGGGTATCCAGGCGAAGTGATGTAACCCGCATCGGTGGCATCAACGTGCCCACCACACTTCTCACCTACAAGGAGGAAAGAGAGAAATAGAGAGAAAAGAGTTTGTTTACCGCTTTGGACCCAAGTAACCACTGTGTGCTCGGCACAAATGAGGAGCATAAATCACTGCCTCTACAGTACCTCTGGGAAAGCAGTGAATGCAGAATGGATATGTTTATCACATTATGTGCTTGCCTTATAAAACAGCTAAGTAGGGAATAAAACACTTGGCGGTGTGCTGTTATGGGAAAATAATCAACGACACAAAGCGAAATTACTGTTACCACATTGACGTTTGTGATTTTCCTATGAGGTCACATCCTGAAGTGTTTCATTCCTATTACACCGCCACGATTTTCCAGTGATTACAATTTTAAATGTTTATCCATTTATAGTTACATTTATGAATGTATATTTAGGTACATTTGTTATCACTTTAGCAAGTCCCAAAGTGTTTTATTCCTCATACATCATAGCAATTTGCCTCTTTTTTTTTTTTTTTCTCGCTCTGTTGAAGTTTAAAGAAAGAACTTCAGTTCATCATGTTACAGAAAAACTGCAAAGCGTAAAAAAAAAAAAAAATCCTTCGTCCTGAATATTTTGTCGGAAAACTTGCAGCTTTATCGTTACTGAACGTTACAAAGCGGTGACGCTGGGGACTCCTTCCAAATGCTAAAGAAATGTGTCCTTTCAGAAAACCTCACTATATTAACAACCTCTGTTTAATAAAAACACGGTAACGTATCAGAATAAGCCAGAACTACTGTCAGAGCTTCCGACCAATCAGGATTGAGAATTCGGCACTGTGGTCAAAGCAGGTTGAAATAAGGTTGAAATGCCTAAGGTATTAGCAAAGATAATCTAATTGTAAGCTAATAATTGAAATTGCTATGAAAACTCCACTGTTTACTCTAAAAACAAACCCCAAACCCGTACCAGTATTATTTTATCCCTTTGCTCCAAAGTAATTGTCGGAGTCTGAAAACATTTAACCATTCTCCAATCGTACCTCCCCTCCCCCGCTCCCCGGACAACAGGGTGCCAATAGCAAGCCTGTGAATTTAAGACAGGAAGTGACAAGCAGACTCGCTGTCTGTGGGTTCAAAAGTCAACCTTAAAGCTGTAATGAGATCCGGCGTAACAAAGCCTCTTTTCTAGCAGCCACCCGAACAAGACGCGAGCTATTTCTTCCCAGTGTCTGCTCGTTATCTCCCACAAACGAGAACGCTAGCACAAATATTGTGGGCTTACAGGTGCGAGAACCGCCAAGAAAATATGGTTTCATATCAGGAACAGAGCAAGAGGAGGTGAGAAAGGACTGTATGGCGCATTGCCAAGAACCGCATGATACCAAAAAAAAAGTGCCGAAAATCATCGAGGAAAAATGAAATACAAAGAAAACATGCATAATAACAGAGCAACTGACAACCCCAGCAGTGGAGCGGGTATCATTCTGGAGATTAGTAGTCTAAATTCAGATTAGAAAACATAAAACTTCAGACAATCATGTCTCCATGGCAACCACGCATCCCTTTTCTTTGGTTTTTCTTTAGCTTTTTTTTTTATTTTTTTATTTTTATTTTTTTTTATTATTATTAACCCTTTCCTTGCTAGACTGACTGCTTCCATATCTTCCATATTTCATTTTAAAATGTGAAAATAAACACCACACATCACAAAGCTCCGTCTGAGATCGAGATTTTATTGACAGCTCAGCGCCTGACGCAAGGCTCACAAACATCTCTGTGAACACCATCGACGCCTCGACTGAAGAAACCTCGCAAAAAAAAAACCTCTCTCATGGCAGGTCCAAAAGCAACAGCTACAAAAGATTGCACAGATTCTTTCCAAACGTGATCGCATTCTCCGACAGGAAATACGCAGAACGCTTTAAGATGAACCTTAAAGGAATACACCGATATTTTTAAACCTACTCTGTACCTTCAGACAGCTTTTTGGATTTCTGCATGAGGGATGGAGTTTGATTTTTTATTTATTTATTTTTTTTTAAATGAAGGCGTGTCTAAGGTTGTTCTCACATTCGCGTGTTTTTCTCCCATTTTTCTTGAGACTTCGGAACGTTTTATGAAGCGTGAAATCTGTTTTTTGATTCTCGGAGCGGTCCAGGGATTCCACGTCAAAACGCTGGCGTGGAACTCGCTTCAGCCGAACCGTAGCGCGGTCCACACCTGCCCTCACCGCCTCACGCTGAGGAAAGTGGATGGCTCAAATTATCACGTTACGTACAGTTTGGGAACATAATCAACTTCCTTGTCACGTGAAAAAAAAAAAATGTAAAAATCGAGCTCTAGGACTTTGAAGGAGAAACAACAAGATGGCTTCATGTCTGGAGCCTCAAACAAGGGTTCTCATGGGTTCTCGAGTTCTTAGACCATCCATCTCAAAGACATGGAAAACTGAGCGAAAAACGTGTGAAGCGCGTGACAGGTCATCGTGGACGAAAGCTAAACCTTTTCACGCCGTGACATTTCCATGATTTCTTGTTTTGGAAAGGTGCACATAATGCAAACAGTGTGATGGTGAATGCAGGCTTCTAACACACACACACGCGCGCGCGCGCACACGCACACGATTACAGGTTAGCACACGTATACCTACGGACATTGTATTAATTATGTAAAAATGTCTCCATCTCCTTATCAGTGCTTCCTCAATACTGTTTTAGCTTCTATAATGGGATAAACGTATCGCTTCCTCCATCTCTCCATTCAGCCTTTTCCACTTTTGAGGCTGCAAATGACATCGAATGGAATTAATGTTTTGTGTGTGTGTGTGTGTGTGTGTGTGTGTGAGTGTGTGTGAGTTTTAATAATCTCGGTGATTCATTAAACATGCTTTTAGGCGGTTCATTAAGAACCTGAATAGCATTTCGACAGCTAGGCATGTGTGTAGGCATTAAGAGTGAATTGTGGCGTGTGTGTGTGTGTGTGTGTGTGTGTGTGTGTGTGTGTTTGTGTTCATTTCTATTAACAGAATTATCGCTGCCGAGGCGTCGCAGTAGTGATAAGTTGCAAGCCTGTGGAGAAGCGATGATAAATCTCCATCATTCGCTGTCTTTTCTCTCCATCCCTGCCTCATTCGCACCTTAATTAAAAAGTGCTATCACCCGCAGTGAGGAAATCAGGGCGGATGCATTCATCCTTTACCAAGTTGCAGATGAACCTCTCTCTCTCTCTCTCTCTCTCTCTCGCTCTCTCTCTCGCTCTCTGTCTTCATTGCAATTCAAGACTAGGCATCTCCAGCACTCGGAATATGAATGCTCTGAATATGATTTCTCCTCGCCTGTGGTTCGTTGGCTATTTTTGTATACTTCCTCATCCCTCGTTCTTTCACTCCACGAGTCCAAACACAGCTCTTCCTCCACAAATCGACTTGTTGTCATGCATCCTCCTCCTCCTCCTCCTCCTCTTCCTCCTCCTCTTCTCCACTCTCTCTGCTACAACGTGGCCCATTTCCATCCGTTTCCCTTCAAACAGACGCATCAAATCGCTGACTTCCTCCAAAAATACCACCGAGGACGCCTGCATTATTTACGAGGCTTTTATCTTTTAATCGGATGACCCATGTGCGTGCGCCACCTCGCCGGGACTGAAACTCCGCCCCCAGTACAAATGCCTGACTTTCTGTTTTCACAACACTCTTGCTGTGATGTCTGTTAGAGAGTGTATTTGGTCTAGCGTTGGTCTGAACCACAATAAACAACAAAGGTGTGCGTTTTTTTTGTGAAGAATTGGTCGTGGGTTGTGGCTACAGAGTTGGACGACCTGATGTACAACAACCAAAGCTGTCGATGGTACAAGAAGAGACAGGTGGACTGGAAGGCTAAATTAGCAAAGACTCCAGACGCTCCGTCTGGCGCTGTTTAAAAAAAAAAGAAACGAACCACAGCACTTGGTTCATGTCGTCACTTCGGTCACAAGCAAAAATGACAAAAATCCAGAGCCTTTAACATACACATCATTCAGTCGGAGACGTTCATCGTAACTGTTTAAGGATAAACTGTACGTTGTGTCTTTCTTTAATAAGTGGGGAAACAACGCACAACAATTTTGCTGTGGTAGAAGAGGAATAAAACACTTCAGGACATTATTATTAAGATCAAAATCGGTCTAAATCTAATTTTACATGTCGAAGTAAATAAAACAGTTTCATGAACAGAATTCATTCTAACTATTCAACTGTTATTTAATATTTAATATTACATTATTATTTAAATCTCTCTTCCTCCACAGACCCTTTTAACATTAAAACAAAGATTTATTGATTTATTTAACAGAATCCATCTATAGTAGTAGTATTTATTTTTAATATTATATTATTAAATACAAATCTAAATATAAATCTTAACAATTGCTCAAACCTTGAGACCCTTTTAACTGTAAAAATAAATAAATAAATAAAATTAGGAACAGAATCCACTATATTCAACAGTTATTTATTATTTTTATTTTTATTTTTTTTATTTTTTTTTTTTTTATCTAAATCTTAAAAAAAAAGTTGAAAACTTTCTCAAACTTGTTGCATTCACAGACCCGGTTAACTGTAAACAAACAAACAAATAAATAAACAAATATTTATGAACAAAGTTTTAATTAGTATATTATTATTTAGATCTAAATGTAAATTTTAAAAAATGTTACATTTTTTCAAACCTTTTGCTTCCACAAACCTTTGACTAAGTAAATAAATAAATAAATAGACTCCAACTACTATTACCAACTATTATTTAATATTTATATTTAATATTATTATTTTAATGTGTACCACAATATGTTCACTATTTTTTTGGTGCCACAGTGTTTTTAATTCCAGAACTTTCTATTTCTATTTTTTTTTTTTTTTTTTTTTTTTAAGACCCAACATTAAAATTGTTATTAGACTCTTGAAGGCATTAATTAATGGACTACTGTTTTGTAGTTTTCTAAATATTGAGGAATTTGAAGAAGCAGTCAAACAGCCTGATAACCATAAAAACGTAACTATATAACTATAAGAACTCATTAACAAATCTAATATTTTATAAAGTTCAGTAGAATTTTTTTTTTTTATAAAGGTGGGTTGCGAGTTCTACCGCTGGTACCTTGGTAGCTCTTACACGCTTACCGTAAGCCATTCTCCACGAGTTCTGCGATGCTTTTCTGCTCAGCACGGTTGTAAAAAGTGGTTGTTTGAGTTACCATAAACCATTCTACTCTTTCCTCTCTCATCAACAAGGCATTTCTGCCCCCAGAACTATGTTTTTTTTTTTTTTTTAATTAGTTTTTTTTTTCTTTTGCACCATTCTGTTTACACTCATGAAAATCCCAGCAGGTCCAAAAGCGAGCCATTCAGGATTTCGCTCGACTCTCTTCCCTAGCAGTCTGCGCTAATAGCGTAAACTCACCACTGTGAATACACCACCAGTAAACAGCGCTAACACCTTAACCCATCAGGAGCAGTGGGCGGAGCCAGACGTGCGTTCCTCGATCTCGTAACCTGCACACGCTTCCATGTTCATTTTCACTGTAGTTACTGAATAAGTGCTAAGTGTCAAGTCCGTACGTCTAATACATGGTCGTTTCTATAGTAACAGCCTACACAGGGATTTATATTTTGACTGGTTTTTTTTTTTTTTCGTTTTTTTTTTAAAGTGTGTAATTGTTGATATTTTGTTAGTTTTTTTCCTGCTAAAAGATGTTTCTGTAATATTTTTTGGAAGGAGTCACCAAGCTTTTTCAGCTTCAAGAGAAAATAGTTTCTAGCTCAGACTTGTTTATCAGGGGTGTTAAATGTAACGATAAACGGATAAAAACTATTTATTTGTGCTTTAAGAGGAATAAAACACGTTGGTCCACATGACACCAGGCCATGACGCCTTGTTGCCGATTTATTTTCCTATAAGCGCACACCCTGGAGTGTTTCATTCCTCGCTTCGTGCATTAATTCGAACCTGCGTAAGATTTACGCAAAAAAAACGTGTTAATTCAACCCCGATGTCGGGAGTCTTTGGGGCGTAAGCGCGCTTATTGGGAAATATGGGGACACATCGTTCCTCTCCGCTCACTCCAGTAAATCCACACAGTAGATATTTTCACATACATCCGTTCCTTCATCGACAAATTTTCAACCAGTGAGGATGATTCTTCGTCATGTTCTCCATTTACGTTCCTAATTTTATAAGATTGTCAGCGTAAATCTAAGTGACAGTGACGGATGCTGCCTCCGTTAGCCCACGGTCTAAAACGCTCATCAAAATTAAGAGCTTTTCAGCTTTCGGTCACCTGGTGTAGTGCGGAACCGATCCCCGAAGTCAAAGTGCTTACGTTTCTCGATGAAAACTGACGCAAGAACACAAGAATGATTCAACAATCATGTCTAATCTTTCTCTACAGTGATTTTCCTGAGATTTATTCTGACACTGTACAACAGACCTAATTTTAAAATTTCTTTTTCCCCCAACATTGCCATATCCTTTACATCAGTAACAAACACCATCATCAGAGTAACACTGATTCGTTGTTATTTATTTAATCCATTTTTGTTGTTCTTGAACGCACCCTGTTGGAGAAGGTTTGAGGGGTTTTAAGGGGGAAATAACATCCAAATATTTTTGTCTCAAATCTGTAACACTGAAAGACAAATTTCTAGTCATTCACTTCTTAAACCATTCCATCCAAATACAAGCGGCTTCTTCAGGTTAATAAACGCAAAGAAAAAAGTCCTTCTGGAGTAAACATGGAAGGTGGACAATTATTTTCTCCTATAAATGTGAAAAGTTGATTGTTTTTGTACTAGAGGTAAATTTTTTTTTTTTACAATTTTTTTTTTTCATTGTTTAGTTTTCCAAAGATGGAAAGTAGACCACACTTGTTTTTAGTAATTAAGAGCAATTCCACTAAAGATCTTTTGGTAATATAAACATGACTGTCAGCCAAATCGCTTTTTGTCATTGAACGCACCCTGTTGGAAAAGGTTTACAACTAGTTTTAAGGAAAAATACCATCCAAATTATTTTCTCTTCTAAATATAAATGCTAATCACTAGTCTGTAACACTGAAGTAAGAATCTCTGATAGTTCACTTTAAAATAAATAAATAAATAAATAAATAAATAAATAAATAAATTTATTGTAAGAAAACATGGAAAGTGGGAATTTTATTTACTCTTATAAGCTGGAAAGTAGACTACACTAATACTAATGCTTGCTAAAGAGTATTTCTTTTTTTAAATCATTTTAATAATAAAGTGTTTTTTAGAGCCGTGTGGATTTTTAGGTTCCCTGTAGAGATTTTTTTTTACATCAGTATATAACAGGATTATCAGTGTTTGTTGAACGCACCCTGTTGGAAAAGGTTTACGATTGGGTTTAAGGAAAAAAGAACGTCCAAATATTTTCTCTTTTAAAGAAAAATGGCAATCGCAAGCATGTAACACTGAAGTAAGAATCTCTAATGGTTCAGGATTTTTTTTTTTTTAACGTAATTTTAAACAAAAGACATTTATTGTAAGAAAGCATGGAAATCTGACAACGTGAAGAGTTTACACGGTTGTTCTTACACTGAATGTAGTAGACTACACCAAGACTAATACTTATGAAATAGTGTTTCTTCTTAAAAATGAAGGTGACCGAAGCTTCTTTGGAGTAACGCCACTGCAGGGTCTTTGCTTCCTTACAGAACTTTTACGTCAGTGTAAACATGATTATCGCATTAAAATGCCTGTGCTGTTGAACGCACCCTGTGAGAAAAGGTTTACGAGGGACTTGAAGGAAAAACAGCATCCAGATCTTTTCTCTTTTAATAGACGTCAGAACAGTTCCTTTAGAGCAACACCACTAAAAGTTCTTTTCCTTCCTGAGAGAACTTTTCACGTCAACATAAACGTGATTATTTTTTTAAAAAATAGCTGGCTTTATTGAACGCACCACGTGTGCTTATCACTACAAACCACTACACGTAGTGAATTTTATTCATTTTTAATAATAAAGGTGAAGGAAAGGTTTCTTTAGTGCAACGCCACTGAAGGTCCTTCGCTTCCTTACAGAACTTTTACATCAGTGTAAACACGATTGTAGGTAACATAGCTCTACTTATTGAACGCAGCCTGTGGGAAAAGGTTTACGAGGGCTTTTAAGGAAAAATAAAATCCAAATATTTTTAATCTTTTAGTAAAAGTGACCATGAGGAACGCCAGTGAACGTTCTTCGGTGCCTTAGAGAACTTTTCACTTCATGACGATTATATTTATTGGATGCTTATTACTGCTAAACGCTCATTCATTCTGAATAATAAAGGTGATGGAGAAGGTTCTTGAGAGCTTCTCGGAGGTTCTTCAGAACGGCTGGATGGTCCAGAAGGTTATTTTGTGGTGAGAGATGACACATTTTTACGAGAAGAATGTGCTAAAAAGGGAAGTGCAGATTGTTGTCATGTTCATTAAGGAGCCATTTTTGCTCTGAATGTTTGTGGTGGGTTTTTTTTTTTTTTTAGGAAAGCTGTAATGATGAGGCTGAGCTCCTCAGAAGGAGGAGGCAGCGGATGGGGGTTAGGGCTGAAGAAGCCGAGCTCGGAGCTTCGGGTGGATTTGAGGATGGCTCTGGATGAAGCGCAAAGCTGGTCAGATGGCCCTCTCCGCGTTTGTGTATTGCACTCTGTGGCATGAACGCGGGTGATGAAGTGGAGATGGAGTGAGACTCACCTTCTGCCTCTGCTCGCGCTGTGGAGCTGCAGCAGCACACCAGCAGCAGTAGGAGTGTGTGTGTGAGTGTGTGTGTGATATCCATCGTGCCAAACGCGCTTCAGTCCTGAGATCTGGATCTGAGATCTTGGTTTAAAAAAAACACACACACACACAAAAACACAAAACCTCGTGCTCCTCCGTGAAGCAAAAGAGGAAAAAAAGTTCACATCAGAGGAGAAAAAAGTTCAGATGGAAATTTATTATTAATATTATTTCTAAAGGAGGGTTTAAGTTCCTGGCGGTTTCTCGCTCGCGCTGTCTCCGTTTTATGGTCCCCAGGGGAAAGAAAGAAAGAAAAAAAAAAAACAGATTAAAAAAAAAAAAAAAACTCCAGTAGTGTAGAGTGTAGAGCCGTTAAAGCGCGCGCACGCACGAGCTCGTCCACTTCCACCGAGTCCGCGCGCGCAACAGCAACGACACCGCCACCGCCACCGCCGCTGCTCTGAGCATAAACCCCGCGTGCGCGCTGTCTTCAAACCCCTTTCTCTCTCTCTCTCTCTCTCTCTCTCTCTCTCTCTCTCTGTGTGTGTGTGTGTGTGTGTGTGTGTGTGTGTGTGTGTGTGTGTGTGAGGCAGGGAGTGAGTTCGTGCGCCGATCGCGTTACAGTGAGTCCTTCTTGGCCCGCCTCCCCTCCTCACATACTGATTAGACAGGAACACACACACACACACACACACACACACAGAGCTGAGACACGCGCTCACAGCAGCCACACAATAAACACACACACCAGATTGTGCACCAGCACACACACGCATATAGCGCATGTTAATTGTATGTGGCATGCGCGTGAACACAGAACAACCCCACACACACACACACACACACACATATATATATATCGCAGTTAATGCAATTAACATTACATCACCATATTTGCATTTTTAGAGCATTCTATAATAAAAAAAAAATACAATAATTACTGTAACACATCAACAAAAGCTTACAACAATCCTATACACAGCTCGAAACTTTATTTATCATAGCTTATTTTTTTTAAAAAGTATAAGTTGTAAGTCTATAAACAGTAAATATTTTTAATCAGTTTTGTGTTATTTCTGAAATAATTATATATATGTATAAAAACATAAAGCCATAAATCTAAACGGTAGTTCCTCCATTGTGCCTGCAGGGGGCCGGCGCACGAACACGCCTCCATATGCGGGCAGAAAAGCCCAGCTAATGTTTGCTGGCACGCACACACACACACATGCGCGCACACACACACACATGCGCGCACACACGCGCACACACACAACGACGACAAACACCTCAGCGTTGGCGTTCAGTCCTGAGAGGAGCGCCAGCGCACTAATCTGAGCTCACACTGCGCTGAAGACGTGCAGCCTTGCAGAGCGAGCCGTGCGCTTCCTGCTTCAGTTCAGCTAGTTAGCAGATTTCACACACATGACCGAGGACGAAGGGAAAGAATGTTGGAGGCGGGATTTAAAAAAAAAAACAAAAAAAAACGTTACAGCAGCTATACGAGATTTTTAAAGAAATTAGCCGCTCGTGGAAACTTCTTTCGCAGGATTTCCTGCTTGTTCACTCGCTCTTGCTGATCTTCCGCATTTCAACCTCAGAGTACGCTGCTACGAGTCATCATCTGAACGCGCCGCGTCGTTTACCGTCACGCTTCTAAACCCGTATTTAAGAAAGATTTTGTTCGCGTGGTCATTTCCTGGACATCTGTTGTTGTTGTTGTTGTTGTTGTTGTTGTCAGCGTCATTCGAGGAACTAGCCGAGGAAAGGATACGAAGAAGTGAAAAAGACTAAAATAGCACGTACGCGCGTCATTTAAATGTGGCTAATCAGCACCTTCGGACCAATCAGAATCGAGACCAGTCAGAATCGGGACCAATCAGAATCGGGAATTCAGCAGCGACGCACAAACCCTCATCGTAAAAATCACAGAATTAAGAGAATTCCCAGGTTGTGGTTTTGTTTAGCGCTGCTACTGTACAGGACAGAGCAGATGTTGTGCACAGCTGGACCTCAGGCTTGACGGCGTCCCGATCTGATCAGCTGTTCACAGGTTGATTGATTTGGCTGTGTCAGGTATCAGATGGTCCCTGTTTCACGGCCGTGTGTGTGTGTGTGTGTGTGTGTGTGTGTGTGTTGTCCCAGTTATCTGATGTGAAACTGAGTAATGGTTCCACCCCCGGGGGCTGAGAGCCTGGTGCTTAAGAGTCACAGCGTTATTTATACATCACTAACCTCTTTAATGCTCATTACATCTGTCGAGTCCTGACTTTCCAACACTTGTTTAGTTTGCAGATGTGAGGCGATTGCTATTATTATTATTTCTTGTGGGGGCGTGGCCTGTCCAGTGTTTTTTTTTTAATATAGCCTATCCGATTTATACACCTCACTTTTGTTTTTAATTAACGTGTCACATCCTGTACTTCGTACTAGCTTCATTCTCAGCTTAGATTAGCAAAGCAGGCTAACAGTACGAGCTACATACAGTCACCAGAGGCACAACGGCCTCTGCTTCTTCCTTCCAAGCTTTATTTTTCTTTTTACATTTAACGAGAGGATAAGATGAAACCAAATTTGTTTGTTTTTTTATATTTATGCATCAAAGAGTAAATGGGAACTGATTGCGCGTAAGAAGTAAAGTTTGAAGAAACGTCGGAACACGCTGTAGGATTGGACCCGGAATAATTCGAGCCAATCGTTTGGATTTGTCCTGCCTAATTTGCATAAGATTTGTCTGGTAAATGTAACATTTAACATTACTTTTACTTTTTATATTTCCCATTTCTTATGCTAATTATGTTTCCTGGCGATAGTAACCATACGTGGGCGTGGCTTAAGTTCGGTAAACGAGTTTGAGCAACATTTCATGACGTGTCAGGATAATATGAAGTACAAAAGAAAGCTTAAGTGTATTTGGATTTTTTGTTTGTTTTTTTGTTTGTTTGTTTTATTTTTGGATTAACAGTACAATTTTTAATATAATTTAAAGAAATGAAATACAAATTAAAAATTTTTTTAAATAATAAACAGAACCTTCCAAATATCAAGATGTTCATATTTATATTTTATGCATTTTTAGTATTTTAAGAGTGTATAAACTGTTTAAAACATACTCTCTGTACTGCAGTATACTGTATATAGTATACTGTATATACACAAGGAGCGATTGGTGGGCCCAAGCACCAATGGTAAGGCAATCGTGTCGCCATGGCAGCGCCGTTTACAATATAAGATATTCCTTCATAATTTAGCATCTCGGACATCTTGATATGATGCCGACCAAATTTGGGTTGAATTCAGTGAACGTTGTAGGAGGCCTATTTAATAATTTTGGTACCTGTCGAAAAGCACAATAATCAAAAATGGCTGACCTGTTGTTGGGTGGAGATAATGGAAGTGATTGTGAAATTTGTGGAAATTGGTGGATGTAGGTGAAACTGAATATCCACAATGAAGAAGGCCACGCCCAGGTCCGAGCTTTTGCCACAACCTCTGAATCTAAGTACCTTTAAAATGCCATAATAGAGCCTTGTGTATCATTGGTGCTTGGGCCCAGCGATACATTTGGAGAACAAAAAAAAACTGTAGTGTGGTTAAAAAAAAGAAGTCACACCTATAAAATATGTATATCTCTGTAGCTATATAAAGTATTTCAGAAGTTCTTGTCATGGTTCACCATCACACTGGTATGCTGTCCCACCCGTAGTTGGAGGTGGATTTCTCAGAGTGACCACATGAAAAAAAAAACCCTGAAATCGGGACAGGCCTGGCCTGGAGCCTGCTCTCCAATATGTAGCGCTAAACACAGGAGCGGAGGTTTTTTTAATAACACAGTGGTGGCCGCGGGGCGCCGAAAATACCTCGCCGGCTAGTGTTTTCAGGGCGAGTCTGCCATTTACAGTAGGCAGGTTTTTAACTGAGCACACATACAGGAGCATCAGCACGTCTCCAGCATTTTAGTTCAACCCTGAGTTGATTTCACTGAAATGTTGCCTGGCGTGCAGCGTCTGATACGATGCGTATGTTCACTCACTTTTATTTATCGGAGCCGAATTTTCTCCACATGGCCAACAATAAGAATACATGACATAATCCATCCAAGGTCCAGCCAAGATTTCCCAGAACAAGCTTCGACTTATTAACTTAAAAACAGAGAGGGAAAAAAGAGAGGCTGGTATTGTAACTGTAAAAGGAAAAAAAAACTATGACATCATTTTTTTTGGCATAATTGTTGGCAAATGACGGAGCAATAGCACGTACTGGTGTCGCTGTAATTGTTCCATCGAAATGTCATAAAGATATTGCGCGTGGCTTTACGAGGCATATCCTGTATAAAATGGCTGTCCAGCATTACATCAGCAGCCAATGGCCTCAGGAGATAACGATCACAGGGACGTCTGATTGGTCGAGAGACTTCCTCATGCTGCCCTGAGGCTTGCGTTTGGGGTTGTTGGTGTGTCTTAATCCAGTCCTGCATCCGACTGCGCTCTGGTCTGTTCAGACAACCATCAGCCAATCAGGTTAAATACTCTGAGGTCACTTCCTGGGTCAGTGCAAGCATGGTTCCATCCATACACTTCCAAAAGAATATCAATCAGTTGTTCCGTAGTATGATACCTACACTTGCTTATGTCAGCGTTTGTCCGTATTTCTACCACGGTGCCGTCGAATTCTCGATTCTGACCGGTGTTAATGCGTTACCGTTTCGTAGCGTGTAATCGCCATGTTCCAGCTCTCTGCGCAAGACGTTTATTTAACATTTATGGAAGGAGTCTCTGTTGTCAGCACTTTGTAACAGGTTCCCTCTGTAATGTTTTTAACTTAAGAAATTCTAGAGAGTGGGAAAAAAAAAAAGAGGCTAGTGCGGAAACGACTGTTTATAGCTGCTATAACGGAAGTGAGAACAGGAACGAACTTGTTTTTTTGCAGACGATCCAGAACATCACACGTAACTAAAAGGTTAGTAGCCTTTAACGCCGTCTTTTATGTTTTAACCGTAACCAGAGATATAATGTTTATCTCTTCGTCCCGTCTGGATAACCGATTCATCGCTAAGCTGCTAAAAGCATGGCGTATAACAATGGAAACACTCATAAAAACCCTCCACTCGCAAACGCGCAATAAATAACACCGTGGCCGTGTTCCAGCGTACAGATAATTACACCGTTCCACTTGATTTTGAAAGCGCCAGTTGCCCAGAGCACTTTCCTTTCAACTACAGTTCAACATCTTCATTGCCGACTGAAAATAATTCCAAGAAATGTGTCTTAACTAGAGTCAGATTTGGCTCGTTTAGAACATATCCATTAGGAAATATTTCCGAAGCTCCTTGCCCAGTTTCAAGGACAGACATTTAAAAAAAAAAAAAAGCACTTTCTAGATGCAAGGCGATCATAACAATGTTCTTTGGCTGAATGCTTAGGAGACGCATAGAATTTTAAAATAAACATTTCATGACGCGCGGTTTGAAGTTTAGTTTAGCGAAAATATCAGCATTTCTACAGTAACAGCTCATGAACAGAATAAAAGATGTGTGTAATCGTAGCTACGATTCCGTTTTCTCTGAAGAGATGTTTGTTTACTGTTTTTGGAAGGAGTCTCCAGTGTCGGCGCGTTCTCAGTTTCGGTAACGTCGGTAACCATGACCAGCGTGTTTCGCGCCATTTAGATGTGACTATAAACGGGTAAAGTGTGACGTGCCGCTCTTTAATAAATGGAAAATTGCAATCGTGTAGGCAAATTCCTTAAATAAACAAATATTTATTTATTTATTTATTATAATTGCGAACTGATTGGAAGTAGACGAATTGATGTTACAGGTTTTATTTTACAGAATCTTTCAAATAATTTTTATAGAATTTTATTTATTTAATAATACGTTTATTTAAAATTAAATAATGTTTATTTTAAAATAAATGATTATAATTAATTTATAATTCAAATATAATTTATCTCGTTTATTATTTAATAAATATTAAATTAATGATAAATTAATGGGTTTTTTTTTTTAAATAATTAAATAAACTTTTTTGTATACATTAAGTAAAAAATACGATCGGACATTGTTTAAATTGCTGGAGGATTGTTAGCCAACCTGATGTGACGTTTTTGTCGCGTTTTTGTTTCAGCCCTAGTGGACATTTCAAGAATTAAAAGCTTTATTGGCTCGAATTTGTTTTTTTTTTCCCTTCGGCTCGTCCCGTTAGGGGTCACCGTGGTGGATCACTGATATTTGATTTGATGTGATATTGCATATCGAACCCTAATCACTATTCCTCCAGGGACCACTTTATTGCTCTAATAAACATCGCATTTATGTCTTTATCTGTGCTGAGATCATGAAGCGATTCATGGTTTTTTTTTTTTTTTTTGTATTTTTTTTTTTTTTTTTTTTTTTGCAAAACCTTCCGAAAGCCATTAACGCTCTTCTGTTCACCAATTTCGTTTTTTTTTCCGGTATTGTTATTTTTTATTTTTTTTTTTTATGAAACCAGACCTTAGCCGAGTTCCT
>CM075028.1:1515021-1533440 GCA_037576675.1 Pangasius sanitwongsei
AGCGTGCTATTAGGTCATGCGATGTTTGTCCAACGAACACTGTAATTTATTCAAATGACTGTGAATCATTGTAGCTCAGAATAGCTCTCACGGCGCTGTGATTCGGTTCTCTCTGAGGAGCCGAAACCTGATTGGGTGAAGAAATGAATTTATTGATACGGGTGGAACGATTCACAGACAACATTTGATATGATGGTGTTTTTTTTTTTTTCGATTACCGTGAAACAACAAAAACAAGAACGTGGCGAGCTTGTTAGCATCGCAGTGTTGCTGTAGCGATGCTTAGGAAAGGAAAAGTAGTGGGCGTGGCCGGACATGCGAACCGCGTGCGGTGAACACGTTACGTCATTACAGTTGTAATGTCATTACATGTTGTAATAGTAAAATACTGTTGTGTTTTATTCTTTACAGATTCTTAACAGATAAATCTACGTCGCATTTCTGGAGCTTTTAACGTTTGTTGCGTGTTTTTGATTAAGTGTGACTCGAGATGCGCTGATGATGACACGCTGGAGCTAAATGAAGCCGTTAGCTCGAGTTAGCTGAATTTATTTAGGGGGATTATCATAAATACGCCGTTAATCATTTGAGTAAACACACGGCGAGTGGATTGAGACGAGGCCGAGCTCTTACTGTCCACATTTCTGCAAAAAGAGATTTACACACTTGATTTATGTGCTGAGCTGAGGTTCAAGACTAGCACCTTTAACCTTTTCCTCCTCCACACACACACACACACACACACACACACACACACACACACACACACACACACACACACACACACACACTCCCTCTCACTCTCTTAAACACACAGTATATCCCTTGCAAAAAGCAATCCTTTATTGACTCGCTGTGGAAAAAATCATTCCTCAGTGTGCGTGTGTGTGTGTGTGTGTGTAAAACACACAGAGAGGGGTTAAAGGGGAATGTGTAAATCATCCTGTAGCTCGTTTCTAGTCATCACACACTCTCGCTAGTGAGCCCTGACCTGCAACACACACAAACACACACACACACTCACGCAAACGCACAACCTCCAGTGTGCTATGCTTGGCCGGCACTCAGCGAAGCAAACAGGTGAGCCGCAGAGTCCCTTAACAGCTTCACCGCTGTGTGCGTGCGTGCGTGCGTGCGTGCGTGTGTGTGTGTGTGTGTGTGTGTGTGTGTGTGTGCGCGTGTGTGTGTACTGGGAAATGGCTCGTGTTTGACACCATTCAACACACCATGATTGCAAACGCTGGTAAAACCCACAACACGACCTGCTTTAACCTTAAAGGCTGTTTTAGCCAGAGGTGTAACGATATATTGTTGTTACGATGGATCGTGATTATACCGTTAATCTTAAACGGATAAATCTAGCGATATTACACGATTATTGTTCTGTAGAGATTGTATTTCTGCAAGGATTAGCTGAGAGTTATCATCTTAAAGAAAAGCTCCAGCCTGAAACTTGTGAAATTTTTTTTTTTTTTTTTTTGACCTGTTTAGTGATTCTGGTGATGATTTTTTTTTTTTTAAATTTAAATCGGTGCTGTATTTTCGTTATTCCCGTGAGAAGTTGGCGTTTGTGCGTCACTCCGATGTCACAGGGGTCATTGTTATTGTTGTTGTTGTTGTTAGCGCAGGTACACTACGCTATAATAATTAAACGATCTCGAACGTAAGTGGTTTCGCTTTTAGGTGAGCTCCTGAAAAACAAAAACAATAAGAGCAAGAACTTTTCTTCACAATTTTTTTTTTGCCCGTGACGTTAAACGCCACAATGATGACAAATCGCAGAAAGCGTAGTATTAGCGGCGACGTTGCTGCTGTGCCGGAGCGCGACGCAGCTACACAACAGCTAGTTAGCCGATCGATCTACGAGCGGACGAAAGCGTGAAAGTTGAAGCTTTGGAAGCTGATCTGTTTGAGAGTAAAAGACTAAAGCGCCGCTGCATCGCTGTCGTTGGGTAGAGAAGAAGCGAGGGTGAATTTCTCATCGGCGCCGCTATCAGCAACGGCGAGACGTTTGTGGGGAAACGTTAAAGATCACGTGTTCATTCCATTATAAAGATTGATATGCATTGGTGGATTTTTTCACTTTAACTAGTGCACTTTAGTGTTCTAGACGTTTCCTGAGCTTTCACAAGGCGTTTAATGTCACCTCGTGTGAAACGTGAAGCTGTACGCGTACACCGTGAGCTCTCATAGCTGTTTGAGACAAAGAGAAGTAGCGTACAGCGTTGTGTAACGTTGAAACGGCCGATATTACACGCCGGGTCAAGTGACGAGTAACTCTAGCCGACGGAGCGAAGGAGCGATGGAAAGTTTACGCCAAACGAGAGAAGAGGGGGTGAGTGAGAAGGGCAAGCAGTTGGTAGTCACGGGGGTTGTGGGTGACTCCGGTTGTGTGTGTGTGTGTGTGTGTGTGTGTGAGAGATGGGGGATGGGTGTTTGTAGATAGTCACAAGTGCCTGTGGGCCGTTGTTTTGTCTACAAGTTGAACCGCTGAAGGTCAGAAACGCAGTGGCATTCGGGCATTTCAGCAGATAACAGCGACGTCGAGCGAAAGGCGGGAGAAAAGCGCAAACACAAACTCACGACGATAAACACGGCGGTAGAAAAACGAAGATATGAAAAGGACAACCTTGTTGTTTTTTTTTTTTGTTTTTTTTTTTTAATCTTTCTAAGCATTACTGTCGTGGTGTTTAATCTCTTCAGCTTCAAGAGTAAACACCAGAGGGGAGAAATTAAACTACGATTTCGTTTACACGATTTATACGATTTTTTTTAACCACTTCGCTGTTCTAGTACGTTTTCGTTGCCATAGTAACAGCTTACTGACATGGGAGGATGCGCGATATAAACGGATAAAAAAAAAAAAAACGTGTAATCGTTTATGATTATATTATTAATGTTTATGGAAGGAGTCTCCAGTGTCAGAGCTTTGTAACAGTCAGGGGTAAAGCGGTAACTTTTTTTTTTTTTTTTTTTTTTTTTTCCCCCCCGAAGGTTTTCGAAAATATCTTCAGGAAAGAGGAGTTTACGTTTTGCGGTTTCTTGGTAACGTCAAGCTGCATTTTTTTTTTTTTTTTTTTTTTTTTTTTTTTTTTTTTTTTTGAAGGAACAACTGTTTATAGCTATGTAAATATAAATGATAACTTGTTTTGCGTAGCTATAAAGGGATAAAAAGTACAACGTGTCATTCTTTAATTAATATTTAATTGTAATCGTCTGCGATTTGCTCTGATGTACAGCGAATAAAAACGCTTCAGGACGTGCTGTTGTCGGAAAATCTTAAACTTCAGGGTCGTAATGGTAACTTTGTCCGTCACGCGACTCTGATGTTGATTATTTTCCTTTAACAGCACACCACAGAATGCTCTGTACGTATATCTAATGATATGGCTCTTTTTTTTTCTCAAAAGTTTCTCTCTCAAATCTTCAGTACTGTTGAACTTGAGTGTTTTATAAATGAGCCTAATTTTCTTCTCGCACAAATGAGCATCATGATCCTCCTGCCAGCCGTGAAATGTGGAATCAAACCGACCGAATTGGTAAAGGACGAGAGCCATCTGAGCGGAAATCGGAGCAGCGAGCGTGACCCCGGAATTTATTTACATCATGCCAGTCTCAATTAGCCACCGATGGCTTGTCTTAATGAGCGGGTGAGGTTTCTTAGGACTTGATGAATACACTCATCGTGTGTGCGTGTGTGTGTTGCTTCGTTCTGCACCTGGTGGTTCGGAATTCTGTCTGGAAACTTTCACCAGATCGGTGTTTTGGTTTCTACAGTAACCGTACACCGGGCGATGTGGAATTCCGGAATGCGAAAACACACCGGATCCGGAGACATGATTTATGGAACGTTGAAGAGCCTGTCTGAGAAGGATCATTTCATTTAACGCATACGTATTACGAAACACATGCCTACTTATCCTGGATCCTAGAAACGGCTCATAATGGTCGTGGAAGGTTCTGGAACGAAAGCAATAGCGCCTCTGAATCCGTGCCGAATACAGTAATGTCGTTTACTCGCGCATGTGTATTGTAGCTGTAAAACAGACCATGTGATCATGAGTTCAGGGTTTTGGTTACTGGCCAAACATGAAATCTACACGCTGGAGTATTTTGGCATCCAAGTAGTAGCGCTGTGTTTCGTTAAATCAATCCCAAAAGTTTCCCAGCGTGAGTCACGACCTCTGTGTAACATGACAAGCTGCGTTTTTCTCCTCTTCTTCTTTTTAAGAGAGAAAAGCGAAAAGCTGGTCAGGTAACAACTTATTCTGAACATTACATACAAGTATAAACAGATAAACAGATAGTTCAAATGTCGCATGCTTTTTGTTTTTGGGTTTTGTTTGTTTTGTTTTATGCTGTATGGAGCCGATTTCCCACATATATTGAACATTACTGTTCCACACTGTGAAAAAGAAAAGAGAGACGAAGGGTTCTCCCACATCCCGCTCCAAAATCCCCTCACAACAAAAAAAACCCCACAAAGAGAACCTCGGTTCTACTGCGCAAGTGACTGAGTATCGCAAAACCTTCGCTTTACGTATTCAATCATCCTGTCGTTCTTAACTCTTCCAAAAACCTAGCTAGTCTTGTATCAAAGCATTAAATCACACTGTATGAAGGTAGTAGTAATATTTTGCCCCAGTGTACTTGCAATTTTTTATGATTTAACACACAGGATACAATAAAAGATGAAGCAAAAATAAGTCTAAGGAGATACATGCACAAATAGATTTTGGGGAAAAAATGGAATAAAATTAAAAATAGATTGTAAAAAAAAAAATAAGTAGGAAGTAATTGAAAGAATATATAATATTGAATTGAATAATATGATATTAATTTCATAAACACAAAACTTTAAAAAAAATAAATAAAATTTTTTATATTTCTGTTTCCACCAGCACAATTAGAAGCATCACGTTAAATCATGAAAGCTTGCCAAATAAAGTTGTGCACGCCTCCCTATAGGGACATTTTCCTCCCTCTTCCGAGAGCACGGGGCCTTAGTGGAGCATGTCTTGGCCGGGCGCCGCGGGTCTTAGCGCAAGGCTAACAGGAACGTTCCTTTTATCACGCTGGAGGAACCCGATACTGGGGCTGATATCTGGGGCACGAGCGGCCCTCCCTCCTCTGCCAACCTAAACACCTGGCATGGGGCTGGAACCGCCAGCACGTTCCCTCCCATCCCGTCAATAAGGTCATGGTGTGTGTGTGTGTGTGTGTGTGTGTGTGTTAGCCGCTAGGTTGAGGCCTTCCTAAATAAAGGCCAACATTTCCACGCTCGAGTTATTCCTGGTCCGGTTTTAAGGAAACATAATAGTCAATATAAATATGATGAATATGACGGATAAATAACCAGAGCAGTGTTACTGGTATTGGTATGAGGAGAATGAAACTATTGCTAGCTGGAGCTTAGCTCAGCTGAAACACACACACGCACAGACCTAGTGACACATCCATAGTAATGCTGAAAGGAAGATGGATAACTCGAAGTGGAAAGCATTTCAAAACCGCAAACGCTGATCTGCAATCAGTTCCCCGAGCTCCTCAGAGGCCAAAGTCGCAGGCGGATCCAAAAGCACAACTGATCCTGTAACTTTAATCTGCTTTAACTTTCACGATAATCTCCAAACCATGACAAACGTTGGACCATCAGATTGTAACTAGGTCTAGTCCTGGTTTATCAATAATGAAAACAAGTTCTACTCAGCGTAGCGTTTTTAGCTGTCTGAGAAAATCCCTGTGTTACCCCGTGCAATATTGCCTGTGGATTGCGATTGGTCAGAAGGTGTTGATCAAGTTTCTATAATTTATATTAATGCACTCGTTTTATGTGTGATCGTTTCTATAGTAACAGCTCATTCACAGCGAGTTAACATGGTGAAATGTAACATTTATGGAAGGAGTCTCCAGTGTCAGCGCTTTGTAACAGTCCGAGTAACGTTTTCCGACATCTTCAGGACAGAGGAGTTCACGCTCCCTTCATCACACCACGCTGCTGTTTTGATGTTTTCCTGTAACACCAAGTCACACGTTTGAAATTAAAAAGACAAAAAAAAAAAAAACGCAGCCGAGAAACCAGAAAGCGCAAAGTCCTTCCGTCCACGAAGCGCCGACACTGGAGACTCCTTCCATAAAAGTTAAATAAAACATCTTACAGAAAGCAGCTCCAAATGTCACCCGTTTTTCATTGTTAAGTAGCTTTTTTTTTTTTTTTTAAGTAAGTAACGTGTCCCTGTGATTAAACGGTAACGAATGAACAGGAG
Source organism: Pangasius sanitwongsei (assembly GCA_037576675.1). Classification (NCBI taxonomy): domain Eukaryota; kingdom Metazoa; phylum Chordata; class Actinopteri; order Siluriformes; family Pangasiidae; genus Pangasius; species Pangasius sanitwongsei. The sequence goes on from CM075028.1 coordinate 1,521,288, forward strand.
CGCAATAAAAAACAGTATGTCTTGTGTTTTGAAATTTGCAGGGGAAAGAAATGATGTTTTTAGGCTCCTAGTCAAATCAGCATTCAGTTCATGGATTCCTTGAGATTTACTCAGCACAGGTGAAGGGCAGGTCAGCGTGTCTCTGGGCAGAAATAAATAAAAATTCCATCTGGAACATTCCAGCTCCAACTGATAAGGTCCTGATGAGCTACGGAGCCTCAGACTGGAGTGTTCTTCCTCATAATGGGGATGTAATGAAATGAGTAAAAACCACTCCACGGGCTGAGACGCATGAATAGAAGGGAAGGTAATAGACAGAAACGAGGGGTTGAAGACGGAGGTATGGGATGTGCTTGGATGGGACCGAAAGTGCTGAAGGGTGCGTTTCGTTTTCACAGGATCCATTCTGATTCTTCGTCCCATTAATCCTGATCATTTCAGTGCGAGAGAGCTCTGATGGAAAAGACCATGATGTCGAAATCTGAAATAGTTATACTGTTTATAACGTTTTTTACGTCAGCATCGTTAATGATGCCGCAGAAGACATTTTATTGATCAGCGGTGGACAAATCTGTAGCCCGAGCACACATGCCAAGGTTATTTTCAGTTTTTTTATTCGTGTGTGTGTCACGGTGAACAAGCGACCAGGAGGACATCGGCATTCTTTACTTCGCTCGACCAAACAGAGAAAGAAAAAAACATACTTCCGACAAACTCTCGCAAAAGAAAGCTTCGAGTGATTCATAAATGCGTGGCGGTCTGGGAAAACCCATCAGATGTTGCTGCAGCCAAATTCTAGAAATTTCTACTTTATGATATTAAATACAAGTAGTTTAAGTACAAATATATTTCAACAAAATAAATGGAAATAATTTCATGTTTGTTTGTTTTTTCTCATTTTCTCCCTAATTTGGTCACCTGCCAATTCCCACACCCCAATCATACGACACCCACCAGATGGGGAGGGTGAAAGCTAACACGTTAAATGTTAAAATATAACACACCTCAGCTGATTCATAAATGCGTGGCGGTCTGGGAAAACCCATCAGATGTTCTAGAAAACAGCCCCAAATTAAAAGTTTTCTATAAATAATACCCTCTGACATCTCTACTTTAAGAAAAACAAATATATTTGACGAAAATGACGTGAGAATGCTTTTATTTAGACAACTTTTTTTTTTGGTTTGGTTATTTGCTAATTCCCACCCACTAGCCACGCCCCATTCACTAACCGGGCAAAGTGAAGGCTAAGGCGCTTCCTCTGAGACATGTAAAGTCAACCGAACACGTCATTACTCATACATGAGCTCACAGATGCCCACGATTGGCTAGTGTCGCTGTGATTGACAGTGGAGAGAGAGAGAGAGTTTGCCCCTCCCACCCAGAGAGCACAGACAGCGTTGCTCTTTAGACTCCCAGCCATGGATGGCCGTGGCATCCTCAGGATTTAAACTCAACATCTCATAGGTAACAATCATTGTATTATATTTTTTTAATCTCATTTTTAATGGCAATCTAAGAGTCAAAATTGTTCATTAGAATTCTTAGCGTTTTTGTCTAAGGGTATTTTGCAGTTAAACCAAGCTTGGAGTGTGAATCCATTCTGTTCATTCTCAACTTTTCTTCTTTTCTCCGCTCTCTTTAATTAAACTCATAATAACACCAATTTAACTCGAGCACAAACCTTTCCAGCCTAATTTTCTAATCAAGTGCGATTTCCCCAAATAGATCCTTTATACCTTAATCACACAGGCAGCTACTGCAAACCTTAATTAGAAGAATATGATTCAGTGTCATCTGCAATGTTAATTACTTAGTCATCTTAGATGAGTGTGTTTGAAGAAGGTATAATTTATCGTGAGCAATTAAATTAAAGAGTTTACTTTTTTTTTTTTTAAATTATGTTTAAATCTTTGCTTGGTTGTTAGATAAAAATTATCGATAAACTGTTACACATTAAGTTTATTTAATACACTCTCATAAAACAAACACATTAATGAATGATATTTATTTTTAATGCAAAACATTCTTAAAAACATCGTTCATCGATGATACAAGGTTGTCACATCGATTTCTCAATATATTAACACATTCACATAATCCTTATATTCCTCTGGATGAAACACACACACACACACACACGTTTATCATAGCTTCTTATAATTTGTTCTTTCTTAAAAATAAAACTTTGAAATAAATACACGGAAAGAAAAGCAGAATGCAAAGTACCTTCCATTTCCGGTTCAAATTCCGCTGCAGAAAATTTCACACTTCATTCACACACGACATGAAAAGACCGGGAAGGTGACAAAATGGCTGTGTTTGGAATTTCTACACCAAAAAGGTGACACTCTGTAAGAAGATTTTAAAAAAAAAAAAAAAAAAAAAAATGTGCAAAATTCTCCGTCATTCAAAAAGAAAAAGTAAATTCGCAGGATCCGTCTCACCATAAAAACGCAGTAAAAAAAAGAAAACAGATATCATCTTATCTATCGAGAAAGGTTTAATAAAAAAAAAAACTGACAACCTCCTCACACAATTTCACACTGCATTCCTCTTTTTTTTTCCATTTTTCATTTGGCACTGCACTCACCCTGGAGCTTCCTTCATTAGAGGGAAGCAAAATAATAAGATTTACAGCTTCAAGCGTAGCTACATGAAAAAAAACAAGACGACGAAAATTCGGAACCTAATTGGTAACACGTCCTCATTTTCTTGTTAACCATCTAAATTCTGGTGTCGTTCTGCTCAGAGCAAGAGTCTTGGGGATAATACAGAGAGAAAACAGAGACTGTTAGTCATCAGATAACACAGACTGGCAAACCACAGCCTTAAGCTATGAGGGAAACCACACAGATAAAGACCATCGAAAACCACAGACAAGCGGTTTATCTACAGACAAACTAAACTCTAACAGCACCAGGAATTATATATGGATTATATAAAACAACACAAAGTATACAAATTGATTTGTAGTCCAAGCCTCTGGGATGAGACAAAAGGGAATCTCTCCAGCATATACCACAATAAGTGGAAAGGAATATTTACAACATGGCAAACTATCAACATCAACAGTAAAGAACTACTATGTTTTTTCTACAGCTAGGATTTGGTGAACCTACATCGTTTTTACATCGTTGTTTAAATCAGGCAGATAAAATGTTCCTTCAAAATTTTAGAAACTCCCAGATATAGGCAAGAACCAGAACCAGAACCAGTGCTAGGTTTACTGAACAGGACTCAGAGATTATGCCTGTATTATTCAACACTAGGTTAAATCTAGAAACCTAAAGTTTCCTGATTTGTCTGTCTGGGGAATCTTTAAATATTGAAGCTACCTACATTCTGGATTGGTTCTTTGGATACATAGTTAAACAGGGACCTTGAAGTATGGATGAACTGAAGAAGCCTGTGGATGAGGGGAAAGTCGAGTCGACTGCTACAAGAGATTTTGCTAGGTCTATACTTAAAAACCACAAAGTTGTCATGAAAGGTTCCCTGAAATGGGATATTCTTGCAAATAGAACCTTTTTGAACAGTTGCTAACTATACCCTACCCAGCTCTAAATTAGGAATAGCTTTTTACTAAATGTGGCTCTGAGATTATGCTTGCATTATTCAACACTATGTTCAATCTAGCAGCCAAATGGTTCCTCAAGTTGGTGCTCTGGGGAACCATTAAAGAATAATGCTAGCACCATTCTGGATTGGTGTACGCACTTGGAAAATAGGCTACCCAAAGATTCTTGGGGAGATAAACCAAAGGTACCAAAGGTGTATGGATGAACTGAAGAAGCCTGTTGTTGCCCAGTGATATGAGAGATTTTGGCAAGTCTATACTTAAGAAAAAGTAAAAAATAAATAAATAAATAAAAAAAAGATGGTTTACCTTGCAGACCTAAACAGATATTGAGAAGCCTACCCTGACACTTAGTTCTATGGATGAACTTAAAGAACAGAACCCAAGTTTAGTCACCTTGACTGCTACGAGAGATTTTGTAAGTTGTCTTCAAAGAGGGTTTACCTTGCAGAGAGTGATTCAGAATAGACCCACTTTAGGAAAGAACGTTTTACTATACGAAGACCTTTAAGAATAGGTTTAAAGGCTGGCTAGCTATACCCTACCCTACTTCGAAATTAGCCTACTTTTATTCTACACAGCTCCGATGGCTGGGTTCTTGGTCCGATGGTTCGGGTACTGCCCGTCTTCATATGCACCATACTGATTGGGACCAGCCATGCGACTGCCAGCTTTGATCGCAGCTTCGTAGCTTGGTACCCCCTGCTGGCCTGGAGAGGAGGATGGGGGCAGGTCGTATCGAAGAGGTCCAGAGCGGGATACGGCAAGTCGATTCGAGCCTGGCTGGGGGTTTTGGTTTGCGTTGTAGGTCGGACTAGGGTTCAGGTAGCGGTCCACTTCTTTGTGGCCTTCCACAGCCATTCGTCTAGAGGGAAGAAAGATAAATCCATAAGGATATTTGTCAAGACTTACAAGGGCACTTTTTTTTTTTTAACAGACTAAGATGATACAATTCCAAACCCGATGTCTTGTTTGTTTATCAGCGAGGTCGGACTGTTGCTTTGGGGTTTATGCTTTCAGTTAGGGATGAGCACAATACTGACGGGAAAGAGATGAAATGTTTTAGAGCTTATAACAAGTTCACTCACCTTGACTTTCTGCTGATAAATATTTTATAAAGGTCCATGCTTAACAAGCACATTCGTTTACCTTTGGTATCTGCGCTTGTCATACACTTGTTAGTTATGGTATATTTTCTCTACAGAACTCTGTGGGGGGGGGGTCACGTCAAGGGTTGATTCATCGCTAATATTGTTGCTGTATGTGGTCTTGTAGAAGCAGGACTGTGTGTGTGTGTGTGTGTGTGTGTTCTGTCCATCAGCAACACAGTCAGTGTGTCTGGCGGCCATGACCACCCAAGCACTGCAAACAGAAATACTGCAGCCTTGAACATGAGCCTTGGGGGGTGGGGGGATTGTGTAAGGAATTTTGGAGATAAAGAATTATCAAGTATTACCACCAGGAGGGAGACAGAGAGAGGAAATGTCAGCGAGAATCCGAGTGAAAAGATAAGCGAATGACGAAGACATTCTTAAGGAGTTTGAGTACGGCACACATTAATTCATGCTAGATTTGTCTTTGAATTTCACTTATCTACTGAATTTGAGACACGAAATCAGATTGCATGAAGCTGTATTGAGAAGTTACGGTTAAATTATACGTCATCCACCATCTCTAACAACAAATCATAATCAACCACATGACTGTAAGTGTAGCGATTATGTTTTGCTTCTTTATTGCTACTAAACTGTACTCTTGCTTGTCACGAGGATGTGATCCTCAACATGGTGTCCTTTGTACCTTTGGAATGCATCTTTCACCTGTGAAGGTAAACATAGTCCACCTTTCAAACTCGATTAGACTTAAGGACAATTGCTGCACCTCATTTGAGTTTTGCATCAACACTACCTTCACGTCCCTGGTGAAGAATACCTCAAAGACGTACCTTTTCTCTATTTTCGCCTTGATCAGTGGTTGTGTTCATATTTTGAATTGCAAGTCTTTTTTCTTTAATCATTGTTTTTTCCAAGTTCCCAGTTCTAATTGTGGATATGCCTGGGTTGGCTGTGTCAGCTTGTGTATTGACCCTTCCTTGGTATATTGTTTATTGATTGCGATTATTGGAAAGCCCCTAATAAACACAATGCACTTGTGTCTTGCACATACGGAAATTCATCACGAAATGCAAACCGGTCAACCTTTTGCGTAGGTGCACCACATTTTAACATCGAAGTACGCTGTTACCAGTTATCACTCAAAAATACACCCCCAATAAAACCAGTAAATGAGCCAGTCAGTTTATGAATCAGAATGACTGACGGTTGCGTAGGTGTTTGGAACTCACTGATGATAACACCACCTGGAATCTCCGCCCCCTTTCTCAACTCACATTGGTAATCTCTCATCTCGTCTCGATTTTCCTGCTTGAAAGTTGTGCTCTTGCTTTCTGTCGTAGTAAACGGGAAATGTTTTGAGTTCATTAAAGTGAACTATCAGTATATGTTTGATTTCGCTAACATTAGACACGTATATAGCTAACATCAGTTAACTATATTTATTATGGATGCCACATTCGTAGTTAATTCATCGTTTTCCTAGAAAATGAAGAAAAAGTGGTCATGTAAACTTTTCTAGTGTCTGCGTTTTAGCTAAAACAGACAAACGGCAGCTTTTTTCAGCCTGGTGGTTACTGTAAAACCCTGTGTATATGTACACGCACTCCAGCTGCTACCCTAGACAAGTGAATTGTTAAAGAGCTACACTGAAAACAAAACATCGTACTGCGTTATTGGAGGCGGTAACAGTAACTGTGCTGACTATATAACAGCACACCCCAGGTGTTTTATTCCTTACGTCACCCAGATCAGGTGGGATTTTAATATCGAACTCCCCATTTATTGTAATTTCCTCAACAATTTATTTACCAACATCATGACCTGTAGAAATATTCCATAGCAATCACTAAGCTCATGTGAGCCGGTTTACTGAATGTACACAATGTTCCAGAAAATAGTTTTATATACAGTAAAAGCGCTGTAGAACTTACTCAATTTTTTTCTGTGGCATCCCCTAATAAATATCGCTAACTGATGTTAACTATATTCGTGTCTAATGTCAAACATGAATCAGTGGATTGTATTTCACTTTAATGATCTTTCTCCATTTCCCATGACAGAAAGCAATGATGTGAGAAAATCGAGTCGAGATGAGAGATTACTAATGTAAGACGGGGGAAGGGGGCGGGGCTTCCAGGGTGTCGATATCGGCGAGTTCAGAACACCGATGCAGCCGAAGGTTGGCAGGCCGAATGAACTACAAGTCCCAGTTTGTCTGCCGTGTTTGTAATCAAGGAGGCTTTGGAGAACTTGGTTTGTGGTTACGGTATACAAGCTGAAGTCAGGGAAAGTAGAGGCTGTGGTCTAGAGGCTGTTAAACATTAACACTGACTTACATGCACACACACGCACACGCACCAGTGACTAACACAGTTGTGAACCTGTGACCTTGTATAATCACCCAGCCGAAGTGTGAGAAACTTTGTGTTTTGTGTGTGTGTGTGTGTTTTGTGTGTGTGTGCTGATGAAGCAGCATTGGGTGTGTGCAAAACAAGCACCATGGTTTATGGTGTCTAAGCTCTATGAAGTGTGTGTCAGAATATACGAGACTTTCTACTGTGTGTGTGTGTGTGTGTGTGTGTGTGTGTGTGTGTGTGTGGGAACACAGTAATAAAAGCATGATTGAGAACATATGCCTGTCTTTGTGACCAACCTCGTGTGTGTGTGTGTGTGTGTGTGTGTGTTTGTGTGCGTCTGAGTGTATACGCAGAGGACCTTTTAATAAATCACAAGTCGTCTTAACACACACGGACAAGTAGGACTGCGGGAATGAAATGTCACGCAATCAATCTGTCTCATACCTCCTCCCATTAACACTCCATCCCTTGAGAAACTGTACGCGTCCAATTCTGTAAGTGCGTGTGGGAGTGTGTGCGCGCTTGTGTGTACACGAACATATTTTCCATCTTACGACGAGGGGGAAACCGACTCGCATGAGCCAAACTTCTTGCACCTGCCTGAAATCCTCGGAAGGAAATTCCTCTCTCGGTTCCTTGTTTGACCCCGGCTTCTTGAGCTTTCCTCCGTAGAATCTCACACACACACACACACACACACACACACGCAGCTGGTACTTCAGGAGTACACAGGATTAGTCAAGAGCGCTTGCTGAAATACACTTTACCGCTTCATTAAATGTATAAATACATAAACACCGCCTATGCATTCCTATTAATTTAATAAATAATAAAATAATCTGTTTATTCATTTATTTATGCCCTGAAGAAACCTCCTTCCTTTTGGGATTACGTGAAAATGTTTAACATTGTTATTTGCTTGTTGCTGACTCTACAGCTCGTGATATTTTCGCGTTAAAAGCGACAGGAGCTTCCCCTCGAGGGACGGTGACGCAAGCGGACGGCGGAGCGGCGAGGCTTCATTTCCTCGACGCTGATTTCATTACAGTCGCTCTGTTTCGAGGCAAACGACGTTACGGCGCGGCTTGATGCGCTCGGAGGCGGAACGGCGACGGCGACCAGAAATGCAATAAAAGCACAGAGTAATGCAGTGAAAGAAGAAAGAGAGAAAAAAAAAAAAAACCTGAAGGCGCTAGCTTTTGAAATGAATGAGTTATGCAAAACACATGCTCTCTCAAAATATCCTGAAAAACATCTCTTTTGGAGATGAACGTCTGGCGGATTTTCCTCTTCGGTATAATAATAGTCGTAATAATATGTTTCAATTCTATAGCAAGAAATAAGCCCACTTGGCTTCTATTGGCTCACAGGATCAACATTTGCTTAAAGCCACACGCCAAATTTTCACTCAGATGATGTATACGTGACGAGAAAATAATCGCTACTAGAAGCCAATGTGCTTCTTTCACCTCCCATGTCCTTTCCACCAGGTGAATATTAATTTTGTGGTCAATCTGACTGCTGTTTTTGCTAAAAATGCAAGAAATCTTACAGGTGTGTCCTGTATCGGCATAGAAAGGAGTCAAAAATCGTAAACTGTACATTAGCACGACAGCTGTGTTTGATAAATCAGTTTTATGCACTGTGTTTAGCTCCGCCCACATGACTCAGCTTGGTTTGTATGGTACATGGGCACAAGAATGATAACCAAATTTAGCATGAGTACTTAATTATGAAGGATAATGGACAATTACCCGAGTCTTATGTTTGCACTAGCAAGCGACAACGCAACAAGCAAACGTTCATTTTCTACATACTGGTGCGACTTCGAGCCACGATTTTGGCAACATGCGACATTTTCAAATTAGGTAAATCTGTGTAAAGTGGCAAAGAAATCTTGAAGCGAAGTAGTAGAGTGTACCTAGCTAGTACAGTTAGTTTGCATTTTCTTACCTATTCTGAAAATGAAGCTAGTACGAAACATGTAAATGAAACTTTTAAACGAGAGCGGTGTGTATAAATCGTATAGTGGGCTGTAGGTTACGCATTTTGGCAACACGAGGGACTTCCACACGCGTTGCAAACCCAGAACACGAGTAGCACTCAGTCCTACAACGGCTCTTTCACAAATTACTTCTCTAAGCTAGAAACTGGAGTGTACATATATACAGGGTTTTACGGTAACCACCAAGCTCTTGGGGGAAGGGAAAGCTGCCTCTCGTCTGTCTTAGTTGAGTTAGGGAAAAGGGGCGGGGCTTCCAGGGGTCAGTTAATATCAGCGAGTTCAAAACACAGACTCAACTGTCAATCATTCCAGATTCACATGTCGATTGGCCAATCTGCCGTTTTATTGGAGGGAAAAAAACAACTCTCTTGGAGCGATAACTCGTAGCGGCGCACTCCGGTGTGAAAATGTGGAGTGTAAATGTAGGTTAATGAGCATAATTTTTACTTTTTGATCAATGAGGACATAAATACAGCTGTTCTCCCTGTTAGATGAAGAGACTTTCTCATCACACGGCTTTTGTGCTGCTGCTCATACGGCCGCTGAGGATCCTCAGTGAGAGCGTTTAAAAGGAACAGCTACAGCCTAAGGGAGTCTTGTGTGAAGGCTGAACAACCATTAATGCTTCTATTAAATCGCTTGCAGCCTTTCACTCCCCTACACACACACACACACACACACACACACACAGTAAAAGTGCACAGGGAAATATATGCTAATGCAGTCGAGGCGCCGCAGCCATTTGAAAGGAAATGGGCTCAAATGAGAGAGTAAGAGAGAGAGAGAGCCTGAGGGGACGGAGCTACGGACTTCGGCTTAGAAAAATGTGATTTCATCTGGTTTAAAGTGCCCTTTATTGTAGAATGAGAAGGGGAAGGAGGAGGCACTTTATTTTGGGGGACACAGCAAAACAAGATAGCGTGGAGTAAGAGGAAATTTAAATCGACGCTCTCATGAGTGTCTGAGTTTTCAGACAGAAACACTCATTGGGTACTGGATTACATCGTAATGGTAACAGAGTGTTTTTCATCATCCTTCACTTTTATTGTTCATTGCTTACGCAGCTGGAATTTCCAGCCATGCCCATTTCCCATGTTTCGCATTCCTGATTCACCTGTATAGTAACACACCTTTCGTGAAGTAATGGCGGCAATGTTAGTTCACGTTGTCCTCTGTGTTGTCATGTGTGTGTGTCTGTGTGTGCGAGTGTGTGTTTTGTTCTTGCTGAGGCCTCATCGAGCCACTTAGGCTATTGGCCTGGAGCCAGCAGAGCTTTACAGGCTTCCTGTTCAGATCACACACTCTCCTGGGAAGAGGATCAGGTGAATGGCCGGTTATGGGCAAAGCTCTCAGAAAAGCAAACACTCCAGATTTAATTAGGCGCTTGGAAGAGGATTAGCCTGCGCACGTGTGTGTGTGTGTGTGGTGGGGGTGGAGGTGTTCCCCAGTAAGCATCGTACCAATGTATGGAATATATACCTGTAACTGGATTTAAGCCAGACGTGGGCGTGACCATTTGCCTACCACTGTGAACCCTACCACTATAGCTGGGAAACACAAACCTCAGATATGTCATCAGTGTCACCGATTCTGGCTCTGACAGTTCCTCAACCTCAGCTACATCACTCCACAATTACAATTATTCATAATTAGTCTCAACTTCAGATGGTTATTTTTGTGTGTACCTACCTATTTTGTTCTCCTTCCAAAATATAAACAATAACAGCCTAATTTACACCCCCGGGACCCTGACCAGGCAGTTACTAAGGATGAATAAAAATGGTCTTTGTACCGTGAGCTTCATATCTGACCGTGTGATGCAACCTTTCATCCACGTGACTTTGGGCTCTAATCTCATCAAGTGCCTTGTCTTTGTATTTGTTTAGAACACACCATATGCTCTAAAATATAAATATAGATTTATAAAAAGGAGTTAGCTTAGCTGACTACTCTGACCTTTCATTTATAGATTTTGGGTCAATAGTTTTGGCATATTTTCCAGGTCTGATTGTGATTTTTCTGGTCTGTGGGTGTTCTCTAATATGCAAGTCTCTAAAGCATCACATTTCTTTTTATGTTGGTAATAAATTTGTCAAGGCTGGTATTAGTGTTGTTAGATATTTGATTGATTATTCATTGATTTACTATTAATTAAACAAGATTTCACTATTTTGCATATAATAGTAATAGTAAATATACAATAGGTGCAAGCAGTGATTAAGAGGGCCGAGCACTGTTAGGCCCAACCCTTTAGCGATGGAGGAAGACCAGAACCCAATGGGACCATCAGGACTTGCTCCCAAGGAGATCTGAAGTCAAGCAGTTCCTTCACTTGAGAATTGCCTCACTTCCTGCTTTCAGTAGCCTTACCAAGTTGCAAATTAACTCAAACCTTGTTGGTCACTGGTGTCAGTACGTAAATGGCCTTACTTCCTGTTTAGTGACTACTCCGTCATTTTTTGCACATTATGGACAAACCATCCCGCATGTCAAAAAATCTGAGAATTTTTTTTTTTTTTTGTTGGCTTTGGTCACATGATGCTGTGAGCCAAATTTCATGATGACTGGGCAGAATTTGTAGTGGACAGCCTAATTATGTTGGCATGTGGTGGTGACAGTAATAGTGTAGACTTACTAAACTGAGTTGGAACATGAGTTTTAATTCAGGAAAATGCCATTTTGGTGGTGATGGTAACAGTTTTGGACATTTTCAAAATAGGTTTGAAGTGACACACCCTTCACCATCATCAGCGCAGGGAAACATTCAGTTCTGACTACTGAAATAGCAACTGGGTGAGGAAGCACCAAACCAGTGACAATAACACTGAGACGCGCTCAAAATTAGAGCTGGACGTGAAGTTAGCAGCACACAAAATCAAGGTTTGTTGAACAGTCTGTACTGATCAAGGGTCTTGGGTGAAATCCCGCAATTCCTGTCAAATACCTTGTACCGAGGGGGGGGGGGGGGGGGGGGGGGGGGGGGGGGGGGGGGGGGGGGCGGGGCGGGGGGGGGGGGGGGGGGGGCGGGGGGGCGGGGCGGGGGGGGGCGGGCCGGCGGCGGGGGGGGGGCGCGGGGCGCCGGCGGCGCGGGCGGGC
>CM075028.1:1541072-1560050 GCA_037576675.1 Pangasius sanitwongsei
CCCGGGCCCGGGGGGGCCCCCCCCCCCCGGGGGGGGGTGTGTGTGTGTGTGTGTGTGTGTGTGTGTGTGTGTGTGTGGTGAACACGAACTGTAACTGTACATGGCCTTTGGTGTAAGCAATTTTCCCAGCACACTAATAATGTGTGTGTGGAAGTAGTGTGCGTAGGTTCAGAGAAGTCAAGAGCTGGGCCAGACCTAAGCCTTAAGGCGTTGTAGACACACACACACACACACACACACACACACACACACAGCAGCCCAGAGTAACTAAGCAACACAGGCAGAAATATCTAAAAATATAAGGCATGTTTGAGGTTGGTGGTGAAACCTCTCCACACTAAAAATGTAACTGCTCATCATCAACCTCATCAACAAACTTTTTTTTTTTTTTTTTTTTTTTTAAAAACCAGGTGTTTGTTTAAAGCTAAAGTGAGAGTTTGGATGTGTGCATGATCTAGCGAGGTAACTATAAATGGATAAAAAAGTATGACATGCCATTCTTCAAGAAATAATGGACTTCAGGGTGGGAGCAGTGGCACCTCCGCTTCCTCACGCTGATTAATCTCCTGTAACAGCACGACACGCAGAGCGTCATTCCTGATGTATTTAATACTCACTGCGTCCTTCCACCTCACAGATTATAAAAGTAAGTGCAAAAAAAACAGGATTATTATGATTCTCTGTGGTTCACTCCCTGTGTGTGTGTGTGTGTTTTTTAAACAGGAGTGAGGTAAGTGTGTTAAGCAGAAGCAGATAAGAGTGAACAGATTAGCAGCAGAGCTTTAGAGTTGGCCCGAAGCGCACATCTAGATGAACCATGATAATCTGTGCTTTGAATCAATGCCCTGAGATAACGCTACATACACCATTTCCAACCTGCAGCACACACACACACACACACACACACACAAAACTAAGAGAAACATGCACATTAGTGTTTAGTGCATTGAATGAAGGGAAACGAAGTGAGACAAAGACAGAATTTAGGAACGAAGGAAGACATGAATGAAGGACAGAAGAAGATGGGTTGAGTAAGGGGGGAAAAAAGAGGACAGCAGGACCGAAGTAAAGTATGACATGAAGGTAGGTGGGAAAGAGAAGGAAAAAAAAGGAAGGAAGGATAATTGGAATGAAGGAAAGTAGGTAAAGAGAACAAAGGAAATGTTAGAAATGTAGAGCGAAGGAATGGAAGGAGAGATGCAAGGAGACAATTACAGGCTGCCTCGAAGCAGATTCCACTCCATGGTCGGTGTTGGAACGACTCATCACTGTCTCAGCGATACGTGGATGATGCCACCTGAAGTGACGATCAGTTATCGAGAAGCTGCCCTGAGCGAAGGGGTACGCGAGTGTCTCGACAGATGTCTTTCTGAATGATAATTACACTCATCTCACCCCACCTTCTGGGTGGTGACACCTGTAACATCACCAATAACGTGAGAACGGAAAGTGATCCATCTTTATCCTTAATTTACATCTAGCGCGAGACGTCATGTACATTACGGGCGGGAAAACTGGATTGGATGAACCCGAAGGGCTTCATGTACTTTGTCGCTGCTACGCTGCAATAAAGTTACTCTTCACTGTGATCTTCGACATCGTTTTTTTTTTTCTTATAGAGGAAATAAAAGAAGGTAGAAAAGCAGGTAATACGGAAGGAGGGAAGCGCGTTAGAGAGGGGAGGGAAGTAAAGCACTTATGAAAGAAGGAATGAAGGAAAAACATTAGGAGGGAAGAATATAAGTCAGGGGAACTGGAAAGAAGGGAAGGGGGGAGGAAGGGAAGGGGGGAGGAATGGAAGGAAATAAGTTAGGGCAGTAGAGCGGAGGAAGAAAAGTATGTAGGAGTGTAAGTAGAAAAAAAAATGAAAGCAGGTGTGTAGAAAGGAAATGTGTTAGAGGTAGAGAGAAGGAAGGGAAGGAGGAAGAATGGAGGAGAAGGAAGGGAAGGAGGAAGAATGGAGGAAAAGTAAGCAAACAGGAAGCTGGAGTAATGGAAAAGAAGAAGAATGGCACAAAGGAATGTAGGAAAAAGGAAGGAAAAATGTTAGGGAGGTAGAGAGAAGGAAGAATGGTAGGAAGGTAATTAGGTAGTAAAGCAAGGGAGGGAAGGAGGAGACAGACAGAGAGCAAGTAGAAACGTAGGAACAAGAAAGCAGGTATGAAGGAAGGTAGCAAAATATAAAAAAAGTGAAAAAAGAAAGAAAGGTGGTATGAGGGAAATAAATTGTTCCTTCCAAACAAGTTAGTTAGGACATTAGAGCAAAGGAAGGAACGGAGGAAGAAGGGAGGTAGAAAAGAGGAAGGAAGGAAATAAGTTAAGTCAGTTTAGCGAAGGAAAGGAAGGAACTTGGGTAGGGATGAAGGAAAGAAGTAACGTGAGTGTGCTGGAGAGGCAGGTAGAAGACAGAGAAGGAAGGGTTGTTAGAGTCGGGGGTAGTTAGGGGGTAGTTAGGGGGTAGTTGTGAGGCTCTGACTCACCCGGGATGGATCATATTCCTGGACTCGGTGTCCTGCCCCTGACTCTGCGTACGATGGAGAAGGTTTCAGATGCTGTAACTGACTCCGGATCTGCTGCAGACGAGCTTCATTACTGCAAACAGGACACAAAGAACAGGTAAGTGTGTGTGTGTGTGTGTGTGTGTGTGTGTGTGTGTGTGTGTGTGTCTCAACACCTCACGTTGTCTCACACCACCACAAAAGGTCCCTAGTGATAAATATCCCTCTAATAAACATATTATACCACAGCGCTGAATTCTGGATTCTGATTGGTCAGAAGGTGTTGATTAATTTCCTATAACAGCAGCTCTGACAGTAGTTCTGACTTGAAGGTTTATAATAATGTGTTCGTTTTAGTATGTTATCGTTTCCATAGCAACAGCTTATTCACAGGGACCACAAACATATTAAAAAAAAAACAACAAAAAAACCCCGTAATGTTGATACGGTGACATTTTCTGGAAGGAGTCTCCAGTGTCAGCGCTTCATCAGTCAGAGGTGCGGCTGTAACTAAAGTTAAGGGAATGATGGGAAAGGGTTTACAGCTGCTGTAACGCAAGCGACAACAGGAACTTGTTTCACGGGCATTCCGCAACATAAACGTAAGTATAAATGGACGAAAAGGACAACTGTATCGTTCTGTAATGAATAAAAACTGGAAAAATCCAGTTTATTGTCAAATACACTAGTCACGAACATATCCGCACTCGTGTCCGCTCAGTGCTGCGTGCCGGAGCAGAACCCGGGCCTCGCCGCGTCCATCAGCCGCTCGCACACAGCACAATTCCAGCTGCCATTTTGATGGAGAGCGCAAATGTGAAACACTATCAATGTTTAATTAGCCTCCCGCCGCGCGCACGGCCTCCCTGTATGAATCACTCTCTTATCAGCCTCATACTTACTCTAAACTATTTGCTCAGAGTCTCCTGTGTGTGTGTGTGTGTGTGTGTGTGTGTTTGCCATAAACACATTTCTAGCAGTTTCTGTATGAACTTGGCTGACTGATCAAGGACAAGAAATCTGCAGTTATGCAAATTTTTGAAATGAAATAACACGTTTCCTGTTTTTTTCTTCTTCTTTACTTTATAAGGCGTTTTTTTTTTTTTTTTTTTTTTTAAACACATCATTAACCCGTTCATGCATAAGTTATTTACAAGCATATTCAGATTCTTGTGATTTTCAACTTAAGATCTGAGAATATCGTTTATATTAAAATTTTAAAAAGGATTGTCCACGTGTCGGAATACTAGGAGTTAAAAAAAAAAAAAAAAAAAGGATAAAATACTGTACATGAAATTTTTTTTTTTATTAATTCTTTATTTAAAATATTTTTTTAAACAATCAGATCTAAAATATTTAATGTTCATGATCAAAATTACAGTAAAAATGTTAAACTGTGAAAACTGTTGCATGATGCAAGGAGGTTATTAAAAAAAAAGAACTATTTTTAAAAAGGCTTTCAGTGGAGTTTGGCACAAACATTTTTAAATCACAATAAATATTTTAGTTATTTATTTTTAATAGTCTAGAGAGCTACAGAAGTCAGGATAAAGATGTACGCTGAATGGTAGTAAATCTCGTGATTGGGTGGTCATTTAAATCTTTAGATCGATGGCCGTAAATGTGGACACTATGCATGAAAGGGTTAAACTGGATTATCTCCAGAAAGGGACTGGACATGGAATTAGAAAAGGACACACACACACACACACACACACACACACACACACACACACACACACACACACAGAGGTAAGATGTCTCAGATCTGTCATCACTCGTTAATACAGTACGGCTTTTTTGAGAATCTGAGTAAATGTTAGATGGATAATCTTTCCTTCTATCTGAGATTTGAATCTGAAGACAGGATTGGCTCGTTTAGCTCAACACACTTCCCAAATCCGGCCGTTCTTGCTCAGAAAAAAGCAAACGTGGGAAGTAAATTCTTCTCTTGGTTTCTTATTCAACTCCTGATGCTTTGTCCAGCACACACACACACACACACACACACACACACACACAGATTTGATCATGCTTACAGATAAGTACATCTTTTGTCAGCGAGCACTTATTTTCCCTCCTCCGCCCCCTCCATCCAGTCTCTTCATCGCTCCAACCACACATTCCAACACATTCCAACAAACAGCCGGCTGTCTTTTCCGACACGTCCATAAGCTCAAGTGACGCGCGTCTTGGAGCCTACCTGTCACTGGAGAGTTAATAAACACGTCCAGCGTTTAATTACACTGATGCTTTGGAGTAAAAGGATCCACACCGCCCACAAAATCCACACACTCAGTGCTCCTGATAAGTTCAGGTGGTTAATAGAAATAAAAACAATCGAATAAAACCCTGCGAGATCAGTTGAAAAAAGAACCGCCGCTATCTTGACCAGCTGAGCAGTAAAAAAAATACCCCAGCTAAAGCACCATGAACGTGAAAACACACACCAAAAAGTACTGACCCCATGTAGACCAGCTCGAAGAATTTAATAACTATGAAATCAGAATCTAGACAAGTCTTGCCAAGTCACATTAGCCAGTAAAAATAAAACAATTGCTAGTCTAGTTAGATTCACCAAGACTGGAACTGGAACAATTCACAGCTAGACCCGTTTCACCAGTTTACTAGTCTCAGCAGAACCAACCCTATCTAGAACATCTTCACCTTTCCAATCAACAACTAAACAAGCATCCAATTAAACGTAAAACACCCTACGAATAGACCGTCTTCACCTTTCCAACTGAAACCTGAATAAAATGCATCCACCTTCAGCAAAAAAGAACAAACCCCATGTAGAACAGCTTGAGCAACGTGTTACAAATGGAACAATCTAGACTAGGCCACTTTTGTCAAGTCAATCAAATAACCTGAGCTTCACCTAGACCAAAAATGAAACAATTACCGCCTACAGTGGTTTTGCCCAAAGAACTGGAAATGGAACAGTCGACATCTAAATTGGTTTCAGCAAAAAAAAAGACACAGAAATGGAACAATCCACATGTAGTTTGGTTTCACCAAAACAACTGGAACTGGAACAATCCACAGCTAGATTGGTTTCACCCTGAAGAACTGGAAATGGAACAATCCACCTCTAGATGGGTTTCACCAAATCTGAAACCAGTGGAAGTTGAAGAAATTCCATTCACCAAGAAAGAAAAAAAAAAAAAAAAAAAAAAAGACACCAGCTCCTATCTAGAGCAGCTGTTAAATCAAAAACTGAACCTCATTTCCCCCCTCATTCAACCAAAACCGGATCCATTAGCATCTAAAGCAGCTTCAGCAAACAAAAGGGAACAAACGGCATCTACAGCAGCTTCACCAATCCACTCTGCGAGAAGATCTAACCAAATTAAACGGGAGAAAAGCCAAGAGAAGCTGCGGCAAAGAATTCAGATTGGCTGTAGTGAGGATCCGGAGGTCCATTAGACTGATTAGTAGAACCATGTGCTCCTGACTCGGACCAGATATCTGAGGCAACGGGAAAGACTTTTCCTCACATCTGTTCTTCCGTGAATTCAAACGGCTACATCAGAGCAAGGTTCATATATATATATATATATATAAACTTTCTAAATGAACTCCTGTTTGTGTTTCTGCTTTTTTTCCCCTCATTGTGACATGTATTATGTACAAAAGAGAGGGGGAGAGAGAGGGGGAGAGAGAGAGAGAGGGGGAGAGAGAGGGGGTGAGAACAAATGCCATCTACACCAGAGAGAGAAAAATATTAGAGGGGGAGAGACAGAAGGATAAAGAGAGAGAGGCAGAGCGAGATAAAGATAGAGACAGACAGACAGATATGGAGAAATAGAGAGCGACAGATAGAGAAAAGAGAAAGAGGTAGAAAGAGAGAAAGATGAAGAGACAGATGCACACAAACTAGAGAGAAAGATTCAGAAAGAATCGCAAGAGATGGGGAGAGGGATAGAGGGATAGAGAGAAGAGACAGCAACAGACGGGGGGAGAGAGAGAGAGAGAGAGAGAGGTTGAGGAAGGAGGCACAGTAATTAAGCTTCATTCTAAAGAAGATGAGACATCAGCACTGAGAGAGAGAGAGAGAGAGACAGAGAGGGAGAGAGAGAGAGCCATGCTGTTACTTTGTGGTTAATTGACCATATCCTACTATCTCTCTCTCTCTCTCTCACACACACACACACACACGTTGTCGCCGCTCTGGTTCAGGGAAGCCATTTCCCCAATGTGTTGATTTACAGAAAACACAAAGTGATAGTTAAACTCTAATGGCGTGTTTACGGCCAATTGGTTACATCAGGGAGTTTAATGTGTGTGTGTGTGGTGTATTGTGTACTTGTGGGGTCTTTTGTGTAATGCTGATTAAATGCTGATATCAGGGTGTGTGTCTGTGTGTGTGTGTGTGTGTGTGTGTGGTACTGTTTGTGTGCAGTATCAAGAACATTGGAATTCTACAGTGATGAGTTCCCATATAAACAAACCCAATAAATTGAATACGCAAGGAACGAAACGAGCAGGAAACTAATCAACGACAGTGCGGCGTGACGAAGCGGAGTCACCGTTAGCGCCCCGAGCAGCACATCCTGCAGCGTTTTATTCCTCTTACACCACAGAAATTCACCTGCGATCACACTTTTTATTTATTACAGAACGCCATGCTTTTTATCGGTTTATAGTTACACTGAACGGCGCTGAACGTCCACGAAACACGTTCTCACTTACGTCACTTGCGAGTTCAAGCAGTTCCCTCAGCTGAAGTTTAATAAGACGAAAGTCTGAGAAACCACAAAAAAAAAAAAAAGCGTAACTTCTTACAGAACACGTCACCGTAGCAACGATTTGCACGGTTCTTAGATTGCGTGAAGCATCTGCCGTACGAATCCCTGCGAACACGCTGTTGCTATAGAAACGATAACGTAGTAGAACGACTTTGTGACCAATCAGATGCCGTCTTGTAACAGATAATACAATATAATTTTTTTGCAGTTTTTTTTTTTTTCGAATGACCGTTGTTTGTTTTGCACAGTGGAGGTTAGTGTGTGTGTGTGTGTGTGTGTGTGTGTGTGTGTGTGTGTGTGTGTGTGTATGCACGGCGGAGAGTGAGCAGGATCAGCTCACAGGAATCGATAGCAGATTAATGCTGGAATAAAAACAGCTACACTCACGGATAATTAAGACCAGACGACAAATCAATGGGTGTGTCTAGCGAGAGCACTCACCCCTAAACAACCCTCTCCACATCACACGGGCTGGACTGGAGAAAAACAAAAAAAAAAAAAAACCTAAACGCTCTCACACTCCGAGCCACTCGAGTGCACTCACAGGAAGCGGGGATTATGGACAGCAGGTCATGTGTTCATTACACTCGCACACACTAACCCGGGGTATAATTACCAGAAGGAAACACACCACCACCAACTGATTTAGCGTAATCATTTTTAAAGATTTAGCCAACGCACTCGGAGCTGTTCTAAACAAAAGGGAAACTGTAAAACGTAATTAAGAAAATACGTCTTATCATTCCACAGCACTGTTCTCGATTCTGATTGGTCGGAAGTTGTTGATTAATTTACTGTAACAGAAGCTCTGACAGTATACGTTATCGTTTCCATAGCAACAGCTCATTCACAGGGGACTTGTACAACAGACGATCGACGTAAACAGATTAAAACAGCTTTGATATGATAAGGAGACGTTTATTTAAACCTTTATGGAAGGAGTCTCCAGTGTCAGAGTTAAAGCTGTAACTTTAAGGTTTCCGACATCCTCAGGATAGAGTTTACGCTCTTTTTTTTTGGTAACAACAACCTGCATAATTTCATCATCATATTACCTTCAGGAGAGAAAATAGAGATGTGAAGGCACTACAGTTTGTAGCTGCTGTAACGTAAGAGAGAACAGGAACTAACTTGTTTCTACGATGTTAAGTGTAACTACAAACAGACAAAAAGTACATGTTGTTCTTTGATTAATGAAAAGGTTAGCGTTGTTAGCGTGAGAAGAATAAAACCCTGCAGGATGTGCTGTTACAGGGAGATAATCGACTTCAGGGTGGTAACAGTAACTCTGCTTTGCACTGTTGATTATTTTCCTGGAACAGCGAACCCCATTGTGGTGAATAGTTTAGTTTTTAAACCTTTACCTCTCGGGTGTCGGTTGCGAGCGAGGCTTTATCTTGTTGACTTTGGCGTATAGTCCTTCCCGTGGATCCTCATTGGTCGGAGGCATGTTGTAGGCGGGGCTTGTGGGTGGGACATAATGAGGAGAGGGCATGTGGTTTGGATAGGAGGCGTGGCTAGGAGGGGGCGGATCTCTGAAGTTGTTGATGCGAGCGTAGTTAGGGTCGAAATCGTCGTCTTCTACGTCGGGCAGGTGGCCACGGGATGGAGCTGCCATGTCCGTTTCCGTTCTATAAAATACAAACAAAATAAATCAATAATTCTTTAATAATTGGGTAGTGAAATTGAATTTTTCTGATAACAGGATTGTTTTTCAACTTACAACATTTCTGATTCGCTCTTATTGAGCTCCTCTTCGCTCAGCGATCCCAACTTTCCTTTGGCTTTGTTCTTTTTGCCAAATCTAAAAAAAAATAAAGTAAAGAGAGATAAGAACAGGACAACACACTGGGACATTCCTCAACCCCAGACAAAACAAAATCAAAAATTATCCTGCAAGTTTCCTCAGAACGCTGTCTATAAAGCCAAGGATGACAGATTGAAAAAAAAATCCAGTCCTGATTCCCCAGTTTTTGGTTTTTCCTCTAATTATTAATATTTTTTTTTTCACGAAAAGCTGTTATGGTGACTCGCACAACGTCCACGTCTGATGTGAGATCAGGTAGCGTCCTCGTTCTGATGCAAGCGGAAGCAAAGGAGTGCACAGTACGAGAGAGACAGAACGAGAGGAAGAATAGAAAGAAAGAGGAAGGTGGGCTAGTTCACAGTTAGCAAGTGATGACAGGAATTGCAATGAAACGTGAATAAAAGCAGTTAAAAGGGTTTCTGGTTCACCGGTTGGTCCACGTGCAAAGATTTCACACCATATTCATTGGTCACGCTCTAGCGAAAGCCTCCGCACATCATTACCATATCAAAATCAAAGCGGAAAGTAGTCATTTTGAGAAATGTGATGGTCAATAACCGAGGAAATGATGCTAGCATATTGCTTTAAGGTACCTTTTAGCTAGAAGGGTTCATTAATAATCAGGTTGGACATCTTTTCCGTTTGTAATTTGCCAGCATCTAAGCAGCTACAGAATCGACTAGCATGCTAGCTCTGTCTCATTCTTAAATACTTTTTTTAGAACCAAAGCGCCGGCTCTGAACAGGCTTCTAGCATTGCTTTAACACAAAAACTGGAAATATAACTATGGCCGTTTGTTTTCCAGCTAAAAATTATGAGACTATAGAGAAGCTAACTCTTAAAATGGTTCCTTAAAGGTTCTTGTTTTTCTAAATGTCTTCCACTAGGAAACTATATAATCATATATTGGGGACTTTTAAGCATCAGACAGCTTCAGATTTAAATTCCAAACAAATCTAAACTTTAACAGAAGTTACAGCGAGAGTGAGACCTACGACCCATCACTGTAATCTAGCTAGCTTTAGCTAGTTTGTATCGTCCGCTAGCTAACTTCCGAGGAATAACGCTGTTGTTAGTTAGCCTTAGCTAAAGTTCCTTGGTGGAAGAGGAACTAATTTACCGTCAGTAATAAAATCAGTGTGTGATTTTCCTTTCATACTTAAGTAAATGTAAGAATTTTCACTTTTCTACTTTGAGTGAAAAACTTGAAGTTCTACTTCTACTACTTATCTAACGAGAATTTATTTAGATTAATACCGTAATTACACTTTCATTTGGGTGAAACATTTTAGTTTAATGACCTGAAACAGTTATAGGTTTATTTAATGAGAGTTGAGGAATTTTGATTGTTGGGGGGGGAAAAGTACAAAAATAAAGTCTATGATCCGAATGTTTTGCTAAAGTTATGCACTTTTTCAAAATTATTTCAAAATTTCCAACATTATTAACTATTTCTTAGCTAAATTTCCTCCGTTTCATCGTTTGACAAATCTGCTTCCTAACTTTATTCTTCGCCGAAAAATACTATTAAGTTTTTTCTTACATGCCATTTTGAATATTAATAAAGACAGATATATAAAAGGAAAAATCTGACAAAGAATTAGCTGAATAACTTTATATGGCGTTGCACTTTGCCAAGATTTGAGACTATGAGGCATTTTTATTATTAAAAATTCAAAATAATATCCACCAGATGTTTTTTTTTTAACCATTAATAAGAAGCGAGGTTCTCAGAATATGAGGTGCAAGCTAACGAAGGCTGCATTCATAGCTAGCCGTGTTAGCATAACTGAGGATGTTAATGCTATGATTAAACACCGGGGAACTCGGGTTCACTTCATTTTCATGTTCTGAGATCAGAGAAGAAAGAACGCTCGTTAGCATTGCTAGCATTATTGGGTCGAGGTATGTGGCCCTGGCAAATATGACATGCTAATCCAACTGAGCTAATGGGCTACAATGGGATTGTTAATAAGGGTTAGCTGGAGCTGTAAGAGTTCTTTAAGATCACTGGATTGCTGTTAGCATAAAAACACAGCCATCTCTCCAACCCGAAGTCGCTCCTGACTAAAAATCCTGCTTTAATTAACGTAGCACGCTTTTTTTTTTTTTTCAGGCACCTACAAGCTAGTTGTAATTTTTCCGAGTTCAGTGATTTTAGCGGTGGGAATTGTACTGCAAAAAGCAACACCCTTCCCCCACCCAGACCTTCCCGCAGACACATCCAGAGGAAGCGGAGACGCTAACGCTAAGCTGATGATTGTGTGTGTGTATTACAGTCTTCCTCTCTCACTGCTGTGTTGGGTTTAACTGGATCAGTTTAATTAGCCAGAGCTGTCGCAGAGCACAAAGCCACGCTCGCGCCGTCTTCCCGAGTCTCTCGCATTGCACTGATACCTCATCACTAAGAGAAACTCTTTCCAAGTGATGACATGACGGAATCGCGTGGGACAAAAACCTCAGAGAGGAACACCGCTTCTCTTTTCTAATGTGACACGAAGCCAGGTGTGTGTTTGTTTGTGTGTGTAAAACACTCTCACCACATGATCTCTCTCATAAAAGAAAAAAAATCATTTTCTATTAATTCTATACATCATAATGAAAATTACTTACATCGTTAACGCGGCTGATCTTTAATCTAATCAGACTGATCCAAAACCGTTTTGACAATGCAACCCTCGTGGATTCATTGCGAACCGAATGTATGAGTCCTTAATTAGAGGCTAGCAGAATATTTATTTAAAAATATACATAAATAGAAAGAAAGAAAACAAAAACAGTCCAGAGAAAAACTCCTGCGTATTTTTGGGGCCATTTTTTTTTTAGCATAATTGGTAGCAAATAATGAACAGTGAGAGCCACACAACCTAGTCAGTTCTGCGGATGTGTTGTATCTCGTGAAAACCAAAGAAGGTTACAGACACAACAAATAAAAAAAAGCAATACTTATTAGCCAAAAAAAAAACAAACGAAAAAACAAACAAAGGGATTTATTTGAGTTTAAATTTGTACAGAACAACAGTGGGCATCTTCTTCTAAACCCTAATGTGTGCAGTGCCAAGGACAAAAAAAAATCTAATTAAAGCATTCTGGCGCGCACACACACACACACACACACCTAGTTTATCCACTCACAAAGTCATACACAGCAAAGCAGGATAAAGCCTATAGCACAGAGAGCGTTCTCAAAGCGCTTTTTGTTATGAGCCCCATCTGAATTTCAGTGAAGGAAAAGAAATCTGAAGTAAGAGGAAAAGCACGACATTCCCCAGGCATGAGACGGCAAAAAAAATATATATAAGTAGCTTAAGAAGAAATCATAAGCACTACTGCGGAGAGAACGGCTAATCTCGCTGCAGAAACCTTATCTTTATTTATTTATATTAAGATCACGCCGTATTTTCGGCTAAGACCTCCAAGGACTTAAACACGTCTGAGAACTGGGGCTGAACTTCTTAAGGATGGCGAGGAAGACAATTCGGGAGAGAAAAGTAGATACTTAGCGGACACAATGAAGAGTGCGAATGGAACGAGCGAGCAAAAAAGCTGGGGATTAAATGCAAAAACAATAATTAGGCTTGAAAGTGCAGCGCGGAGGATAATCCAGCTAAACCCAGGCCTTTAGAGACAGGTGAAGAAATCGGATACGTTTTTCCCCCCAAGCTGAACGAATTTTAGCTTCCATTTCTAAAGAAACAAACAGAGCATAAATATTACTTTATCGCATTCATTCTGGGTTTTAGACATTCGACTAACCTCGGAAGTAGAAAGTTAATTCCATTGATATTACGTCAATTTCGACCTCCGCACATTCGAGTGGAAAAAGCCTCCATGCTTATCTTCTGTTAGCAACAAGCTAGCCAGCTAGCTGTAATGCGTGACGTATATTTACCCCCTCAAACGGTGACCTGTGTAGTCATGCACTATATATTCATTTAAAGGTAAGACGTGCTACTGTGTTTACTGGTGAGCGGCCATGTTGATTTGACGTCACTTGCTGAACTCCTGAAGTCGGACAGTTTTTCGTAGGTACAACAAGAGCTGTCCTTCTGGGGGAACCTTTAAAAATCCTATGTAGATGGTTTCTCTTTCACATAAGGTTCCGAGGTTCTTCGGGGTTTGAGGGAAGGTTTTGGTGATCTATAATATTCCTTTTACAAGTCACTTGCCTGCAGTAGAAATTGGAGTGCGTGTATATATGAGGTTTTACGGTAACCACCAGGTGTTTTGGGGGGAAAAAGCTGCCAAACGTGTGTTTTAGTTACGATGTAAAAGTTTACATGCACACTTACTTTCTTTCTTCCTGTTCTAGGAAAACCCCAGGACTGACAACAGAGCCACTGTTAAAGCACTGAGGCCTTCCTGTTCACGGGGCATTGACTACCTTAACTGAAAAAAAAAAGGTTCTTGAGGAGTTCTCTGGATGGTTATGGGGTTAAGTGATTGTGAAATAGAAACCTTTAAGAGTTCTTTCAAATGGACAAACCCGAGCACCCTTTATGTCGCCACCTTGGAATGCCATTTTGGAATAAATTAATTCAATCCTGACATTCTCTGCTAAATGAATCAATTTAAATGTAAAAATCATTAGCAGACATGTCCGTCATGTCCGTCATGATCACAAGTTTGGACCGTAACTACAATGCCGGACACTTGTCAGAAAGCTTGACTGACACATCAATCCCAGATGCTTGCGACGTCATTTCCAATAAAGTGCACACTAATCAGAATTCACTGGTGGCACGGACGCCATGATAGAGTAGGATACGCATGTCAATCATCCTTACGCATGTGGATAGCATGTGTCAAGCTTTCACAGCAATCTATTTTACTGACTCTAGCATTATATATACATATAGATAAATAGATAGATATGTCTCTCAAAGTGAGAATGAGTTTATCATTTGTAGACTGGAATTACATTCGACTCGTCCAAAGGTTACATAAATATCTGTGCAAGGAAAGTTCAGCGTATTCAGAGTCAGGTTATGCGCCTGCTTAGGTTCATTTTCTGGGCTTCATATTCAGATTATTTAAAATCACCTGCGTCTCCGAGTTCATGCCTCAGAGGTTTCCAGAGTTTTTTTTGACTACGAGTCATCTAGTTATTTTTTTGTTTGTTTTTCTTATAAATAGCGTCTCAACAACCATGTTTAAAAACTTGTCTGTAAACAATTAGGGGATAGAAAATGCGGACTGAAGATGTAGATATTGTTTTTTGTTTGCTGCAATGCAATGTGATGCGACATAAAAGTAAGACAGAATTTTAAATAAAAAAAAATGTAAACACTAATACAGTGACAAACATACGGCATCTACCCTTGTTATAAAATAAAATAGCACTTGATCCAGCACATATATACAAATCCAATGCAAAACAATATCGTGCTCCAACTTAATGCAGCTACGAGATATTAAATCGAGTTTACTGAATAATAAATCGCAGTGTGTGTGTGTGTGTGTGTGTGTGTGTGTGTGAGAGAGAGATGTGGGCTCTTATGTTTTTAATGAACTACTTTCTTTTGTTGAATTAATAAAATAATGGCATCGTTTTTGTTCATTCGTTGTGGGTCTCCTGTAAAGAAAACATAAAAAATGAAGATGGTTTCTACTCCAGTGTTCTTTTGGACTAAAGGGACAATACTCTAAATTTTCTAATAGTGTCACATTTATGAGTTTAATATTTTTATGTATTTACAGACCAAAGATCTGCAGGTCATCATGTCTGCAAGGAAATATGAAGGGAAATAAATGAAAAAATAATTAGCTGAAGAGGAAAAAAAAAAAGAAGAAAAAAATCCCCTGATTAAACAAGTAGATAGTCGGGATGCAATCCAAGCTTCATCAATACTGCATATTTTAAGATTAAATTCTACAGGATTTATAGAATGAAGCTATTTGTACTTGATGTTATCACAGTGCCACTTTCACTTCTGTTAAAAAAAAAAATCACCCATAATTGTCTTTGTTTCTGCAAAGTTATGAATCCATTTTTTTTTAAAAAGGTTTTAAAGTCACTTAATTTATAATTTGTATAAATGACTGACATTTCAGATCTAAGTTAGCTGCTAAACATCTACTGTCTGTTGTTGTTTTCCCTGTTTTTAAGGGTTAAGTATTATAAAAATTAAACTTTGGTCTGAAGCCTAAAGCAGAAAATACTTGAATTTCCTGTAAGAGATTAACATTAGCCATATGACACAAGTTAAAAAATGGTTTTCATTAACCAAATGGCACTGGGATTGCAGCCAAGGCCTGAACCATTTACAAATTAATATTAATAATGTACTACACACACACACACACACACACACACACACACACACACGCCCTCCAGCAGAGTCGAGCTCTCAAGCGGGGAAAGTGAAGCAACGTCAATAATAAAGTACAATCGATAATATTTACATAGGAAACAGTGGAACATGTATATTATACTACAGATTAGCCTTGTACACACACACACACACACACACACACACACACCCCTAAAAATAATCACATGATCCATATGTGGATTTTAAACATGTGGTTTATAAACTTTGTGTTAAGTTTTACACATTTTCCTCGTGTAGAGCATGTTTTAATTCATTTCTAGGGTCAGGTGTTGTGTGATTTTTGTCACAATTCATTTTTTTTTGTATTTATTTTCATGATTAATTTGTGTACGTGATTTTTTTTTTCCAATTAATTCATTTCCATGTTTCATTTATGTTCATGTGATTGTTTTTTTCTTTCTTTCTTTCTTTCTTTCTTTCTTTTTTTTTTACATGATTAATGTTCACACGTTTTTTTTTTTATATACAAACAATTTATGTAATTATTTTTGTCATTTTACACAATGGATTTTTAGCAAGATTCATTTATGTTCATGGTCATTTATGTGCAGTGTGTGAGATTTCTGAAAGAAGAAAATGGGTGGAAAAGAGAGGATTCTTTTCCAGCTTGTGATAAAGGCAAAGCTGAACGTGTTTCTCGTGTGTGTGTGTGTGTGTGTGTGTGTGTGTGTGAGAGAGATGTGGGAGAAGACTTACAGGAGTTAACCTTTACTACAGAAAGGCCACACGAGTCCATTCATCCCTGTGAAGTCTGCTGTTTGGGAATTACGGAGTGGATAAAGCAGGAAGAACAGGAAGCGAATTCGCACGTGCTGATTTAAACCCAGTAAACACGCCGAGGAAATGAAAGACATCAAAATTACACATGTGAAACGGTGAAATTTCTTAATTTGAGCTTGTAACATCATGCACTCGCAGCAAAAGGAAAAATAAAGGACATTCGAAATGCTAAACGTTTATAAACGACGCCTTACAGCGCAGACAGAAACGAGTCTGTTTTACACGACTCGCCCGATATCTAGCAACTCAAGTTACAGTATGTTGGGGTTTTTTTTTCGTTTTTTTTAATGCATACAATTAAACTAGAACTAATTTTTTTTTAAAAACTAAAAATAATATGGTAGTGTTCTACGTGAAATAGTAAA
Organism: Pangasius sanitwongsei; assembly: GCA_037576675.1. NCBI lineage: Eukaryota > Metazoa > Chordata > Actinopteri > Siluriformes > Pangasiidae > Pangasius > Pangasius sanitwongsei. Next base: position 1,557,609 of record CM075028.1, read on the forward strand.
GACTCGGGACTTTGTTAATTACGTAAGAACGCAACACTCGGCTTTGTGCTTTTATAAGAAATTAATCAGCGATGGCGTGGCGTGATGAAGCGGGGTTTCTGTTACCACTATGTTACCACTGTGACTCATCATATTTTTAGATGTTTAAAGTTACATTTAATGTTATCAAATGTCCACGAGACAAGCTAGTTCCTGTTCTCACTTACGCTATAAACAGTTGTTCAGTTTATCCACAGTTATCATTTTGTTACCTATTACTGAAGCGTGCCCCAAATTAAGTACCTAAACAGCCGAGAATTAAGAACTAAACCCGTTTTCCAAGGACCTAACAAAGACCTCTCTAGCAGTCGTGAGATTTTAAACACCGAACATGCGAAATCCTTGTTAATATAATGAATATATAAGTATGGCCGAGCCTAAAATAAACCTGCCATGTGTTAAATCTGAGAGAAGCAGTGTTAGGACAAGATGTAGTTTTAAAAAAGAAAAGAAAAGAAAATTTTATGTCCACTTCCTCTTTCCTATGATGCAATACACGAAGACACGGTGCAACTATCTGAAGCTCATTAAATCCTCCAAAGTTTGCTACAACAGTTTGAGTATTTTTTATTTATTTATTTATTTTTTAAATAAAGTGACTGGCAAGTGCTACTTCTTTTAAAGTCTTTAAAAAGTGCGTCACATTCAGTAAGCGTCAAACGTAAAGCTCAGATGAAGCCGTCCCCGACAAACAAACACTGCACAGAGACCGCCATGACCAATTAGGTGAGCCCGGGCTCATAAATATTTATGATTGCGCATGTCTTGAATCGGAATAATCTGAATATGCATTTAAAAAAAAAAAAAAAGACAGTGCTTGATTGACAGAACACGTCCACGCAAATAAATGAGGAAATCATAACAGTATTGAGGCCGAAATTGGAAAAATATGCTTTAATAATCGGTCTTGGCTAGGCTTCAGCATGATAGCATTAACGATTTTATAATTTCATGCTCAAATGGGGAAAAAATCCTGAGCAGATATGAAGCGAGTGCCTGTAAACATATGCAAAACGGACAGTATTTACATGCAAAACACTCAAATGTGCTGTTTCTACCTCAGCGCTTCTCATTTCAAGAACATAATGTGTATACACATTTCTCGTTTTCTTGCTATAGCATGCATTTTAGCTGCATTTGTGCACTTTATAAGTGTAAAAACCTCCAGTGTCCACTTTTTACGGACAAATCACGTATCTGTGATCCGTTTTATCCGGGATTGTAAGGTTTTAAAATGTTATTATGTGAATCAAAAAAACGTATAAATGTGCATTTCAACATTATGCCTGAAATTTCACGTGTGAAACTGCGGAATGTGACGATGTGAATAATACGAGAACACGTGAAAATAATGAATTAGAAAATCACGTAAGCAAAATTAAACTACATGCCCTACATGTAGGAAAGACTCACGTGTAAAATTCACTTGTAAAAAAAATTTAAATAAAAATAAATCCTCGATGGTGAATCATGTGAAAATAAACAAATAGCAAAAATAATTTAATCACGTAAAAAAATACATTTGTGAAATATGAATCGTAAAAAATATGGAAGTAAATAAATTGTGTAAAAAAAAAAAAAAAAGATCGTGTGAAACTAAATGAAACAAGTAAAAAGTTCACTTGTGAAAACTAATAAATCACATGTAAAAGTTAAATGAGACACGGATCGTGTAAAAATCACACGTAAACGTAAATGAATCGTGAGCAAAAAAAAAAAAATCTGTAAAAATGAATGAAAGCACATGCACCACATGTGAACATTTCGCACGTGAATCGTGATTATTCCCGTGACTTTTCTGTAAGGGCCACTAAAGTGCAAAAAAAAAAAAACACACATTACCATATGTTTGAAAGTGCAAGAGAGTCATTTGTCCTAATCCAACAGGGTCCACACAGACCTCGTTCACCTTCAGATGCTATCTGCGTGATTACGTCTCTGTGACGAGAGGAAACGTTACGGCAGCCTCAGTGTTGTACAGGTCGGGGAGATATAATCACTCGCACATGGCTGCTGCTAATCCAGCAGTTATTAGTGTTTTTATGAGCTGTGCAGCACTGAATTACTGACCAGTCCTGCTGTTTATGTCTCTCTGCAGAAAGCTAACACTGCTAACAAGAAAACCCTAGCAGGAGGAGAGAAAAAACTCATTTTACCACAAAAACCTAGCGCACGTCAGTGGACTGAATATCTCATAATACACGACTGCTGTAAAGTTACAACGAAATAATACACGACTGCTGTAAAGTTACAACGAAATAATACACGACTGCTGTAAAGTTGCAGCGAAATAATACACGACTGCTGTAAAGTTACAGCGAAATAATACACGACTGCTGTAAAGTTACAGCGAAATAGTACACGACTGCTGTAAAGTTACAGCGAAATAGTACACGACTGCTG
>CM075028.1:1562397-1591582 GCA_037576675.1 Pangasius sanitwongsei
GTGTCCTGCACAGAGCCCTGACCTCAACCCCACTGAACACCTTTGGGATGAACACCGACTGCACCCCAGACCTCCTCGACATCCCAACATCAGCGCCTGATCTCACTAATGCTCTTGTAGCCGAATGAACACAAATCCCCACAGCCACGCTCCAACATCTAGTGAAAAGCTTCCCAGAAGAGTGGAGCTTATTATACCAGCAAAGGGGAAAAAATCTGGAATGAGACGTTCAACAACACATATGAGTGTGATGGTCAGGTGTCCACAAACTTTTGTCCACTACATAGTGTATTTACTGTATAGAAGAAAATGTCAGTGTTTCATCATATGAAGGGTTTTCCCAGGCCAACACACATGCATCTATGGAGCAACAATCTTCAAGAATCAGTGGAATATAAGCTAAACTAAAAGGCTTTACAAAACTCTGCTTGGAGGATTTAAGTCTTCTTTTAGAGTAACAGCTTCCATTCAGTCTGGAATAAAACAGTAATCGGCTTATGGTGCTTTAGTACAGTTTCTTCAAGTCAAGATCATGAGATAGTGCCCCTGAGTGATCTGGACTGTTTACTGGTGGGCTCTGACATATCTGCAAAGCATCTCTGCGATAAATGTGATACATATTCAAAGCATATTTGTGAGAGTTTCTGGCCTTCTTCTTATCAAGAAGATAACTTATCAGGACATGCTGATGATGATAATTATTTTTACAATCCATTGACTGACAGTTATAAATTATCAGTGTTAGCTTGGGGTGTAACGCAATGCCAGTATCTGTGTTTGTATTAAATATAAACCTGCAGGGGGTGGGGCCTTTTCATGATGTTTCATGTTTCTTTAAAAATAAAAAAAAATCTGGGAAATGTTCTGCACGCAGACTCGGCTTATTAAAACATGAAAAATATGACAGGGGTTCCTTCACCCCAAGAAATTTAGCTCACAATAAAAACAACAAAGGCATTCTTTCCTAATTTGATTTGTAGACATGTGTAGAAAACCAAGTGTTGAACCAAATGTTCCAAAAACCAGGAACATCATCACAAACATCTTAATGAAAGCTACACACAGGTTTCTAGGCCCTTCTCCAGATGTTCCTATAATTTGCTTGAAAATATGTTGAAATATGGATAACAATCTTAACAGATTGTTATCCACAGGAGGAAATATGAGCCTGGTGAAATAGTTTCTACAAACAAATCTGTGCATGGAGGAAACATGGAGGAAAACGATTTATGAAGCATGACGTATGAAGAGAAGCTGAGCTTTTCCTACCTCAAGAGACCAAAACCCTTCTTCTTCGTCTTCTTGTCTGGGTCATCAGCATCATCTTTCTTCTTGGTCTTGGGCTTCTTCTCCTTCTTCTTTTTGGTTTTCTTCTTTTTCTCTTTGCCTCCGTCCTCCAGTTCTTGGCGCGAGGAACCGCTGACCGGAGTGTCCCTGCCCGAGCTGTCCTCGGAGTAATCTAAACACGTATAAACAGGTATTAACAGCTGGATTCAGGTGCTGTATGATTTTGCTTTCTCAGAAAAATTATTTGGTCGTGAGTTGAGATCGATGATCTTACAACACGCAATTTGACGTGCAGCCAATTCAGTGCCATTGCGACCAATGACGGCCTACAACAAAGTTCTGTCAGTGTTAGATTTTTTTTATTTATTCATTAAAATCTCACTGTGAGCATCGCTACAAAGCTCTACTAAAATCCACCAATAGGAGGACAGACTTGGATGACGCCAAACTCATGGCACAGCTACACATACAGTAGTGGTGATGTCGAAATGTAAACGAAACATGCTAATGGACAGAACAAATATCCCTATTACCTCAAGCTCACTTTGAGGAACGTTTGCATTTACGCAAGCATTTTATGAATGAATGAATGAACCCAGATTGCGCCGGTTGATGACGTAAACTACGCAGAATGTAGTCAGTTCCTTTAATCACAGCTCTATCATTATATCTTCATGTGTTAAAGAATTTGGGCACGTGTTTATTGGGCTTGTATAACCTGTGACAAGTACTAATCTTAAAAGCCCATGGAAATCGCACACTGGCTAAAAAAAATTGGGGAAACAGGTCAGTTCTTGTGTCCTTCTTAGCTATATAAAGAGACCAAAATGAAGGTAAAGGAACTAGAGAGATCATCAGGTTCAGGTTCTGGCCTTTGGACTCGGATTTGACACGATGACATACAAGTCTAACTAATTTGGAGCAAATTCTTGGCTCATACATTTGGTCTGTATTTGTTAAGTGTCTGGTATATTGCACAATATGTTATGTTAATGTTACATTAATATGTCTCCTTTTCACTTCTTTCCTTTTGCTCAGAAATTTTAAGCTTTATATAAATTTCAGTAATCAATCATAGATACTTCAGTGCATATACAGTATATAGATACACCCAAAGGTGTCAGAGTTGTTCTTGAAGGTTTGCAGTCTCAAATAATGTGGACGCTTCGAGCTCATGTCTGAGAAATGGCTAAAATTGTTAATTTGGTATGCACTTATGCTAACGATAACCATATGTCTGGCACGGCTTGGTACATTCTTGTCTAAATCCGTGGAAGTTAATATTCAGCACACGGGGACTTTTCATTAATGAGTTATTACTGAATTATTATTGCACTCATTTTAAAAATGCAAGTATAAACAAAACCATTTGCTTGTGTTGCGTTCCTGGTATGATTTATGACACAACTCATTTGACAAATTATTTTACAGCTGATTTTTGCTGACATGGTAATTCATTAACTAATGAAGCCATTCGTCATGAAAAATCATGTTTTATTTCTAAAAGCAGAACCATATTGGGTATTACTGAGCCCCAGTCATTAAATCATTCATTTTTGATAGATAAAGGCTGCCAGGTTCGGTGCTAAAATCAATCTGTCCATTCAAACTGGGTGGTGAATACTTCTGCAAAGCATTATAAAATGACTGGGCTTGTGTCATAACCTTAAAAAAATCCAGAATCTTTGACTTCTAAAAGACCCAGAAAGCCCTAATCCACAGATTTTGCCGATTTTGCCACAGATTAACTGAATTTGTCTTGTTCTTACCGTCCTCAGGCTCCGAGGGGCCGTCGTAGGACTTGTCGATGGCCTGCCGGAAGCTCATGTTGCAACCACGGCCGCGTACCATAGGACCAGCAGGCCGGTGGAAGGGAACGCTGCTCTTACTGGCTTCCTCCATGGCCGTCTGCAAACTCTCCAGAGAGCTGGACTTTTGTAGTCCCAACGTCGGTCCCAGAGATATCAAGGGTGCTGAGATGAAGGGAGAAATGAGGAAATGAGGGATGATACATAAAAAGGGTTATGGAGTAATGGTGATACAACACAATGTCAAGTTTACGACCTTCCAAATATTTTTAATGGTAATGAAAATGATGAGGTGCTTAAAAACACGTTTAAACAGTTTGAGCAGGTCAACTTCTGCACTACAGGTTTGATACGCCGCACAATATTCAGAATACACGAAAACAACAGAAGCAAAAAGGAAAATACCTGCTAGCACAGCAATGCCATGCACCCCTTTAAAAATAATGGAATTACTTGCCTTGGATGAATAACCGTTTATGTTGTCGAGCATATTCGACCACGCTACACCGTGTCTAGTTGACGCTATTTTTCAGACACACGTTTTAGAGAAATGTACAGCGTAGCTGCAGTTCACATTTGGTTTTCAGTTCTGGCCAGGAATTTTGGTGCATCACTAATGAATTTAGCTCTTTTGCGAATTTGGATGGACTGAGTAAGGTTTGAAAACACATGACTCAGCAAAATCTCAGGTAATTACAGTACTTCAGCTGCAGTCTAATATAATTAAGTAGCTTTCAGGCACTAAAGCTTAACTGCTTGTCCACACATGCATTACAGTGTGCTTTTGAATGGTGTCACATAAAATATAATGCATTCTGCTGAAAACTAGTCCATTTGTTTTAGTCATTCTAAAAACTATTTGAAATTTACGGATAGTGAAAAAAAAAAATCAATTATAATGAACTGGATCTTTGAGAGTACCTGTACAAGAACAATGCAAATGAGCAAAAAAAAAAAAAACAGGAACACTGGGAGATGTTCATTTCTGGGAAAACTTCTGAGTGCATATTTTTGGAATAGGATGTTGATGAATAAGCAGTACTGCAGTGTAAAATCTACAATGGCTAATAGAGTATTGTTTAAAACACAGTCAAAACAAAACCAGACGTTGTTTTCTTACCTTTTGCAAATTAAATCAAAGCAAAATCCAGCATTATTAATCTAATGTCTACAAATAGTCTACTATTTGTAGACATTACTATAAATATGCACATCATTTACACAAAACAATCCGAGTTGAAAGACCAATCACAGGTTGATTCACGGAAACATAGAAATTCCCACTGAAGTGAGCTGTACTGTTGCAGAAACAACAAACAGATGGCCCCCTAAGGCACACATGCAAAAGCCAATAGGAATCAGCCCAACATGGCGGATTTTCACTTGAACCAACAACAAAGGAGAGCATGAAGCCAAAAAAAGAGAGAAAGAGAGAGACTGGCAAAATATCAGTTTGATATGATGCAGACTGTCAAATTCTCTGGAACTGGTAGTCTCTCGTTAGCAGACGGATATCTGTATGCTCTTATTATCGCACAAGAGGTAAACAAGACAAAACGAGCAAGCAGCCAAACACACACAGCTTCAGGACCAGTCTCTAGGAGGATCAACACTTGCTGGGTACCGACCGTACCAGTCAAGCACAAAGAGGAAAGAGAAAGGCTGGAGGTAGAGAAGAAGAAGAGATGACAAGGGCTAGAGAACAGAAAAGACCATGAATGGAAGCGTGGAGAGCTTGGGAAAGACAGGCACTGCGTAATCAGGAGGAATGGAGGAAAGAATGAATGGATATGGGGAAGAAAGTAGAAAAGCCAGATAGGGACAAGGACACAGCAAGGGACATTTGCAGGGTAAGATTTCACAGTACGTTAGCATAGATCAAACGATACGAGCAAACAAAATCAGACCAATCACCAACCAGCACTTCACTCTTGCTGACATAGGTAACAGGATCTGTACCAAGGATCTTCGAACCTTGTTTTCTTCACAGCTATAGGATCGATCCTACCAATGTATTAGTTCCCAGGACAACGGCCATGTTCATTAGCATGGGGGGTGTCGAATGTGGCAGGTTGCTCACCCAATGTTTTATGGGCAAGTTCGCTGTGGTTTAAATGTCCAGTGTGTTTATATAGAAAAAAACAACTGAGAAAGAGAAAATAGGGAAATAGAACCAACTGAGTTTAGAAGATATCACGGGCAGCTACAGACATATAGGATGGCAGTGATTGGCCAAACTTTGTATGGGAGCAGGCGGGATTGGTCAAAGTTTCTGCGTTGTGGTGGTGCAGTTGGCCAAACGTGTTTGCAGGAGCTGACGGGATTGGTCATAGTTTCTGTGGGAGTGGATGGGATTAGGTAAACATTCTGGTGTCAAGAATGTCTTCAGGAGTGGGCAGGATTGGTCAAGAGTGTCTGCAGGGGTGGACGGGATTGGTCAAGAGTGTCTGCAGGGGTGGACGGGATTGGTCAAGAGGAACGCTCTCATCTATGCTGGACCTATTAATGCCCTGACCTCCAGCCGTCAAAGACACCTATGAATCTTCATGTGGAGCTTCACAAGGAACTTCTTCACATTACATTGACCACCAGAAGAATACAACCATTCCTGGCTACAGAAGCTGTTCAGATTCTCTAGACGTGACTACTAAAACTACTCGCTAGTCTTCCTCTCGTTTATCTTCGCCACATTGCATTCAGAGTTCTGCTGTTAACCTGGTTCATAACCTCTGAAAGGTTCTTCATGCGTCTCCCTTAATCCAGAATGCTTATTCTCACATTCTAAGCCTCAAAAGGCACCTCATCTATTTTCTTTGGTCCAGAACTACACACCTGGTGACCAACTCAACCTCAGGGCACTCGGCATGTCCTTTTCATGCTCATAAGGTGTTCTGACAGCTCAGTGGATGAAAAATATTCCCCAAATCAAATCTGAATAGTCCTGTGTCTCCATTCTTTCTGGGGGGAAAAAAAAAATCTAATGACCTACTTTTTCAGGCAATATGTAAGACACCAGATATTGCCTTGCGTACTTTCTGTTGTTTTTCTCTGCCTTTACTTTTTGTATTGATTGTTCTTCGTTTTTCTGCTTATACATTAATTGGCTCCACACTTAGGCTCGAAATTATCCTTTTTGTTAAGAACTAGGTCACTCCAGAACTCGCTTAAACCAGTAAGTATTCTAGGTCATGAATCCTTAGAAATTCTCAAAGAACTTTGTTACAGCTGTTTGAACAATTTGCAAGTTACTCTGGATAAGACTTTTTGCCTCATGACTAAATGTAAACGTAAATGTTCACTACACAACACCAAAAAATGGTTTCTTAGCCGTATCCGTGCTTCAAGACAACTTCTCCAAGACTAACAGCCAAAGCATGTACTCCAGTTGGCAGTTCGCCTTGTCCGATGCTGAGCAAGCTTTTGACTAGATTTCTTTATGGAAATGACTTAACTACTGTCCTTCAGCTGCCAAGGTGTTCTTTTTCAGTCTTCCACTGCATTTTCTGAATTCAATTCGCAAAGTTTCTTCAAAGTTCTCACAGCCATCTCACAGGATATATACATACACATGGGGAATAAACTGCTCGTTTTCGAAAAAGTTTACATTCATACTTTTCTTATTAAATACTGTATACAATTATTTTTGCCTAGAATAAAATTTTGCGTAGGTGCGTTCAGGAAGAACATTAAATCTTTTCCTGTAAATATAATATACAAAATAATGAGCTAGTTTTATTCTTTACAATAACGAGATAAAATAGACGATTTAGTGATACCGATAAGTTCACTGTGACAATTTTGAAAAATATGCAAGGAAAGATAAAGGAAATATTCTGTAATAATGGTGAGGTGTCTTCTTTGAGGCTGATTTAAAAAAAAAAAAAAAAACAAGCTACGTTTTGAAATCCAAAAAATTAGATGTTTTTTTTTTTTTTGGCAAATGGACCTTTTGTACTATGTGTTCCTTTCATAAGTCAGTTCACTGTGTCTATTTTAAGAAATAGGAAAGCAGACCAAAATATTTGACTCAGTAAAATTAAAGGGTCTCACTGAAGTCAGTTTATAGAAGAACAGAATGTATATGTATATAAAGCTATGAATGAAGCTCACCAGTGTCGCGCTTTAATGGCATACACGTGTCGTGTTAAATGTAGACATTATTTCTGGTCTTGCTAAGCTTAAAATATAATTTAATTGGAAGCCCAATGTGGCTATTTAACAAGCCAGAATGTGTGTGTGTGTGTGTGTGGGATTCTGTGGTCAATCCTAAGACATTTCTTGACTGTTCGCTACTCCATAACTGCCTTTTATGCTCTAAGTACAGAGTGATGTGTATACGCTAAGTAGCGTCCTTGTCTTGTCCTTGTGTATCTGTTGTGGGAAAATGAATAGATCATGGAATTGGTATCTGAGGCAAGAGTTTTATAATTAGAAGGTTAGAACGTGCAAGTGTGTGTTACTGCTGAGAGCGTGTATGATAGGAAGTAAATCTAAACCATACTGTTATAAGTAATATAATAAATCCACTACTAGGGGTGTAAACCTCAAGCTATCACATGATACGATATGATTTTTTCGATTTAACTCGATATTTCATGTGTGACCAACTTTGTTCAGAATCTGAACAACCCTTAATTCGCAAATGATGATAACGTACTAGTAAAAGTTTCAAAAAGTAACAGGCAAATAATATGCATTCTTTTTTTAACGCACTCGCACTTTATAATCAGTTGTTTAATCAAAAAAACCAAACCTGAAGCATCCTTGTTATTAAGGAATAAAGTATTTGCAGACAACCCCGTTGAATTCTGATTGGTTAATTAATTGTTAATTAATTTTCTGATAATAGTTCCGGCTGGAAGGTTAACATTAATGCGCTCGTTCTAATACGTTATCGTTTCCATAGTAACAGCGCATTCAAAGGTGGATGATGCACGTACACGGATTATGATGCTTAGTGAACGTTTATGGAAGGAGTCTCCAGTGTCAGCACTTTGTAACAGTCAGAGATAAAAGAGCGAAAGAACTTCGCAATAACATGATACGTTTAAAAAAAAATTTTTTTTACAATATTAAATGCAACTATAAACAGATAAAAAAAGGGATTTATTTACATATCATAACATTACGCATCATTTAAATGGTAACATTTAATGGCTACTAATAACAGTAACCAGTCAGGACCAGCTATGGTCCTTCGTGTGTTGTGTGTTACTGTGCCTACACACCTTTTTTTTCCCTATTTTGAGAAATATCACTCATATGTTTTAAGAAAGGAAAGTAGTTCTTAATATTCAGACTTTCTAAACCCTACACTTAAGCAGATAAAGCTAAAGTGAGTAAATGAGAAATAAGAGTTAAGCTCCCACAAGTTCAAAATGAGAAGCGTGGATAAGGGGATTTTCCCGAAGCTTCTCTGAAATGTAGTGAAGTTTTTTTTGGTTTGTTTTTTTTTTGTTGTTGTTTTTTTTTTTTAAAACCTGTAGAAGAACCTTTGATATTTTAATTCGTGTGAGAAATCTTTTTATTTCTAAGCCTTTAAGACATCTATAAGGTGGCATCGTCATGAGTAAACAACCTTACTGAAAAACAAATCTTTTACGACTTAAAAAAAAAAAAAAAAAAGAAATATAAAAAAAGTTACGCAGGGCAATTTTTCAGAAGTTAAAAAAAAAAAAAACGGTCTGATTAAAAAAGTGAGAGGGGGAGACGATGAAGACGGGAAAGTGGGAGAGAAAAAGTACAGAGAGAGAGAGACAGAGAGAGAGAGAGGGAGAGAGAGAGTGATGGAGTGTCGCCGTAGCAGGATTGGCCGGCGCTCCGAGGTTTTAGCGAGATTAAACTCCACGGCTCTTAAAGCGCGTCCTCATAATGAAATATGTCCGAGCATATAGAAAAGCTTTCGCCATTAAAAGAAAAGGCAAAGAGCGAGGGAGGAAAACGAGCGCGTCAGCAAAAACGTCTGCATTCTGTCAATACTTATCAGCTTTCACATCTGTAAATCCCCCACTCTAATAAGGCTGAGGGTTCTTGCATTACTGTGTGTGTGTGTGTGTGTGTGTGTGTTTACATACATGCTTTACTTGTGGTCATATAAAGTGTGTTAGCTGTAACTGCTGTATGTGTTTTATACCACAGCGCTGTTCTGGATTCTGATTGGTCGGAAGCTGTTGATTAATTTTCTATAACAGCAGCTCTGACATTAGTGCAGCTGCAAATCACAGGTTTATATTAATGCGCTCGTTTTCATATGTTATTGTTTCCATAGCAACTGTGTGTGTGTGTTCTTGGACTATATCTATATATAGTAATTCTAATGCTTGCAATTTGGTGTGTGTGTGATTTAATGTTGACTATGTGTGTGTGTGTGATGCTTGGGAGTATGAGAGAGTGTGTGTGTGTGTGTGTTTTTATGTGTTTCATGGGTTAGAGTGTGTGTTTTTGTGTTCACCATGTTTATTTGGGGGTTTTGAGGACTATGATTGTGTGTGTGTGTGTGTGTGTGCTCACAGTGTTCACGCCCAATGTTCGATTGAATCCATCTAGTATTAACTGCTCCATAATATATGAGTTTCGTGTGTGTGTGTGTGTGTGTTTACCAGGTCTCTGTGCTTGCCTGCCACCAATGTTGCCCTCATCTGCCACTGAAACACACAAAAATTATACATTATAAATCAATACACTGTTCTATCCAACACCCACACACACACACACACACACACACACACACACACACACACACACACAAACACCCACAGACACCCACAGTCCATCTCGCTCCATTTCTGTCTCTCTCTATCTATCTGGGTCTCTCTCTCTCTCCCTCACTCTCTCTATTCCTTTCCCGTGTCTCTCTTTCTTTCTTTTCTTTTCATTTTCTCTGTTCATGTCTCTCTCTCTCTCTCTCTCTCTCTCTCTCTCTCTCTCTCTCTCTCTGTCTGTCCTTCTGTTTCTCAATTTCTCTTATTCTCTCAGTAAGTAGGCACATTTGTTTTTTTAATTAGGCAGGGCTTTGGAGGCCAAGTTTTCTTTAGTACAGCTGAGAACATCTGTCTCTCTCTTGCTCTCACACACACCCACCCACACACACACACACACACACACACACACACACACACACACACACACACGACTGCCTTGAATTGATTTGACTCATGTTCACTCTCTAACAGATGCTTAATCTTACAATCTGAAGAAAAGCAAAACTAACGTCAATTTGCAAAGTAAGTAGCTCTGAGACATGAGCAAGGGTCTCACACACACACACACACACACACACACACACACACAGCACTGACTAACAGAAAAGGAAATCTGAGAAAATACATCTGTGTGAGATAATGTGACACCTACAGCAGTAGATGACAACCAGAGCTCGCTGTGTGTGTGTGTGTGTGTGTGTGTGTGTGTGAGAGAGAGGGAGAGAGAGGGTGTGTGTGTGTGTATGTGTGTGTGTGTGTGTGTGTGTGTGTAGGCAGCAGCTGCTGCCACAGGCACCACACCACGGGACACAATAATACGGTTTCATTACGCCACAATTTCTCTTAAATAATCCTTTTCATTTTTTATAAGCTTCGTCTCTCCTCCAGAGGAATAAGCCTCCAGTCAGGAGAAGAAATACACCTCTGTGTGTGTGTGTGTGTGTGTGTGTGTTTGTGTGTGTTCAGTTCTTCTTGGGCATCCTGTTTATACTCTGGCCTCCTGGGGACTAAAAAGACGTCGCAGGGACAAAAATCCTGGTCCCCATAAGGGAAACACACCGACAGCTACAGCGGAGACTAATTAAGAGTCTCACACTTATTTTAGCTTCAGCCCATGAGGAATTGTGTGTGTGTGTGTGTGTGTGTGTGTGTGTGTGTGTGTGTGTGTGAATAACCGAGAACACCATTATCTTAAAATTAGTGATAAATTATTTGGTCAACAAACCTGGATCGGGCAAACTCTGGATTCTGATTGGTCGTAAGGTGTTGATTAATTCTCTATAACAGCAGCTCTGACAATAGTGCAGGTTTAATGCGTTATCGTTTCTATAGCAACAGAGACTTGCATTCCACGTCATCTAACACTAATGATAAAGACTAAAGGCGTCGTGCTTTTAAAGGAAAATAATCAACACCACGGTGGTGCGATGAAGTAGCGTTATTGCTACCATGCCAAAGTTTTTTATTTCCCAAGAGCAGCATGTCCTGAAATGTTTTATTCCTCTTATTCCACAGCAATCTTTCAACGATTACATTTTTATTAATTTAAGAACCTGTCACAGTTTTTATCCGTTTATAGCTACATCTAATGGTTCGTGAAAAAAGTTAGTGTCTGTTCACACCTACGTTATAATGTAAACCGTACAAAAGCGCTGACACTGGAGACTCCTTCCAAAAAATGCTAAGTAAACGTTTCGTTACAGAAAAATTCATCGTAGCTACGATTACAAGCGTGGCGCGTCCGTGGAGCGTACAAGCCCCTGTGTATATTGTTACTATAGAAACGATATCGTATTATAGAAACGAGCTGCTGTTTTAGAAAATGAATCAAAATCTTTTGACCAATCAGAATTGAGAATTCTATAGTGATTCGCTAGTCAACAAATGTATTCCTAATAGAATTATTTCCACATTTTTTTTTTTTTTTTAACATACGCAGATGTCTTCAGTCCGCTAATGCTGCTCTGTGCTAATGCTAACTACAAGTAAAAACCTTCATGTAGAGACAAATGTGGAACAAAACTGGATGTTTGCAGGTTTATAGATAACGTGAAGGTTGGGAACAATTTTCGTTGATGGTTATTTACGTAAGATGCCACTATAAAACGTAGGTCTTTTTTTTTTATTCAGTTATTTCCTAAAGTTGTTGGTGATGGAAACTGGAGGACTTTTATATTTATAAAAAAAAAAAAAAAAAAAAAAAAAAAAAAAAAAAACCCTTCCGAAAGGAAATTGCACCAAATCTTCAGCCATGATTGAAAAGATAGCTTCTGAGAACACAAGCATGTGTGGGGTCAAAGGTCAGCTCAGAAATCGAGTTTCATCTTGAAAGGAAAAACACGTTTCATTTTTTTTTTTCGTACAGTTCGTACAACAGACAGCTTTCAGACACAAAGGAAACCCAGACAGTTCGCAGAGGAAGAAAAAAAAAAAAACAAATTAAGGAAGGAATAAAAGATATCAAAGAGAGATGAAAAGACAATAAAGCAGAAGATGGAAGGAAATGAAAGAAAGAAAGAAAGAAAGAAAGAAAGAAAGAAAGAAAGAAAGAAAAGGAGTGAGGTCTCCTTCTGTAATGAAAGTCAATCACTTTTTCAGGCTGAAGGAAGCCAATAGTGCGACTATAATGAAGTGTAATTGGAAACGGACAAAATACCTCGCTTTGAAGAAATAAATCACCGACGGAGAAGAAGGAAGTAATGAAAGGAGGAGGGGAAGCTAACGGGGTTATCTGCAGCAAATTCGGCGAGACTGTTTAAAAAGAAACGACTGGGTGGATGGAGGAATGAGAAAACCGTCACGGAAGTAAATATCAGCCAAAAGATTAAGAGATTTTAACCTCGAGGTTTTTACGTGGATGAAGAATAAAATAAAATAGAATAAATAATATAACAGAGCAAAATGTATTGAGAAAAAACAAAAACAAACAACAGAAGCATATGCTGCTGGATGGGGGACGGCTCTGTAACAGCCCCGCCCCCTGGTTTCCTATTGGTTCACTAGATCGATGCTTGCGAATTCGCAGGTCAGAGTTCACCTAGATGAAGTTGACGCAAAGCAACAGCTACCAGAAGCTACATTTTTTTTGTGTCTTAAGTGTATTGCCATGGCAACGACTGAAAACTCGTAAATGCTACAGCTAAAGTGCTGGTGTTATCATATGTTCATCGACTGTTAGATTTAACCAGATTTAACAAACGTCCCCACAAGGACAGGAATATCTGACAAGTTCGAACTTGTGGGGACATCTGGCTGGTCCCCACAAGGAAAACTACTTTGATTTTAGTTTATCAAAATAAAAATAAATAAAAAATAAATAAATAAATGAACAAATAAAAGACCCAAAATGTTTCCTTTTGCTTACTGAGGTTAATGTTACGGTTGGATTTAGGAGTAGAAAAAGCATTAAGTCAGTGAAAGGTCCTCACAAGTGTAATGTGTGTGTGTGTGTGTGTTTTCTTACCCAGGTCCATGCTCTTGGAAGTCTTCGGTGTATAATGCGCCGATGGTCTCTGTGTCTGTTGAAGTTGATGGTGTGTCGGACGTCCCGTGTTCTCGACAAGTTCTCGTTCATCTCTGTAGTGACAAATGGCTCATTATTGGCTGAAAGCAGTAGAGGCGTTAACATATAGCGTAAAATTACGCATGTGGTTGTGCATGTGACAAATAAAATTTGAATTTGAACATAATAATCGAATCGTCTAACTGAGTAACGATTAGAGAATTGTTTATGTAACATTCACGTAAGGAGTCTCCAGTGTCAGCGCTTTGTAACAGTCAGGTCCAAGTTTACGCTTTGCAGTCTTTCGGTAACATGACAAGCTGCGTTTTTTTTTGTCTCGTTAACTTCAAGAGGGAGACAAAAGAGAGCGTGGTGAGGGAACGATAAAGGGATAAAAAGTTTGTTAGCATTGGCTGTGGTATAAGAGGAATAAAACGCTTCCCGATGTGCTGTTATTGGAAAATGATTGATTTCAGGGTTGTAAGAGGAACTCTGCTTCATCACACCACCTCGCTGTTGATTATTTTCATATAATAGCATGTGCCCAAGTTGGGCAAATATGGATTAATGTTCAGATATTATATATCAATTTTACGTACACAATAAACACACCCAGGCACATGTTATGTAAATCGTACATTAAGCTATTAAGCTACTTGATCGGATACTTCACAGGAAGTGTATTTTAATCATGGACCAGGGTTTAAACCACACCACAATAATGAGGCAAAAAAAAAAAAATGGCCGACCTGTTTTGTGCGTATCGCCGTTGTGGGTTGACGTCTGACTCCATATCGGAAGGAGGAGAAGGGAACTCGTCTTCGTCCGAGTCGTAATCATACACCCCGGGCCTGCCATTGGAGGCTGCAACGGGACCTGTTAATGAAAGACAACATTAACTCATAAATAAAACAATTATGTATGTTGTTCCCTCAGCAGCCTCTCTGTTACAAAGCACTGACACTGGAGACTCCTTCCATAAATGTTACATAAACGTCTCCTTAAAGGAAACCTCTTGCGTAAGCTGTTACTATGGAAACAATAACCTATCAGAACGAGTGCGTTAATATTAACCTGAGATTTATATACATTATACATTATATATACATCCTGTAACGGTGTCGGGCGCATCACATCACAACATCGATGTCGTCGATTATTTTCCTATAACAGCATGCCACGGCGTGTTTGATTCCTTATATATCTGACGCCCAGTATTTCCTGAAATGTTTTCTGTTTTTTTTTTTTTTTTTTTGACTAGCTATTAAAAAACTAGCTAGGCGCATGCTAAGCCTTTAGTGCAACGAAAGAAAGAACTGTATGTAGGTCTGTTACGTTTTATTTTTATCCAGTTTGATTTGCAACAGGAGTACAATTTAGTGCTGCGTGATGAAAACGAAGCAAAACGGCGCCAAATACAAACTGAAAACTGTGAACGTTCTAATATAGATCCAAAAACAAGTGCGTTACTTTTGATGGACAAGAGGCGTTAATCCAAAAACAATGGTCTGGAAAAAAAACGAGGCTTTGTGTTGGCACAGCAGCTCTCTGGAGGCTGCGAGGAGACGAACAGAGAGTGAATTTAAAACAGTTTGTTATCCATCCGCACAATAGCCCGTATGCAAATACGGCCCACTTAGAATCCATTTCATCAGCCTAATGATTTCAAGGTCAGACCTCACAGCATGAAAGTGGAGGGTAAAATGTAACGATAATACTGCTGTCGGCGCTTTTTTTTTTTTTTATTCTCCTCTTAGCGAGGCGGACGCTCGACTTGAATTAGTTAAAAAGCTTAATGTTCGGTAATGGGTGGGATAAGGCTTTTTTTTAATATATTAAATTATTTTATCAGAAATCAACTTGTTTTTCAGTAGTTTTTATATTTTATTTTCAAAATGGAAAGTTAGTAGGAATACTATTATTCCTGCTATAGCTAGAATTTATATAACTGCTAATACATGGCCAGGAACAACTCAAGACATCGTGAAACTATTACAAGCTCACTGTTTTTTTTAAAAAATAAATAAATAAATAAATAAAGGAGGATTTTTTTTTGATGGTCAGTGGTTCTGGGTTTCTAGTGAGATAGTGTGCAGGTACCTGGAACACGGTCGTAGATGCTGTTGATGACCATGGGTGGCTGAGCGACGCCGTTGCTCGGGTTATTTTGGGTGTGCAGAGCTGGGGAACTCTCTCTGGTCTGACTCTGACCTTCATCTTGTCGTCTCTCCTGGAAATGTGAGATTTTTTTTTTATTTTGCATTTTGTTTTAGAAAGTAAAATTACTTCCGCTGAAGGTGAGATTGAGCTAAAATAGCCATTTTTACCAAGGGCGCCAATAATTCTGGAGCTCTGTGACTATAGTAAGAAAATGTACACGGACTGAATGTGTATCATGAGATCTATCCATCCATCCATCCAAAATTCATCTATTCATCTATATTTTCATCTATCCTCTTTTACTTTCATTCCATTCATTCACCCATCCATCATCTTTTCCTTACATCCATCCATCAACCAACAAAAATCATAAATTCATCTGTCCATGATCTTCTACTTCCAAGATTCATCTGTTCATCCATCTGTCCATCTCTTTATCCATTCATCCAGGTTGGAAAGGTGCATGGACATCTATCCTTCCACCCACCCAACTCTCCATCCATCCACCCACTTCCAAACTTCATCAATTCATCTATCTCTTTGATTCCTCTATCCATCTATTCATCCATCCATTTCCAAGATTCATCCATTCGTCCATCTTCTTGCACTTTCATTCCACTCACCCACTCATCACTTTTTCCTTGCATCCATCCACTTCAACTCCCATTCCCTTCATTCATCCACTCGTCTTTTCAGCTATTCATTCATCCATCTCTTCATCCAACCGTCCACTCACTTCCACAATTCATGAATTAATTCAGATTTTCCATTCATGCATCCATCTATTCATACACCAATCTATCCATCTATACTCTTTTCCTTACTTTCATTCAGTTTATCATTCTATCCACTAAATATATCATTTTTCCTCAATGTTCTTCATTCTTTTATCTATCATCATTCCCTTCCATCCATCCATCCATCCATCCATGATCATCTCCTTTGAAAATTCACCCATTTGTCTATCTAATTATCATCCATCCACTTTTCCTTCAATTCATTCAGTTTATCTGGCTACCTGCTATCCATTTTCCATCCATCCATTTTGGTCATCCTTTTATCCATGATCTTTTCTTTATATCCATCCCTCCATCCATGACCTTGTTCCAAAATTCATCCATCCACCCACCCGCTTTCCTTCATCCATTTATCTATCCATCCACCCACTTATTTATCACTCCATGTTTTATTTGCACCCAGCCATTTTGTTTTTCTTCCATTCATCCATCTAGCCATCCATCTTTTCCTTTTTTTCATCCTTGCAAAATCCACCATTCATCCATTTTTTCCATTCATCCACTTTTTCCCCCTCCATTTGTTCATTTTATCTATCTACCTACCCAGTATACTTCCATCCAACCATCTTTTTTATCCTTCTTATCATCATCTTTTCCTTCCATCCATCACCTTCCAGAATTCATTCAATTCACTCCTTCCATCCATTCAATTTATCTACACATCCATCTTTTTCTATGCATCCATCCTAGCAAGTATACATCATCCTCTTTTCTTTTCATCCACATATAGAATCTATCCATGTTTTTTTACTCCATCCATCCTAAAACAGCTAATCTCTAAAGAATAAACCTCACCCACATTTTATCTTGGTCACTTGTAAATGTGGAGTGAAGAAAGAACAGAACATTTCTGGAAGGAGAAAAGCCTCAGGTTGAATTTATGGTATGTGGAGGCAGTGGAGAAACTACTGAATAGAGAGAGAGAGAGAGAGAGAGAGAGCGCAGTCCCTTGCTTCTGTCAGCAAGACACTGGACTTCCCAAACAGGAAAGGCTCGAGATTTCACACGTGTGAAACGCAGGGACAGTGAGTACTGCTGCTAAAATTAAAGTTCCAGCCACCAAAGCTCCAAAAATGGAGTGAAACAGTGCCAGAAAACCTTGAAATCTATTCCAGTGAGATTCCAGCCTCATCTGGCTGTTTAAAATAGCAATCATAACTCTGATATCTTATTTATACTAACTGCACTCATTTGTTCCGGCATTGCTGATTTTAATGTGCCTCAAAAATGCAAGTGACAATATCCGTTCCCTTTTTTTTTTTTTTTTTTTTTGGATGAGCAGTGGACACAGTCGTGCCAGCTAACTATCCAGCACAGACAGCATACGGCTCGGACAGCTGGTTCGTTCATGTGAACATTTCGGTACTGGGTTCTCATGCCAAGATGTCGGCGTTCGCTGTTTCGGTGCAAGCTACGTGAGGCAGAATCCATTCAAATGAACAGGTAGCATGATCTATAGTCATAGCTTCCATTTATTAAATCATGATCATAAAAAACACCATCTGAGTGCTGAAGTCTAGTGTACGTGATCACGCTAAACAGATGACACAAAATGACAGCAATCTGGATATATTTCGTGATTAATTACGGCAATCGAAGCAAAGCAGAGTGCAAACAGTGCTCTCTGAAAAGGAGGACCTACAGCACCTTCCTACACAATGTGCATATGAAGGTTTTTGCGAGTAGGAAGCAATAAAAAAAAAAGCATGCGGAATAACTGTTAGGTGTCAGAGCAGTTCATTTCGGCGAGCACTGAGCACTGTGACATGCATGCTTTTCCTCGAGTGTCAAAGCGCAATTTGTGGCACTTTGCGCTCATTTTTCATGACCATGCACGACGATACTACTCTGAATGCTCAGACAGGACACCCTCACACTGTGTTAAACAACAAACTTAGCCTGATGCGTTCATTGCTAGCAGCATGTACTCGACCTTAAAAAAAATGTATCCCTATTTTGGAATTATTCACAAAAAACACCACCAATATTTTTGAAAAAGGCAAAAATCCAGATGGTAAACCGTTACAGTAAGGATTTGATCCGGTCCTAGCTACACACCAGTCGAAACCGGCTTGTCAGGCAGTGCTAGCTGCATTCTGGTGGTACACTGATGTCTCTTTATGAGGATGTGCAGCTGTCAGGAGCAGGACACACAGCAGGAGAGTGTTCCAGTGGCTTTTTACAGCACCAGCTCCATCATACTACTACTACTACTACTACTACTACTACAACAACACACACTTCACACACATACCACACACACACTCTTTATTAGTCCTCTTGCATACAGAGTCAGCCGAAAAGACATCACCACATCAAAGTCGTCTTGAACGTACAGGTGCAAGACACAGAGACAAAGGACGAACAAGACAGCAAGGAGGGATGATTCTCAGGTGGAGATATATCATTAGCGCTGATGATGGCTCTTTAAACATGTCACGCTTTTCATATCTCCTTCTCTAGTGCATGACAGAGAGGGGGAAAAAAGAAAAAGAAACAGAACCGTTTCTATGGAGATCTGTGGATGTGGTGGTTGCTCCTTCCTGTCCTGTCTTAGGCATTTGCTCTGATCATTGCGCTGACGGAGGGGAGGGAATCGTGTTGTTCGTTCTTTCTCTCACGCACCGCTGCTCCCACACAGGGAAGCGATGTTGGGAAGAGTTGACGGGAGGCAGACGGCAATCAGAAGCAGGGTATCTGGTTGGCTATTTGGCACATTATCCTGCGCAAGTATTATACACACGTCACCCCATCCCTCCATCAACCATTCTCCTCCTAGTATTAATGATTGTTCCTGAAGAGTGCTACCAGCACACAGACACACCCCCTGATGCCTTCAAAAGCTTTGTGTCTTAATCAGACTATTGTGGCAGAGGACAAAGAACCAACAAAGGACCAACAAAAGAAGACCCCAAATGAGACCCCAGACTCAGGCCTATTCTGCCTTCTTGGACCTTCGGGCAGGAGTAGGGGTGATACGAGGTTAAATTCCCTCAGGCCAGCCCCAGGCGTGCTTTCATTAAATCTCCGAGACGGCCTTTTATCCAACGAACCCGTGGTGTAATCTGATTAACTATTTGAGAACCATTGAGAAAACAGGGTTAGGCTTGAGACCAAGTTTGTGATGTAGCCACCTCAATAAACGGGAGGAGGGGTTGAAACGAAACAAGGCAGTAAAGGAAGTAGTACATAGACCAGAAATTGCTTATTTATCCTGTTCGTTGGCAACATTTCATAATGTGGTAGAGTTTAATTTGAATTTGGTGCCTTCTTTTTCATTAAACAAATCTGAAAACAAAAGCTGCGAATGAAATTTTAATGAGACTGAGGGCGTGTCATCGGGCTCACTTCACAAAACCCGTCTAGCATGTCTCGACTCCCACTCATTCCCTTATCGCGCTGCTTTCTCGCCATGATTAATGGCATATTGATCAGCCTGCCTGCATGCGATTAATAGTGAATACATCACAGCCGACACATCACCTTTTGTCGAGGAGCCGTTCGAGGCAGCACCAATCACCATCCATCTCAGGGTAGATGGGGCAGGTGATAGGCTAATGCCGTCCCATGGTGCTCGTCTCTTTCTAGACAAAGTCAGATTCCTGAACTCAAGGTGGTGTCAATAACCATTTGTTTTCATTGGACACAAATGAAAAACTACAATTCAGTTGATGGACTTGACATTGAAGAAAAGTACACTTGAGTTTTTAGGTTATGGCTTAAAACTACAGTGCACAAGAATTTTTGTTAAAAATGAAGAAAAAAATGATATGGTATTATTATTACAATATTAATTGTATTACAATTATAATTTAAGTAGTTGGTCTTTATAATTTACTGTTGCAAACTCAGTTATATCAGGCAGAAGTGATCGTGTGCTGACACGCTTAATAGCTTTTTCTTCACAGGCTTACCAAAAAATCATATAAAATAAATGAGGGAACTGCACTTACTGTCAGAATCGACTAGTCTTTCCAAAATGTGCAAGTTTATGGAAGCCAAACCAATTTAGCTTTGTTTGAGGACAAATGTGAATAAAGACATGCAGACTTCCCCAAACAAGAAAATATTATGGTTAAAAATAAAACAAAAGTACAGACCTGTGGGTAATGTCTCCCGAACAGTCTTGACTTGACAAAAAAAACATCTTCAGACTAAAAAAAAAAGCAACCAATGGGGCTGAATATCACTCCACAAAATAAAAGGATGGACTTTATACTGAATCCTGGTCCTTATGTGCATACTGACACACTTCTAAACTTACTGGCTCAACAAACATCGCACACTGTTTGAAATACAGACATCTGGTTTGAGACTAATGTCGAAAATCCAGATTATGTATGGGGAGTTTAGACACATCCGACTTGGCAACTGGGAAATTTTCACCCAACGGCGTAAGACGAACTGAACTGGAACTGATGAGCAGATGCAGATTTGCCTGTCAAGTGGGACTTTGCTGCCTTTGAGACGTAAAAGCAAACAAGCTCAAAATGAATTGGACCACCTGTCACTAGAATACACTACTGTAACTGAAATGATTAAAACATAATCAAAATGGAAATGGAAATCATTGTCTGTTATTTAAATGTGTCCATTTTAGTAATTCATCAGGAAAACATAATGAAGAATAGTGGGAAAAAAAGCCCAAATATAAAGCCACCTGTACAGAATCAGGAAAAAGGAAAGAAGGAAAAAGCAAGGAATGAGCATGCAGAGATTTCAGAATTTTTATTGAACAAGCAGAAACGGGTACAAGGAGGACAGCAGTACAGCAAAGTGTTCAAGAAATTGGGGGGGGGGGGGAGCACAAAAAGGTTTTATTAAATATGACATTGAAAGCATAATTTAATACAAATTATTAGTACAGAAAGTGGAAGCAACGTAGGGGAAAACAGGAAACAGAAATTATTACGTGCAGATCGTAGATAGCCTCCTTTAAGCAGTACAAAAAAAGAGGTAAGAAAACGTGTACAACATTCACAGATGAAAAAAGCATCATCTCAGTTTTTCACAAAAAAAAAAAACAGTACTCTGTCTGCCCTTGCTACAAGATGGTGAAAGAACAAGATCTCACATTACTGTAAAGACCTGTTGAGTTTCAACCTGCATTGTGGGGACCTGATATACAGAGACCTTCTAAAAGTGTTTGTATTTGCATTGTGGGGACCTGGTACCCTAGACCTCCTGAACTTGTCTATGTTGTGGGGACCAGATATACAGAGACCTCCTGAGTTCATTTGGACCTGAATTGTTAGGACCTGATATACAGTGACATCTTGAACTTGTTTCAACCTGCAATGTGAGGACCTGATATACAGAGATCTAAAATTGTTTGACCCTACGTTGTGGGGACCTGATATGCAAACACCTCCTGAACATGTTTGTACCTGCACTGTGAGGACCTTGCTCTGTGAAGAAATACAGTATAGGGACCTGATATACGGACATGTCCTGAAACTGTTTAAGCTTGCAGTGTGAGGACCTAATATACACAATACAATGTCTTGTATTGTAGGAACCTTGCTGTGAGGGAAAAGTGTGGGCACTTGATTTAGAGAGACCTCCTAAACTTGTTTGAACCTGTTTTTGTGGGGACAGGCATGTAGGGTGCTTTCTGGGGACCTGAGTTACAGGGAAGTGAATTGTGGGTTTTTACACAAAACTAATTTTGGTTTCAAATTCTCTAGTCAAACCACAGGGTATTCAGAGGCCACCTGAGGGCCTGTAGTGGCCATAGTGGTGGTAGCAATGGAGAAGTCGCCAGGGCTCAGACTCTGAGATCCTGCGATGTTGAACAGGGTAACCTGGATGCAATGGGACCTGGAGATGGGGATCAGCAAATGGGACTGGGCGTACCTGGGCAGGGGATTGCTCCATAGCTCGGAGGATAACTAACTGGATGGTTCCTCGTAGGTTCCCTTCCATGGACATAGAACGTCTCAGGGTCTCCATGGCGTCGTTGTTGGATCGGCCGAGAAGGGATTCGCCATTGACGGCCACGAGCTGGTCATTCACCCGCAGGCGCCCGTCCTGATTGGATGAAGAGGTAGGATTAGTGGAAATACACATTCCTCCAATCAACAAACATTTGAAATACCATGATATTTTTGATCCTTTGTCATTTATGATCAAGAAAAGTCAATACCAAAACCAGAAATGAGTGAAAAGCATTCCAATCTATTCAATATGGCAAATGAAACTGAACAGCTAAAGGTTACATCTGCTGAATATCATTGCAGGTACATTGATATTCAGATTAGTGCACACGCTTAAAAGATTAATGCATTCATACTTTCACCTCCGATGCGACAAACCGCACACTCCTGTGTGAAAGGACAGGAATGGAGTGAATTGGATTAGGACCCACAGCTGCACTTCTTGAAATAGAATTCAGACAAAGAGGAGGAGCTGAGCACAAAAGAGATTAGCAGCCAAGAGCCACCAGAGATGCTAAAGATCTCTCATTGTCTGAGCGTTTTCTGGTCGTGAGTGACCTTTAGGCTGGGTCATTAACCAGTGACCAATGGTGCTGACCTGTTTGAAGAAGCCTTTAATGGAGACAAAATGGAGAGGTGAACACACGCTGAGACAGACCCAGCATGACGACGAGAGCCTTTCTCCCAGGAGCCGTCTCTAGAGATGGTGCCATTTTGCTAAACGTCCCTTGGCACTTCCAGCTAATCAGTGCAGCTTTTGAAACTTTAATTAGGATTAATGAGGCTGATGCTGGGCGTGGGTGTGTGTTTTTTTTTCCATGGTAATCAGCATAAGTGGCTATAGTAGATCTCTATACCGTGGCATGCACGCTCATACACACGGTTTTATCATGTGTAAAATACAAATGTTACTTTTGTTAAATTTGCAGCATTCCCATTAATTTTCATGACTTTTCATTTATTTATTGTGGGAAAGTGGTTTCTGTTATTCTTGTCTATTGAGGTTTTCACTTGGTGCTACCTCTCTTTATACACACACTCACCAGACGTTTCAGAAACTGCTGATCTCCTGGGATTTTTATGTGCACCAGTCTCTTGTGTTTAGACAAAATGGTGCGAAAAACGGAAGACATCCAGTGAGCAGCAGTTCTGCGGGTGGAAACACCTTGTTGATGAGAGAGGTCAGACTGGCTCAAGCTGACAAAAATGTTCAAATAACCACTCTTTACAACCGTGGTGAGCAGAAAAGCATCTCAGAATGCATAAAATGTTGAAGCTTGAGGTGGATGGGCTACAACAGCAGAAGACCACATCAGGTTGAAGACTGGAAAAGCATCGCCTGGTCTTCAAATACCTTCACCTGCATGATTTTATGCACTGAGCTGCTGTCACATGATTGGCTGACTAGATAATTGCATGGATGTGCAGGTGTGGCCAGTGAGAGGATACATGCTGTACACAGTTGAGTGCAAAAGTTTGCATCCCTTTTGATTTCTGGCTAAAAAAAATGACTAAAAGCACAAAATCACAGATATAGAGGTCTTTTTTTTTTTTGGATCTTGCTCTTGATGTGAGCATGCAATAGGGGAGAAATATGACTTGCCTTGAAAGCGGCCCCTCCATGGATGATGGACTTGATGAAGATGCCCAGGTCCTCGCCCGTCTCTCTGGACTTGTTGCCCTTCAGACTGAGGCCGAGTCCGGCTGACCCCGAGTCGTTTACAGGAATCTCATACATCAGTTGCTCTCGGCCGTCCTCAGACAGGACTGGACCAGGCAGCTCTCCTTTCTATCACACAAACAATCAATCATTCTTATTATTATTATGATTCACAAGGATGAGGAAGAAGATTTGAAAATAATTAGCCGAATTTGCTTTTCTGGAGCCGTACAACGTTTTACCTTAATAACTCATTAAATGAGAGCCAAAGGTGTGTAAAAGGACACAGCGGCAAGGAAAAAGATGGATAAATGTATGCAGAGAGATGAGAGGAGAGAGTGAAAAGGGTAAGCGGGGTAGGGGGGATGCTCTGTTTGAACATGAAGGGAACAGTAAGATCATGAGAGCGTGCCATTTCAAAAGGTAAAATAACCTTTTAAGAGCCTCGTCTAGAAAGAAGCTGGGGGTGTGGAAAGTGTTTGAGCGTTTAATTCATTCCCTCTTTTATCATAATTCTTATTCTTTGCATTCTTGCCATCGGGTTGCAAGATGTGAGCCATTGACCCGTAAGTGAGAAATTTTTGGTCTCCGGTGAAACAAGAGAGACAAATGAAAAAAAAACAAAATTAGTTAATTACCTAATAGGAAGTTCTGGATGATGGAGGGCAGATTCGTAGCTAAGGAAACTGACCTTAGATTCACAAAACGCTGTAATAGCAAATCTGAATATAAAGGTTGTTTGACCCACTGGACAAACCCTTAAAGGGATAGAACTAAGGAAGGGTTTCACATAAAGCTAAGAAGTGTGTTAACTCAGAAGTAGGAAGACGGAATGCACAGGAGTCCACGATTGAGCTACAAAGTCGGAATAACTACGGACGGCATTGATGTCACTTGCTGAACTCAGCGTTGAGGAGACCTTCCTGGCTTTCCGAGTTGAGTGTGCGTTTTTCGTAGTAGGAGACTGGAGTAAAGTTTAGTTTAAGTCGAATGCAGCAATAAAGCATGTACCAGATGGGTGGAGCTTAAGCAAGAATAGACAAAAACTGTGAAGTAAACATTGTAGTGTCTTGCGGTCATGTAATTTGCATAGTTAAATAGCGATTCTGGATAAATCCTAAGAGTAAGGGCAATTGAAAGGAGACAAATTGTCCAACTGAGATCCTGACTGAACAGAATTAAAAGCAAAGACAATGCCCTGAGGCAGCTCGTGGAGAAACTACATCTCTCTCTCACACACACACACACACACACACACACACACACCAAAGGAACTGCTGATGAACAGCATCAGGCTTTAGTCAGACTGGACCGATGTTTGTTCTTCTGAAAAAAAAAAAAAAAAGAGAGACACAACTCTGGTGGTCGGATCAGTGCTTCCAGTGGAGATCACACAAACTGACCTCCCGAAGGCCAACACACTCCTCACACACACACACACACACACACACACACACACACACTTCTCTCACACACACACACACACACACACACACACTATACACAATGTGAGTGATTGTTAAAAACAATGAGATTTTATGTTGGACATCAAGGAGCATCAGCAACATGGAAAAATGGAGTCAGGACATTGTTACGTTAGATTCTCTTTTGCGCTTTTGCTTTTTGTTCTAATTGCGTGTTTTTAACAAAGTCTCCTTATTGTTTAGACCCTCCAAGCAATCCCGTCAAAGATAACAATGCAAATATTTGGCATATTTTATATACTCTGGAGCTTAGGAACTGACAAAAAGTATTTAAATATGGATTTTGTATATTTGAATTATATACATGTCACATTAAATATTTAATTTAATGAATATACATGTTTGGTAACTTTTTTGTTTGCTTGTTTGTTTGTTTGTTTTTGTAGTTGCCAGAGATGCCTTTTATCTATAAAAATGTAATTTTGAAATTACAGTTCATGTTTTTAAGATTTTAAACCCTAAATACAAAATCTCAAAAATTCAAATCTAAAAAAAAAGTAGCTAAAAAAAAAAAAAGAAAAATATTCTTACTATTAAAGTGCAAAGCTACGAATAGATCTGCAACTGTGCTGCAACAGAAAGTACGTCTCTACGCTAAATAATCCCTAAACTTTTATACGTTATATGTAAGATTTGATTTTACCAGTGTTCGGAGGAAAGGTGAGCGTTTTGTTTTGTCTACGCAAAACTCTGAAACAAATATTTTATTAATAAGTATAAAACGAAGACTCCTTTCGTTCCTTTGCATTATAGCAAATCAAGCACTCATGCTAGCTTTAGGCAGCTACACCGAAGCAACAAATGGTCCACATGTTATATGCGACCCTCCATAAAAACTAAATAAGAAGAGCAAATCAGTGACATGGCTCCGCTGAAATGGTCCCCGGCTGCACAGGACGTATCCTGGTGTGTGTGTGTGTGTGTGTGTGTGTGTATTATTAGGATGAAAGCTCAAGGACACAGAAAACAAGCAAATAGCCACACACCCTGAAGCCTCCTTCCTGTGGACCATGTGCGAGCTGACCTCTGCACCCCCGAATTCAAAAACGTGACTGCACTTAGAGTCCGGAGCTGCCGCGGCCTCGCTGCTGTGGGTGCGGCTTTAAAATATAAATATAAAAACTGCACAGCGGTGCAAATACAACAGAAATAGTGCTAACTACAGAGTTTACCGCAGGATTTCGGATTCTTTTAATGTGGATTATCTAATAGTATATATTTCACCATCTTGAGGGTTTTCAGCGTCGGAATGTCGCGTGCTAAGACAGCGAGAACGCCGTTCCGTCGTTACACACTGTCGAGGCTTCTCTTCGCCATCAGGAAGAGTCAGTAAAAGGCTCTAGTTAATATCTTTCCCTTTTCTCCATGTTTAGCTAGCTAGCTAAGTTATTGTCAGGCTCGTTTAGATCAGGCAGGGGCGTGGTGAGGTGTATCTCGAACGCTATTGGCTGTTGCGTAAATCAGTCAAGCATTGACACCGTCAAATCAAAAAAAAAAAGCTGCTTCATGAGGACTTTATTTATATAAGTAATAAAACACTTGGGGGCATGCTTTTATAGTAAAATAATCAATAAAGATTATTGATTATTTTCCTTTCACACTACATCCCAGAGTGTATTATTCGTCTTATTATACCACGTCAATTTGCCCATGATTACAATTTTCATTAATTAACGAAAGACGTCTTACTTCTTATCCATTTATAGTTGAGTAACGTCCATGAAACGAGTTCTCACTTACGCTATAGCAGCTACAAACAGTCGTTCCGTTACCAGTCGCTCTTTTTCCTGTCATGTTACAGAGAAACTGGAAAGCACAAGATGTTCCCGTGACGGTTACAAAGCCCTGACACTGGAGACTCCTTCCATGGGTGTTAAATAAACATCTGCTTACAGAAAACATCACTATATCAAGGATTATGTATCATACAAACAAATGAGCTGTTACTACAGAAACGATAACGCAGAAAGGGAATCAGTCACTTCTGACCAATCAGAATCGAGGAACTAATATCCAAAATGTTATTTTCAACAAATCTTTAGAGCTGATGGAAACACTGAGCTCATCAGCACCTTGTCAGTCTCTTGCTGTGTGTT
The DNA here is from genome assembly GCA_037576675.1 of Pangasius sanitwongsei. Lineage (NCBI taxonomy): Eukaryota > Metazoa > Chordata > Actinopteri > Siluriformes > Pangasiidae > Pangasius > Pangasius sanitwongsei. Next base: position 1,589,829 of record CM075028.1, read on the forward strand.
GGTGGGGTTTTTTTTAAATTTCAGGAAATCCAGCTACTAATATCTTACGTCTCTCCAGAGAGCGCGAGGTTCACAAACAGAGCTGTAAGTCTGTCAGTGAGTCCGTGTGACCCACAAACCCCGTTCTAATCAAGCCAAAGTCTCCGAACTGAATCCGAAGCGACAAAGCAAAATTGTTTCCAGGATGGGCGTAGCTCGTCTGTGAGGCTTCCTTCCCAAACGGCTGCTGCCTCCACGAGGCTACAAGGCCTTTCGATAGACAAAGGATGCTCTTTTAGCAAAGAGAGTAATGATTAACACGCCCAAAAGCGGCAGGAAGTAGAGAAAGAGAGAGAGAGAGAGAGAGAGAGAGAGAGAGAGAGAGAGAGAGAGAAATTCTTCCTGTTTGGAAAAAATATTGACATGGAATTATCCGATCTGACCAATCAGAATCATTGACTGAAAATAAAAACGGCTTAAAAGATATTTGTTGTGGGTTTCGATGTTTAGGCTAGAGATCTTGTAGGTGGTTTTTTTGAGGGTGTAATTGTTTGTGAGGCATCGCATACACACCCACAAGCATGAAACGCGTGCACACACACACACACACGATGAAGAGCAGATGGTGTGACAGAAAGGCGACATGTCTACACAGTCATTAAATCTTTTTATAGCGTTTCACTTCGCTAAAAATCTCCAACTAGTCTGCAGTTTTTCTCCTCGTGCACGCCGTTAGGTTTCAGCTACGATTTGTCCCGAATCGGAGCGAGGCGGAAAATCACGGGATCACTTCGCCTGAATGTGAAGTTTCACGCTTTTTTCAGCAAGCAAGCATATGTGGGTTTTTTTTTTTTTTTTGCGAGACTGAAGATTGATAAAGGACTCTGTAGTTCCTGTGTGTGTGTGTGTGTGTGTGTGTGTGTGTGTGTGTGTGGTGTGTGACTTTGAAGTGGCAGCTGTTCCTTTCTAACAGACCTTCAATAGAGCAGAGCTCTTCAGTCAATCACACAGCAGCCTGGAACAGAAATAAACCACGCACTGCAATTTAGGAGGACTTGTGCGAGCGCTGCTGTCATTGTGAACAGTACTACACACACTCGCACCACACACACCACACACTCGCACACGTTTCTGCTACAAATCCTCCAGAAGAACTTCGGATAGCTTTTAAAGCATGGGGATACAGATACCGCATCACAGTGTGTGTGCAGAAGAATACATTTTACATAACAAGACGACATGACTGAACAGGGAAAGGAACGCATAACAGCTCATATCACAGTCTCCAGCGGTCTCTTGCACTGAATAGCTCATAAATATTTGCACCTTAAAACTTCTGCACTGCTGTATCATGGCCTTTTATTGCTGTACTAGATTTGCACTGTTCTACTGAGGCCTCCTGATGTAACGACTTTTCTGATTTGCCAAACAGGAAGTCGGCCATTTTAGGGGGATTTTGGCTTCTTTTCTTATAAATTTTGTCCAGTCGTCATGAAGTTTAGACCACAGCATCATGACAGAAAGAAAGCTGGACAACAGACAGATGGTCAGACAGCCAAGGTTTTCAATACAGCAGTAATCACAATGAATTTGGCAAAATTCTTACAAAAAAACTAATTTTTAATAATAAATACACTAATCCCTCCTTCACCATTACACATAGTGTGTAGTATGTAGTGTGTAATATGTAGTATATATTGTGTAGTATGCAGTATGTAATATGTAGTAGTGTATAGTGTGTAATATGTAGTATATACTGTGTAGTATGTAGTATG
>CM075028.1:1596554-1611554 GCA_037576675.1 Pangasius sanitwongsei
GAGAATAGAGAAAAAGAGAATAGAAGAAGTGAGAAGAGAAGAGATGAGGTGAGAAGAGAAGGAACAAAAAGGGAAAAAAAAGAGAAGAGAACAAAAAACTAGGAAAAGAAGAGAAGATAAGAATAAATGAGAAGAGGGTAGAAATAAAAAAAAAGAATAAAATTAAGTGAAGAGACTTAATTTCTCAAAAAGTGACAAAAAGTGAGAAGAGGAAAAGAGAAAAAAAAAACAGTAAAAAGGAGAAGAGAGACGTATGAAAGAAGAAGAGATCAAACACAGGAAAGAGACCACACACACACACAGGAGAACAAAAAAACATTAACGAAAAATGAGAAGAGAAGAAAAACAACAGGGGAGACAAAAAATGAGGACAGAGGAGATGTGAGAAGAGCAGAGAGACAGAGAGAGAGAGAGACAGAGATGAGACGAATGAGTGAAGGTCACACGGCTGTGTTTACACACTCCTTACACACCTTTTCTTAAATTGATCATCTTCCTGCCACCTTTCTTGTTAGCGTTTGTTAGTGCCATGAGGGCGGGGTTTACTGTGGAGGCGGGGCTTTCGCTGCGACTCCTGGGTGTGGGCGAGGCGCTGACGGGAGGAGGCGGGGTCTGCTCACGCCGCTCCACTGCGATGGGGCTGCGTCTCATGGTGGGCTCCTCTCTCGGAGGCGGAGTCAGAGAGGAGGAGGAAGAGGAAGGGGCGGGGTCAGAGAGTTTAACATCGGCTTTCCGAAGCATGAAGGGACTCTTCGGTTTAGGGACGACGGTGTGGGCGGAGTCAAAGTTGCTGAATATCTGGCTGATGAGGCTCTTCTCGTACTGGAGCTTGTTGGACACGGGGAGGACCTCCAATCGCACGACAGGGGACAACATGGCCTGACGGAACATCTCCTGAGACCTGCGCCGAGAAAGAACAACAGCGTCAGGAGACCACCCTCGGAGAGGAGAGGAGAGGAGAGAAGAGAGGAGAGAAAAGAGAAGAGAAAAGAACAAGAAGAGGAAGAACGAGAAGAGAAGAGAAAGAATAAGAAGAGACGAGACAAGAAGAGAAGAATAAAGAAGAGAAGAAAAGAGAAGAGAAGAGAAAAGGACGAGAAGAGAAGAGGAAGAATTGACAAGAGATATTTCATCTCTGTCTCTCTTTTAATTTTATAATCTAAGAATAATGTTTTACTTTTTAATGCTATTTGATTGACCTAATAAGGAGGTTTAAAAACTCTCTCTCTCTCTCTCTCTCTCTCTCTCTCTCACTTCATTTCATTCTCAGTCACTCTGGAGCGCTGATATGATGATGAAAGTTAACAGCACTAATCCACGAGACGAAGAAGAGCGGGACGTGAAGTGAGAAACCGAGGCTCCGAGAGAATCTGAGAGAACACGAGAATGTGTGCGTGTCAAAGGCGGCGGCGACGACAAGCCGCGAACGACAGAAGGGAGCGAGAGCTCCCCGAAAGAACGACAGAGCGATGATGGAGCGATGATAGAGTGGCGATGAGGAAGGTGTAAGTTCATACTGAGCGAAAGACTTGTCTATGAGCTCGTTGTCGTTGATCTGTACGATGCACTCGTCCTCCTCGAAGATGCCCTCTTTCTTCGTGCGACTGTTCTCCTCGATGCCTTTAACGTGAAGGCCCAGCGGCCTAAAACACACACACACACACACACACACACACACAAAGAATAAGCCTAATAATAAACAAACTTTAAAAAGCGTGTTGTTATTTAACAAAGGAAAATGTGCAATCAATATCCGCAACATTAAATGTAACTATAAATGGATAAAAAAAAAGGACAATGTTATGTGTTAATTAAGAAAACACTGTAATCGTTAGCAAATTGCTGTAAAAATAAATCTGGGTGGTAACAGCAATTCCGCTTCGGTTCTCCACAAAGCATTGTTGTCAAAATTATTGGCACCCTTACAACTGATATAGTGCGACTCCTGCCCTGAAGAGAATAAGAGCTGCTTCTTGTAATTCTTCTTGTGAGACTCTTGTACAGGGACACCGGTCCACTCCTCTATTCCGAAAATGTTCAACTCGTTTATATTCTCAGATTTGTGCACGCGGACGTAGACTACAGGTTTCCAGTACGGTTCACATCCAGAGACCAGGATAGTCATTAAGATGCAAAACAGTAATTTTGTGGGGTTTTTTTTTTTTTTTTTTTAAACATTTGTGTGTACATTTGGAGGTATATTTGGTTCATCATCCTGTTAAACGCTTATTTTAAAAAAAAAAGGAACCTCCTGGCAGAGGCAACCAGGTTTTTGTTTGAAATAACCAGGTATTTTTTTTCCAAGGATAAAGACTTCAAATGTTCTTTAGGGGTGTCAATAATTTTGACACATACATTTTTGAGAGAAATTGAGAAATTATTATTATTGTTTGTTAGAAAATAAATCGAAGATAAATATTTTCTCATTATTTCGGTCTGACATTCGACCAAATCATGACTGCGTGTCATGTTTATGTTATACGATCATTTGGGCTTATTTTTATGGAGGGTGCCAAAATTTCTGTGTGTGTGTGTGTGTGTGTGTGTGTGTGTGTGTAACAAACTGCTTTTCATGCCTACAAGGGATCAGCAGGTCACAGAACACATTTTCTCCCCCAAAGAGAGAAAAATGAGTGTCAAAAAAGTGAAAGAATGAAGCTGAATGGAGAAGAGATAAGAACAGCAGCGTTCCTTGAACAAACCATGAGGGAACACACACACACACACACACACACACACACACACACACACACACCCCAGTCACAACAGGAAGTGAGACACCTTCCACCCAAGGGTCACTTCCTGTCACATCTAGTGAGTGTATTTGTCCACAAAACACACTTATGTTTTTGACCTTCCCATTTTCACATCTCTTTGTGTTTCTTTCACATAAGACATTTCCCTCATGTGTGTGTGTGTGTGTGTGTGTGTGTGTGTGTGTGTATTTACCGCCCACTCAGTGAAGAAAGATAAGGTACAACTTTAATTCCTAGAGGTCCCATGTCTCCAGAAATTTCCACTGTTCTGGTGAGCCTGCTGTGGAAACAAAGACACACACACACACACACACACACACACACCCCTTTAATTTTTCTTTTTTTTGCATAAACAACCAGGCAAAAGTTTATACACCCCTACTCAGAGAAGATCTTATTTTTATTTATTTTAGAATAATAATGAAAGTAATATAGCCGCAAGCAGCGATTAAGGGGGCCAAGCACTTTTTGGCCCTACTCCTTAGCAACAGAGGATGACCAGAAGCCAACAGGACCATCAGTGCTTGTTCCTAACGAGATTAAATAAATCTGATGGCAGTACGTCTAGCCGTTACTTGGATATGACTGCACTTCATGTTTTTAGCGACTTCGCAATCAATATTTTGCGCATTAATCAGTGTTTTAATGAATTACAAACGAACCGTGTTGAACATCAAAAATCGAAGAAAGAAATTTTCTTCAGCATGGTCTGTCAGTGCAACGGTTCAGAATTTCACGAAGGTTAGACGAAGTGTCTAGGACATGAAGCAAAAAAATTCAAAATTCCTATTTTGAAATTCAGAGATTTGTTACGTCACGAACACTGGGCACCTGCCACGGAATCATCAGAAAGTAGTCAGTCAAAAAAAATGTAGAAGCAGGTTTACAAATTTGAATTATAGCACCCCCTAGAGGTGAACGTAGACAAAACTTGGACAACAGGTCTGAATACATCACACCGTTGCTGAGAAACTACCTCACTTCCTGTTTGGCAACTTCGCCATCAGGTTCATTTGTGTGTTTTTTGTCTGATTACGCTGTGAGCCAAATTAAAAATGGCTGAAAATCTGATTGGAACTTAACATCATGGTATCCCTTGAACTCAGCTTGACCCAAAGAATTAGAGAAAAGAGACTCCAATTTCTTCTAACATTGTGTTGAGGTATTATTGCAAATGGATGTCCAACTTTGCCCTGCATACACCAAAATGGCTGAGCAGGTAGCTGAGACTGTCCTCCATCACTGTACCAAATTTCACAAAAAAAAAAAATAAATAAAAAAATAAAAAAATCTATGAAGCATTCTATGGGCTGCCATAGACTCCCATATCAAAGTATTAGAAGAAGAAGAAGAAGAAGAAGAAGATATATAATTACACCTTTGGTGCTTGGGCCCCCTAATTAACACTAATGCGGAATAACCCACATGGAATTATGGAATTCCCAAAAAAAAGACTCGAATGAAAACTATTTTATATTTGAAATTCCTAACAGCATTCCTGATGAAGCATTCCACACTCTCGGCAACCGGCTTCAGTAAGAATCTCAGTCAGAAGACCGAAATGAGATCAGAGGTGTGTAGTAATTTTCTATCAGTATCAATCACTCACTCACACACACACACACACACACACACACACACACACACACACACACACCCAGAGGGCAAGTAGCTATCACTGTGCTCCATTAGCTCCTTCTTGGATCATTTAACAGCCCTGATCTGCCTCGCTGACCTCCTGCTTTCCTGCTGCGCGCACAGCCGAGAACCACGGAACACATTACACACACTTACACACACCTACGCATCACACACACTCATATTCATAACCAAAAGCTGGATTCACATACATTACAATGGACCATGCACGTACATACCATCATAACATCAAGCGCAAACATATACACATGTTTAGGCTGAGGTACCTACGCGTGACAATTTAAAGGAAAATAAAAAAAAAAACAACGTAAAGTGCGTTCTAGAGCCGCTAGAACATCTTCGATACTCCACAACATTGATTCTACACATCTCCAGAACTGTAATGAAGATGCTCTTCCAGATGTTCTTACAGAGTGTTGTCTAGCACGTCACTCTATCGGTGTTGACCCTTCGTGCCCTGCAAAAGGGGGCGGGGTCTCCTAGAAGAGACCACGCCCATCAGGATAGAAAATGTTTCATCATAGGATAATTAGGCTTATTGATTTGCAGAGACGGTTCTCTCCAGATCCAGCATGTATTTTCACACTTGGTCCGAATACTTAAATCAAGCAGCGATTAAGGGGCCCAAGCACTTTTGGGGCTCGATTCTGGGCTTGTTAGGGTTCCTTTTAAAAGTGGATCAACTGCACACAAAACGTGTCACAAAGGTGAGCCAATTACAATGCTTCAGTATCCCTAGCTTCAGGAAAGCAGAAACAGGACGCAATGTGGCAAAGTTGAACTAATCACATTATTCGTCACGGTTAGCTCCCTGTTGTCGTATTATAAGCCGTGTAAGGATTTGAATGCTTGTTTTACATGAAACAACGTGTTTGTTTTGTGGAAATAAATCAGAAAAAGCACAGTCATGGACTGATGACACGGATTGTAGCATGTAGTCAAACAAGTAGCTATTTTGGATGTGTTTTATTTGGGGGGGAAAAGAAGAAATCGAGAACAAATTCTGAAGAACTCGAAAAAAAAAACACTTTTACAATATTAACGTGAGTAACAGAGGAAGTTATAAGGCGGGAAGAAAAATGAAATACAGCCTGGCGGTCATGCTCTAACACACACACACAGCGCCAGGGGCACAGGTGCCTACCTGCATCTCTTACTTCAATAACGACATGAACAGGGAGAAGAAAAAGGAGGAAAAGGCGGATGGTGGTGGTGTGGTGGTGGTGGTGTGGGTTCCGTGAAATGTTCCATCTATGTCAAAAAAAAAAAAAAAAAAGGAAAACGCCACTGGGGGTTTTTTCAAACAAGCAGCACGATAACGCATCGGAAACGTCTGTCGTTGTCAGACACGGAACGGGGCTGACGGGTTTTTTGTTTTGTTTTGTTTTGTTTTTTTTGGTTGTGAGGAACAAAGAATTCCTGTGAGGAATCATTGTGAGGTTCCTGAAAATCTTCGGGAGGAAAAACTGATTCCACGTTCGAGGCTTGTTACCCATCCTGTCAGCGAAGAAACCATTTTTAAATGATTAAGTGTATGTTTTCTTAGGGAAAAAAAAGTGACGTGGAAAAAACAAGCTAGCAACAGCTAGTGAAAATAAATAAATAAATAAATAAATAAATAAAAGAAGTTTTAAGATTCAAAGGAGGAAGAAGATATAAACACCAGGAGTAAGAATTTGCAGCGATATGTTAAGCATTTAGCGTTCCTGTCAGAATTACCAGCAGCTATCGTAATTTAGCTAGCTTAGCTTTTTAATAATACTCCTTCTAGTAGAATTTTACCCAGACGGCAGCCATTTTGGCAACCCGAAGTTATTTCCCAGTTATTTCCAGTCATAAATCATAACTATCTCCAAAACATCTGAGGTAAAGTTAAAGCGACATCAATCTCATTACATTGTTTCTATGGTAACGCTGATGATCAGAGCAGTGAGTGTCCCAAATACGTAGCTAAAACATCGCATCTACGCCCCTGTATAGTGCGCAATATGGCGGATAGAAACGCACTTGCACTGTGATTCGACTCGGATGCTAGCTTCCCTGAAGTTTAGCTGATCCAGATTTTACGTTTTTTTTTTTTTTTTTTTTAAATACTAGTTACAGTCAGAAGCTACGCTGAAACAAAAGTCTACAAGTATTAGCTTGTATTAGGGTTGTAGCTCGTGTATTAGCAAGTATGCTAACCTACGCTATACTTACTGTATGTTTTAGCAGCTATAACCAGTTGTTCCCTCACCAGCCTCTCTTTTTTACTCTCGTGAAGTCAATAAGACAAAAAAAAAAAGTGTAAACAACCCGTATCTGAAAATGTCCTGAAAGTGACCGCTTCACCTCTGACACTGGAGACTCCTTCCCTAAATGCCAAACAAACCTCTACTTACAGAAAACGTCACCATATCAACGATTACACGTTTATGTTTACATGTTTATTCTGTTTACATGGAGCGTCCGTCGTACTTGTCTCCGTGAATGAGTTGTTACTATAGAAACGAGAACGTAGTCTCATCAACGTAAAAAAAAAAAACAACTGATACACGGACACACACACACGAAACATCAAAGTGGACACGCAAGTCCAGCGGAGACGCAAAAAAAAAAAAAAAGCAGACGATGTGCTTTGGACACCGTGATGATTCCCCGAGCATTCAGACGAGCCTCGAGGTGAAAAAATACCTCCTTTATGACATCAGATAAAGTGATGTGGAAGGCCGTATTGGTTCCAGTTCAGCTGGTAAATGAGGTGGGCGTGTGTGTGTGTGTGTGTGTGTGTGTGTGTGTAAGAGAGTGTGAGATACTGATTGGCAGAGCCAGTGAAGAGTGGCAGAAGAGATAACTGCATACCTCTCTTATGGAGAAGAAGAGGTCACGTGACCTGCGATAAGAACGACACCGCCGCCGCATGTCCTGTAACCATGGCAACAGCCGCAGATTCTAATATACACACTCTTTGCATTATGGACTCATTTAAATTTGGATGCTGCCATTTTTAAAGAATGGACTGACAATTTAAAAAAAACAAACAAACAAAAAAAAAAACTACTTTACATCATTTTCCGCTCCACGAGTGTAGCCGATAGCTCAAGACGCGTTTGGACTCGTGAAAACTTTTACTTATTTTCACGCAAAATGAAAATCTAAACAAAACTTCACGATGTAGCAGAATATCTTCCACATACCAGGCACTTGGGGGGAAAAAAAAACCTGCCTCTTGTTTGTCTTAGTTAAGATTTAGACACTAGAAATGTTTACATGCGCACTAATAAATATAGCTAGCTAATGTTAGCTATGTACCTGGCTAAATGTTAGCTAAGTCGAATGTACGTCGATAGATTTTATTTCACATTAATGAACTCAAACTATTCTCCGTTTACTGTGACAGAAAGCCAGGCCGCATCTTTCAAGACGGAAAATTGAGTCGAGTGAGACGTGGGGAAGGGGGCGGAGCTTCCAGAGCGTGTCAGTTAATATCGGCGAGTTCAAAACACCTACGCGACTGTCAATCATTCCAGATTCATATGTTGATCTGTCGTTTTAATTGGGGGGATAAAAGACGACTCTCTTGGCGTATTTTTGACTGATAACTCGGAGCAGCGTACTCGGATGTTAAAATTCGGTGCTCTTACGCAAAATGCGTAAAAGTTCGGCAATCCTCCACTTCCCGAAGCTGTACGAGAAGCGTAGTTAATAAAAAAAAAATTAAAAAAAACGTTTATTATAAAATGAGATAACGTGTTTTAGAGCAGGTTTTTCGTAAACTTTTAACAAACGGAGATTCCTTAAAACTATTAGAATAATAATCATTTTTTAAAAAAAAACATTTCCAGAAGCCTCATTAGCCACATTATTTAAATGTGTAAGATATTATTATATATAAATTCATTTTTTTTCACCATATAAAATATAGATCTTCTTTTATATAAAAATATTAAATATTTTTAAAAAACACAGATACATTTTACAAACGAATTATTTTAAAAATTAGGCATATTACTAAATGTGCATGGACTATTCTATCTATCTATTAGAGCCAGAAATGTTTTATTTTATTTTTTTTATTTATTTTTTTTTTTGGAAAAACCGTCGCTGGTACAATGATCCACGTGACTGAGGTGGATTATTTACTCGATCATAATTTTTCTTCCCCCTTAAAATGCTCTAAACTAAAAGTAGACTAAACACACGTCATCCAATCAAAGTACAAATTACACACAAGGACAGACGACAGAAGCGTCAGTTTAACTTTTTTTTTTTTTCCCGCTTGTTTGTCTGAATGAAAGGGTTTCAGCGTTTCTGTTTGTTTGGTATTCTGGGGAACATGTCTCGACTTCCTGACTACATTTAACCGTAAGTTCATTATTTATCTATTTATTTATTTATTTATTTTTTACAGAAGGTCTCTACGGTCAGAAACGAACCGTCCTTTATTGCGATCTGAAATTTATTTCGTTAGCATTTAACTCCGATTCGATTTTGGAGCCGTTTCCTTAAAAGGTATTTTATAATAATTGTGTTTTCAAATGTCAAAACAAAAAAAAAAAAAAAGAGGTTTCAGCAAGTCAATATTAATCCTGGATGGAAGGAGAATCATGTGACCTGTACTTAAGCGAGTGTGTTTGTTCTGTCGGGGGGGAAGAATCATCACGTCCCCTGAGAATTGCGCCGAGCGCCTCGGTGTTGGACGGAAGGTGGAGAAGTTCAGGGTTTATTGAAGGCGACGGACGCGGCGGGAGAGTAAACGGCGAGGAGGCGCGTGCGACGTTTCGTCAGCGCGCTCGTGTCAGGAAGCCGTGCTGCTGAAGCAAGGAGTCAAAATGAGGACGGAGGAACGATCTTCTCGATCTTTCCAAAAAAAAAAAAAAATTCCTGAGCGGAATTTTAGAGGAGATGTTTTTTTTTTGTTTGTTTGTTTTGTTTTTGACGATGCTCTCGATTATTATTATTCATTTTTATTTATTTTCTGATATCTACTGCAATCTATTAGTTATTAATTTTATTCATTCTTCACTGTCTGTTAACAAGAACAAGAACAGATTATTATTATTATTATTATTATTATTATTATTATTATTACACACACTCTTACCAGCTGCTGCTGTTGTTGTTGTTGTTGGTCTTCCTGTTCATGTCTTCTTTTAGCGTGTCCGTGGTTCCACCCTTCACTGTTAGCACGTGGCCTGCTCCCTGTCAACACACACACACACACACACACACACACACACACACACACACACCAGGTCACTCCTTTTGAAGACGAAGGTCTCGTTTTTGTTTGTAGCTTAACGTGTGTAAATAATATAATAACCAAACTCTTGTAGGTTTGCTCAATGTCCCTGCTGGTAGCTCCACACACACACACACACACACACACACACACTCTCTCTCTCTCGCTATTACCTCCTCTCTTACGACTCAAGTCACGCAGAAGTGTCGCCCGCGGGTTGACGGAGCAGAGAGGAAAAAAGAACGCATTAAAAAAAAAAAAAAAAAAGGAAACAAATGATGAACATTCAATCTTCGTCTGTCTCGCTGCAGCTAATGACGGCCTGACAAACATGTACGCACACACACACACACACACAAACACACACACACACACAGAGTGACCCAGATTACAGACGGTTATGCGATTATCCCCCGCTAGGCCACATGCTTCTGCGCTATTGTTATTGAGCATTCTTACATTCTTTATTCTTCGAGTGCAGGACGAGAGAGAGCGAGGAAAAACAGCCAGTGTAACTATAAAGGGATAAAAACGTGCCATGACGTGCCATCGTTTAATAGAGAAAGATTTGTAAGAAGGCCCGGCAGAAAGCGCTGTTAAAGGAAAATGATCAACCCCGCCTGAGCGTGATGCTTTTCCTGAAGTGTGTTACTCCTCCGACACCACGGCAAGACGCCGACGCCGATCGCTTTTAATGACGAAAGAGCGACACGTTCGCGCGTTTATAGCGAGCAGGGAACAAAAAAAAAAAACGACGGAAAACGGGGACATTTTTCGAAAAATCGCTGGTAAACAGCGTTCCGGTTTTGGAATTTAAAATCTATAGAGTTGTCAATGACGACGTGTGTGTGTGTGTGTGTGTGTGTGTGTGTGTGTGTGTGTGACAACAGGTCTAGTGTACAAATCAAACCCAGAGAAATAAGGTGGGAGGAAATAAATGGATTAAACCCAGAGAAAGAGAGAGAGAGAAAGAGAAAGAGAGAGAGAGAGAAATTTGAGACAGTGTGTGAGAGAAGCCAAAATCACAACGGTGTGTGAGAGGGGCCGCAGGTGCGACCGGCAAAATACAATATAAAAACCCACAAAAAAAACAACAAATACAATCTCCCGACCCCACACACACACACACACACACACACACACACACGCGCGCGCTGAAATAGAAGACATACAACAAAAGAAATTCTAATACTTTTATGAAAGGTGAAAGGAACACGAGGCTTGACCCGAGTGAATCGAAAAAGAAATGGGTTTCTCACACCAAACCAGATGTGTACGGAGACGCATCATCTTTGATGATTTAAAAAAAAAAAAAAAAAAAAAAAAAGAAGAAGAATAGAAACAGTGTCGAAAGATCTTCATCCACCACCACGAACTGTTCTTTGAAGACCTAATAAAGATCTCATCATCCTTCACCGCTATACTGTGGGAAAGAAAAAGTCGGGAATAAAACACTCGGTGTCGTGCTGTCCTGGGAAAATAATCAACCACAGGAAGGGGCGGAGCTTCTGAGGCGTACAAAAATATAGGTTTTTCTGTGGGCGGAGCCTTTGAGGTGCATGTGGGCGGAGCCTCTGAGTTGTATAAAAGTTTTTTTTTGTGGGTGGAGCCTCTGAGGTGTGAGGCAGATTTTTTTACCCTGAACTTTGTAGAACACTGACCGTGGTGGTTGTTGGTCTGTTGTTGTTCCTTTCAGTATCTCGGCTCCCGTTGTCCAGCGAGCGTGACAGCACCAGTTCACTGCTGCTCCTGACCATCAGAGGCGTGTCTGTCAGACGAAAAAGGAAAAAAAAAAAACGTAAGCAGAAAGCAGAGTCAGCACCGAACCTCTCAGAACACAAAGCTCATCAGTGGACTTCACTTAGTTTCCATTAATTGATTCACTGATCCATTGATTCACTTAAACGTTTCTCTTCACAATGGACTTCACTCAGGGTCATTACATCTGATTCACTGATTCATTGATTCAATTAAACGTTTCTCTTCACAATGGACTTCACTCAGGTTCATTACATCTGATTCACTGATTCACTGATTCATTGAGTCATTTAAACGTTCTTCACAGTGGACTTCACTCAGGTTCATTACATCTGATTCATTGATTCACTTAAACGTTTCTCATCACAATGGACTTCACTTAGTTTCGATTAATTGATTCACTGATTCATTGATTCACTTAAACTTTTCTCTTCACAATGGACTTCACTCAGGTTCATTACATCTGATTCATTGATTCACTGATTCATTGAGTCACTTAAGTGTTCCTCTTCGTAAACACATTGGCATAATTACTTATGCTAATAAGTATCATGCTAGAAAGCAAAAACAAAACAGAAAGTTAGGTCTAAACTTTGAGGTATGAGATTGCATCAGAAAAATAAATAAACTTTTATGTGATGTAAGAAAAAAACAATATTCAAAACATCTCAGAAAAAAATGTTTAATATAAAAAAATAAATAAAAATGTTTTTTGTTCATAATTACAAAACAGTTGAAAGCAGCTGATTTGATGTTAAAAGCAATACACTTTCAAAAACTTATTTAACACTGAAAAAGAAGGGAAAAAAACTATAAACATTTTAATAATTTTTAATTTTAGCATGAAAACGGCTTGAAATAATTTTGAAAAAAAAAAAGAAAAAAATTTGATTCATTTAAAAGATGTGTGATATCCGAGAAGAATAAATTATTTAACACAGAAAAGGGACAGAAATTCTATAAAAATTTTAAAAAAAAAAAAGATAAACATTTAATCATTACCATGAATTCAAAAGCAGCTAATTTGGTGTAAAATATAAATAAAAATCCTTCCTATTCTGCTTCCGATCAGTTTGTAATTATTAAAAAACATGAAAAAAAGTAAAATAATAATAATAATAATAAAAATAACTTAAAAAACTAAATGGAGCTAGCTATTTTGATGGCAAAATATAAAATAAATAAATAAAATAAATAAATAAAATACGTTTTAACGTCAAGTCAGCTGCTTCGACTCAGTTTGCGATTATTTAAAAAAAAAAAAAAAAGACATTAAAAACATTCACAATACCTTAAAAAAAGAAAAAATAATAAAACAATAAAACAATAATATAATAAATAATATATAAAAAAAAAAAATCATCAAAATGGAACAACAAACATTTACAGTTTCACGATTTTAAGATTCAAATCAAATTGTCCAATCTGTTTGTAATTACAAAAAAAAAGAAAAATAAATTAATAATAATAATAATAATAATAATAATAATAATGTAATTAAAAGCAGATATTTGATGCAAAAAAAAAATTAACAAAAAGATTTTTCTCCGAAAAATGACAAAATTTAAGACACTAGCGCTGTTCTAGGGTCATATTCCGTGTGGTTTATTCCATGATTTGGTAAACAGTGGGGAAAACAGGGAACGGCGCGAGGACAGAGGGCCATTAATCAGCGGCTGTTCTCCAGGAGAAAGTTGGCAGTAGAAGAAACAGCGTGGTGGCGTCGGATCAGCGCCATCGTCCACGTTTCTGCTGCATCAGCCACGTTTCTAAAGGTGCCCGTGACCTTTTCCGAGTTGGAGGATAAACGAAAGCGCGGGATCCGGAGCGTCGCTGCTGACTGTACATAGCGCTTATCTCTGAAGGACTGCTGTTCGGATCTCGCGGCTCGGAGTGGACCGTTTCTTCAGGAGCACTCGATCGAAACGTTCCTTTAAAGGGCATTTCAGCGTAAAGCTAACATTTAGTCGCATCACTTCTTTTCTTTTTTTTTTTTTTAAGTATAATACGCAGCATTTTTTGCATTACGCAAAAAAACAACATCGGGATTCCAACCAATCCTAGCACCTAGCTACTAACAAACTAACAAACAAACAAAAACAAATTCTTGTTTTTTTTTTTAATGTCTCTTCATTCTTGTTTTAATTTCGTGTCTTCTTTTTTCTCTTCTTCTCATTGTTTGTCATGTCTCTTTTCTGTTTTTTTTTCTTTTACTTTCCTTGTTTTTGTTATTCCTCTTCTTGTTTTTGTCTCTTTTACCTTTTCTTGTTTTATGTCAAGTGTTTTCTCTTCTCTTTTCTTCTTTCTCTCTTCTATACTTTTTTCATTTTCTGTCTCTTTTCATGTTTTTTTTGTCTTTTCTCTTATTTCTCTTCTCTTCTTCTAGCTTATTACGTTCTGTCTCTACAGTTATTTCTTTTTTTATTTCTCTTCGTCTCTTCTCTCATTTAAATGTTAAACATCTCCACCATAGTAACGATCACACGTTGTTTATGTGGAGCGTCTATAAAGATCGCTTGTCCATTTTTAACTCCATTTTCCATGCAAATTCCAGGTCCAACGCTGTACGGACCTGGAAGTTCCCTCAGTTTGCATTTCCGTGTCTGTAAAAAATTCCCCTGCTACGATTTTTCAGCCCAAGATCGGCGGTCCTAGAACTCATAACGCGGCGTTCTCATCGGCAACAAACCTGTAGCAGCATACGCAATTTTCGATTCAAATCTCATACGACTCTATGGCACTCGCCTAAAATACGCTAGCAGCGATGTTGAAACGTAAACAAGTCTTATTACGTCAAGCTCATTTGCTCATGCGGGCCCTGTTTACTCCACGAGCGTTGGTTGATGGTGCAAACTACGCAGCATTTCTTCAATCACAGGTCTACCGTAAGAGGATCTTCATCGTATAATCTGACGCATTATCACACATTCTGTTATAGAATTCAGATGAGATTTTTCCGACAATCTTAAAAGGCAGCTGATATCATGCAAGTTCAAGTTACTTGGGGGGGGGGGGAGAAAATCAGTATTAACTCAGATTCATGACCTGTAGAGCTGTTAGCGCTTGACATTTCAGCCCACCAAAGAAGAGCAGTGACGGAACCTGGAAAAATGCGCCGGCGGCCCGTAATCATGTGCTCCACAGAGAGGTTACACTTCAGAGCTATAATCAACGCCATCGGCAGCCCTGTAATCAACTTCTCCACTAATCTCATGACGAACAAACCAAGATGTCTTGAGCAGGGGGAGAAATTTAAAAAAAAAAAATTTTTTTAAATCACTTTCAGTGGTTTATTTAAAAATTAAACTATTGGTAATGTTAGAATTATAAAAGTCCTATCTGCATCACAAAATGTTTTCAGATTTTTCAAACAGATAAAGAATACAGGCCAATGTTTTTTGGGGGTTTTAACGGTTGGAGACTAAAGAGTATTTTTTTTTGTTTGTTTTTTAACAGCTTGAGACTACACAGTATTTTTGTTGTTGTTTTTTTAACAGCTTGAGACTACACAGTATTTTTGTTGTTTTTTTAACAGTTTGAGACTACACAGTATTTTTTGTTGTTGTTTTTAACAGCTTGAGACTACACAGTATTTTTTGTTGTTGT
>CM075028.1:1616554-1619054 GCA_037576675.1 Pangasius sanitwongsei
GAAAAAAAAAAAAAAAACAATAAGCAGTGACACGAGACAGGAACACGTCTCATCAATCATGCTGGAAAGATTGCGCTTTCCACACCTGCCCGTGTGATTCCAGTTCACTTTTTTTTTTTTTTTTTTTTTTTCCCCCCTGCAGCAAAAGAAAAACAAGCAGAAATTGCCCAGATTGGATGAGGCACTTGCAGAGAAAGAGAGAGAGAGAGAGAGAGAGAGAGATGGAGTGAAATCAGAGCGAGGGAAGCAATCATAGTGAAGCAAATGGATGGATGAATGGATGGATGGATGGATGGATGGATGGATGTCGCTCTGTGTTTCCCTCAGAACTCTATCTCCAAGGGCAGGAAATTAAATCTGATTTCTTTCACCCATGCAGTTGCACATCTGCTGTGATTCCGCAGTGGCAATCTAACCAGGTTTTCTTTTTTTTTTTTTTTTTTAAAGCTCATTAGGGCCACATTCGTAT
The DNA here is from genome assembly GCA_037576675.1 of Pangasius sanitwongsei. Taxonomy (NCBI): domain Eukaryota; kingdom Metazoa; phylum Chordata; class Actinopteri; order Siluriformes; family Pangasiidae; genus Pangasius; species Pangasius sanitwongsei. Next base: position 1,617,024 of record CM075028.1, read on the forward strand.
GTCGCTTTTTGGAGGGAAAAAAAAAATATGTCGATGCCAAAAATGTGCAAAGCCAACTCAGAGGAAGCAGTCTGATTTGACTATTTTGTCACTGATGAGCATTTTTATTAGCTTCCTAAAATAATTCTGTCTACATCATACACGGATAATAAGCCAAAGATATAAAATTGAGTCTTACTGCTGTTTCTTTCTTTTTTTTAGCAATGAATAGCAATGAAACAGCAATCTGCGGGGTCCAAGCACCGCTGGCAAATAGCGTTTTTGCCAAATAGAAAAATAAAGAAACCATAGATGTATTTTATGATGGTAACCGCATGCTAGCACTGTCAACTCTCTGCTGATTGGCTTATGGCGGCCATGTTTTTCTAAGTAACTTGTCATCATTAGGAATCTACTTACAGATCGGTACTTCGAAATTTCAGCTCGATCGCACATACGGTTCCTGAGAAACCTGAACTTAACTCTGCCTCCTATGGATGGCCACGCCCCAAACCGTGTAGAGTCTTGTCCTGGACATAACATGACTTTTAAGTTTCATGTGAATCCATGCGGCCAATCACGAGTTACAGCCGGTGAGTGAACCGAGCTCCGGACCACTACGATTGGTCAGCATGTGGCGGCCATGTTGTTTACAAATCTCAATGTTTTGTTGAATATTTTGTAGAATGCCAGCCCCGTGAAATCTCTTCTGAAAACTGATTAGCTGATGGCTCAGTCATCATAAGGAATCCACTTAGCACAGATTAGCATACACCAAATTTCAGCTTGATTGCAATTATGGCTCTTGAGAAACAATCAGACTTAACTCCGCCCCTTATGGTTGGCCACGCCCCATGACCACGTCCTCAGTATCGGGTCCTGAACATGACTTTTGAGTATTTTGCCACCAATTTTTTGTGAAGATACACCAACATTCCTAGGACTAGTTGGTAGTTTAGCACAATTGTGCAAATTAGCTCAAAATCTAAGTAGGTGGAGCAAAATGGTGCGAATTGCAAATCTGTTCACACTAAGTCAAGGAATTAGATCAAAAGTATCTTTCCTGGGGCTCATCTCTCTGGCCTGAGTTGTGGGAAGTAGTATTAGATACTAACCAAGGTTCAAGTGCTTGGCCCCCTAAATATGCAAAAACAGAAAAATGAGATTTATTGGGCCACCAAATAAACCTGGGGTCATCAGCCATCCCTTCACTCACTCCTTTCCACTTTCTCTATGACAACTATGACACCAGGTGTGGTTTAGTAGCAGCATCTCCTTTATGCTATCGATCATCTTGTGATTACTCTCAAGAGCACCATAAGTGCGGACACGCTCTACACTTTTCTGCCCTTTAGAGAGGCATTCATATGCATGGCCTTGCCTGTGTGTGTTTTTTCTGAGTGTGTGTGTGTGTGTGTGTTCATATATCACAGGCTAATCATCCCTCATTCTAAGTCTACACTTTCCACTGCACATTCAGGACCAGCAGCTATGTATCGAGCATTGAATACATGAATGGACTCTACCGAATACATTTGTACCAAACAACTAAACACAGATCCTTCTAGAAATTGAGTGATCTTCATTTATTATTTTGGAAGATGCCAAAATATTTTGGAAGATAGTTGCTTATCCAGACCTTTAGAGGCCTCACATCATAGTTCAAGCACAAGTGCGGGGCCAAAGTCACCTTTCTAATATAGTTCCTAGCTTCCTCATGTCATGTCGGCCAGATTTCTGTAACACTGCTTTCTGACAAAGTGCTATACAAATAAAATACTGAACTAAATTAGAAATAAGACAGCAGTGTTCATTCTTCCTCCTGTGAAATGTGTCGTTAGCGGTGCCAGTATAGCTTGAAGACAGCCCTGTCATAAGATATGTGTACATTGAGCGAGTGCACCATTCAAACAGGGATGACAGGGTCTTAAAATAGCATGCAGCATGGTTGGAGAGGGATGTGGCTGCTATTATAACTCTCCTGGGTGTAATGTGGCCTCATACAGTAATGAGATTAACATATGTACTGCTGTACCTGGCTCTCTGGCTGTG
>CM075028.1:1624054-1626080 GCA_037576675.1 Pangasius sanitwongsei
TGTGTGTGTGTGTGAGACTTGTCACTTAGAAAAAGCAAGAAGAACAGATATCCAGAAGAGAAGGGGTGTGTGTGTGTGTGTGTGTGTGTGTGTGTGTGTGTGTGTGAAAGTGTGGGTAAGGATGCTTTTAAAAAAAAGAAAAAAAAAAAAAAAAAAACAGCGCTATGTTCACAAACACTGTGTGATAGATATAGCAGCAAAAATATAAGATGCTAATTTAAATTTCTAAATAAATAAATTAATTAATAAATAAATAGAACATGCCTTCCAAATCTGTTTGTTTGTTTCTTTGTTTTTTTTTCAAGTAGCTATGATAACATTTGCTTGTTCTTGAATCTGATTGGTCAGAAGGTGCGTGTTATTTTTGGATATTAGTTCCAGTTGGAACCATAACGCAGCCTTTTTTTATATTAATAATATAACGAGCTCATTTTTACGTTCTTACGGTATCGTTTCTATAGCAACAGGGACTTATACGGCAGACACTCCGCGTAGTCTGCGACTAATAATGAACAAATCGTTGTTGTTAAACTGAGAAAAACGTGTAATCGTTGATATCTCAGTAATGAGACAAGCTGCGATTTTTTTTGCCTTATTAAGAAAAAAAAAGAAAAAGAGAGGATTGGTGTGGGATGGTTCCCATTCATTTTATTACCAGATCAGAAATATTTATATACACGCACATAAAGTCCTCAGCCATGCCTCATAAATGTCGCTGAGGAACCCAAGCTGGTCCCTGTGCTCTCATAAACACTCTATTTCTTCACTTTTGGCGACAGCTGAGTAGAGAGAGGAGGAAAAAAAAACAAGAAAAAAAAACGTTAAATCTGTCATGAAAAATGGCAAAGATTTGTGCGTAGTGGACGCCTTGGCTATTTATCGCTTCTGTAATCTTCTGACTTTTTTTTTTTTTTTTTTTAAAGAAACACAATTCAACCTGTAAAACCTGGCAGGGTTTCAGTATTGTTTTTAACACACCCTTCTCCACTTCCCCTCGCCATTTCCTCCTTCTTAGGCTGATGTGATTTGACTAAAATGATTATTACTACTACAAGCATATTGAAAACAGATGACGTCGGTCTTGAGTGTTTAGCTAATGAACTCAAATTAGCCGTAAAATAAAAACAAACAGTCTGCCAAATTTGGTGTGCATAGTCCAAAGAGTCTACCACAACTGAGCTGAATAATAATTAGAATCATTTTTTTTTTAAAATCTAACCTAAATAAATCAGCAAGGCTCTGAGCTCTGGTGCTTGGACCCCTAATGATCGCGATAAACAAAGGGAATAAAAAGAAAATCAGCGTAATTTCTGAACAAAAGGTGCTGAATCTCAGCCACACAACACATTATCTCTCTTCAGAGGCCACGCACATGCTAATCAGTGTGCTTTATTTACTGACATTAGCCTAACTGATGCGCATTTAATGACCACACTGATTATCTGATTACAGACGATATGTCTGAGAAAGACGTGTGTGCAGGAGATCGACGCGTTACTGTGAATTAAAAAGCTTTGTGGAAAATCGATATTAAAAAGAGGCAAATAAAATGTGTGCGAAAACGTGTGTATGTGGCTGCTCATGCTTTGAAGTATGCGAGACCATTAATGAGTTAATAATATCTAGACGAAAACTGAATGAAGAATTAAAAGTAAGATTTCTTCAAGTATTCAAGACAATGAATTCATCGAAAATTAACCACAAAATTAAAAAAAAAAAAAAACTGACCACAGTGTGAACCAAAGATTATTCACAGAAATTAACATAAAAAGATAAAACACCATAAATTGGCCACAGACTGAACCAAATATTCACCAACATTTACCACAGAATGAACCAAACATTATCCAATAATTTACCACAGAATGAAGCAGAAATTAACCAATAATTTACCTCAGAATGAACCAAAAATTAACCAATAATTTACCTCAGAATGAACCAAAAATTAACCAATAATTTACCACAGAATGAAGCAGAAATTAACCAATAATTTACCTCAGAATGAACCAAAAATTAACCAATAATT
>CM075028.1:1626090-1643292 GCA_037576675.1 Pangasius sanitwongsei
CCAATAATTTACCACAGAATGAAGCAGAAATTAACCAATAATTTACCTCAGAATGAACCAAAAATTAACCAATAATTTACCTCAGAATGAACCAAAAATTAACAAATAATTTACTATAAAATGAACCACAAATTAACAAATAATTTACCTCAGAATGAACCAAAAATTAACAAATAATTTACCTCAGAATGAACCAAAAATTAACAAATAATTTACCACAGAATGAACCAAAAATTAACCAATAATTTACCTCAGAATGAACCAAAAATTAACCACATAAATAACCACTAAATCTACTAAATGTTTACCCCAGAATGAAGTAAAATTTAACCAATAATTTACCACAGAACTTTCCACCACAGTTACTAAAATTAAACACAGAAAATGATGAAAAAATAACCAGAGAATTAACCAACTGTTGACCACAGAATGCCGTAAAAACCAAACAAAAACAACAACAAAAATGAAGCATAGAATGAACCAAAAATGACTGACAGATTAAGCACAGGATTAACCAATGAGTAGAACTCGACACCAATGGCGTGGACGATGAAGCCTCCACCACCAACCAGTCTAGTCTTGTCTAGAATCTGTCTTAATCTGTATTAATGCACTTAACTAGCTAACTTAGTTATGATATTACATTAGCTATCACTTTCAACCTCGTCAGCTAAGTTTCTGGGAAACCAGAACATAAGGCTGGAGTTTCCCCTGGTGAGTTAGCTAATGAATTCATGATTTGTCGAAAACAGAAGGCCACACTGGTTATATATACACATCCCATGGGATATAATTGGAAATAATTTGGGTCAAGGTGGATTTGTGAGAACTTTTGTTTTTCAGCGCTAGCGAAAAATCCCTTTGCGCCCTTGAATAAAACAAGAGATTTGACAGGTTCTTGTCTCTAACGCTAGTTAATCTGCAACCCCACAATGCTTTTGCAGATTTCTTCAGCTTGCAATCAGCCTCCATTCAGGACTCCTCATTACTCATACATAAAGAAACGAGCAGTCCAAATGAGCGAGGCTAAATGCTACCTCTTGGCCTGTATAGATGCTAGGCTAACGCACATATCAGCATGCGTTATGATAATAAAAAAAAAAAAAACAAATCTGAATTTCTGATGCAATCGTGCAAGAGTTCATCCGACGCAAGCCTGACACACGACAGTTTGCATATTCATTAGCGGCCTTTGATGAAGGTCTCAAATGATCTCGATTGCACATTAGCTTTTTTTCGAGTGCAAGCACAATATTTCCCTCGAACCTTAATGAGTTCTCAAATTAGCGGTAATTAGCATTGCTAATGCATTATTTCTGCCACATGAAACATTGCCAAGATGACCAAGATTTGCAAAAGAGGGTGGAAAAGCCATCAGACCTATTTAGCCAAGGTATGAAATGAATCAGCTGCTGATATTAAGAGCAAATTTCGGATGCTAAAACCAATTAGATCCAGCGTTAGCGTAAAAGCTGGCTAATTAAAAGGTAAATTAGCAGGTGGGCGGACGTCGTTTTACTTTTATTACATTTCTTCTGAAATTAACTTCTGCATTTCAGTGCTTTCTTTATTAGATGGGATTTTGGCCTTAAATGTCAAGTCTGATTAGAAAGACGCTGCTAAAAAGCCTTGCCGTTGTTTTGTCTTCTGAGGTTTTTTTTCTTCTTTTCTTTCTTTTTCGTGATGTTTTCCTTAAAGATACTACAAGAACTTTTACAGAGCAGTCTGCTTTTAGGATTCGTTTTGTCTTCCGGTTTCATGTTTCAACTTTTTTTTATTTTAGGGTTTTTTTTCCCCCCTAAATGTTTATAAAAGGATGTTTCCAGTTCATATCAACTTTTTAGATTTTTTTTTGTTTTGTTTTATTTCTTTTTTTTTGTTTGTTTGTTTTTCATCTTTTTCGATTTCATGACCGTTACATTTCCTTCCAAGTTCTTTACAAATTTTGTGATTTTTTTCCTAAATTATAAACAGAATGTTTCCAGATCAGTCAGCTTTTCAGATTTTTTTTTGTTTTTGTTTGTTTGTTTGTTTGTTTTAGATCAGTCAGATATATTTCCATCCAAATGTTTAAAAAAAAATAAAAATTTCCCCTAAAAGAGAGTAAGAGAGAACTTTTCCAGATCAGTTTTTTTTCCTTTTTGTCTTTTTTGTTTGTTTTTGTTTGGTTGTTTGGCAGTTATATTTCCATCCCGATATTTTATTAATTTTGTTAGTGATTATTTTTTCGTAAAAGACTTTTTTCCCCAGGCAGGTTACTCGTTTTAACCATGCTAAAGATGTTTACAGAAAAGTAAGTCGTAGTGTGGAAACGGATGGAAGGAAACTCAGACGCGGTAATGATGTCAGAAGGTTCTCAGGTGAACTATTGTTACTAGACACTTTCAGAGGAACTGGCAAAACCAGGGTTGTATTTTTCTTTTTGTAAACAACTTATAAAGACAAAAAAAGGAACACAATCCACTGAACAGGAACTGAGGAAACTCACAGTCAGCTACGTACACAAGTACAGAAAATGAAACAACCACTAACATAACCATCCAAACCACAAAAGCCCACTTAACACATCTCTGTAGGTGCACAAAGTTAGCTTTATGTCTCTCATTGTACACCAGGGCTTGTTGAGGCACAGAGAAAAAAACTGGATTTTAAAATTCTAGCTACTTTGGCCCCGCCCACAGGTATACGGATATTTCTGAAAACTTTATTTTTTCTTTGCGCTTTGCGTAACTGAAATGGAAGTTTTCAAAAACACCCTCCAAGATGAAGACATTTAAAGAAAAAACGTAATTTTTTTTAAAAATGTTGACCGAACTTGTTGCGGTTTTGCTTTATACGCATGTCTTAACGTAAATTTTAAAACGGCTCTTAGCATAAATCTTAACATTGTTCTTAACGTAAATCCTAACACAGCTCGCAACATAAATCTCAACACAGCTCTTAACATAAATCTTAACATTGTTCTTAGCGTAAATATTAACACAGCTCTTAACATAAATCTTAACGTAAATCTTAACACAGCCCTTAACGAAAATCTCAACACAGCTCTTAACGTAAATCTTAACATTGTTCTTAGCGTAAATCCTAACACAGCTCTTAACGTAAATCTTAACATTGTTCTTAGCGTAAATATTAACACAGCTCTTAACATAAATCTTAACGTAAATCTTAACACAGCCCTTAACGAAAATCTCAACACAGCTCTTAACGTAAATCTTAACATTGTTCTTAGCGTAAATCCTAACACAGCTCTCGACATAAATCTTAACGAAAATTTCAACACAGCTCTTAACGTAAATCTTAACATTGTTCTTAGCGTAAATCTCAACACAGCTCTTAACGTAAATCTTAACATTGTTCTTAGCGTAAATCTCAACACAGCTCTTAACGTAAATCTTAACATTGTTCTTAGCGTAAATCTCAACACAGCTCTTAACGTAAATCTTAACATTGTTCTTAGCGTAAATCTCAACACAGCTCTTAACGTAAATCTTAACATTGTTCTTAGCGTAAATCTCAACACAGCTCTTAACGTAAATCTTAACATTGTTCTTAGCGTAAATCTCAACACAGCTCTTAACGTAAATCTTAACGTAACGTAAAGCTGTTTGGCGTAGCAGTGACACCTATTTGGCTTGCGTGCTCGTGTGAGTGCTTTCAAAATGTTTTGCGTTTTTGTTTGGACCTGATTTCATTTTTAATAGAGGAGTAAAGATACATTTCAAAAGTGTTCACATACGTGAGGACGCGGTTTTAGTAATAAGTGGATTCCCTACACTTTAACAGCCGAAGATACCTCAGACCCGCCTTCATGGTTTCTTTTGGCTCAGAAGACCGAGGTTCGTGAATTGACGTGTTCATCTTGTGAGTCGTTGTGACGTGAAAGTAACCACTAAGACACAAATGCGTGTTTTCCACATGCTGCGTCCTTTCCCGTTCAGTGTATTGCCTTTTCCGCTGGGTGAATTTTATTTCCATTTGAGCGATGATGCCCGAGGACGTCTATAGAAATTCTAAGTGAGATAAGTGACCTCTGCATGTACGAATGGTCGTCACACTAACAAATCCATGCCTACTACACACACGCCATTTTAACACAAATTCATTGTTTTGACCTTTGTTATAAGCGCTTGTTGTAGGGGGCGTGGCCTTGGAGAGATTGGACTGTCTGCACAATGTGCGCATTGTCGTCAGGTTCCATGTATAATACACACATCTCTTATCGTTAATGCAAACTGATTGCTTTGACCTTTATTGGAACCAGCTCCTTGCAGGGACGCATGTTTGCGCAAGCTGGGATTGATAATCAGGAGGCTACCATTTAGATTTCCAAACCACCCATGAATCCGCGAAAAACAAACACAAAGAGAGCAAAGGAGCGAGGAGGGAAAAAAAAATCATTAAAGAATAATACTCAAGCTAGCAATCATTCATGTTCTAGCTGGCTAGCTCTTTGTTCTTCTAATTATTTTTTTGTAAGCGATATGAAAAAAACTGCCACAAAATTGTAGCTTAGCTACAAATCTGAAACTAGCTAGACTAGACCTGCGTACTAATGTTTATAATTAACGTCAACAGCATCAATGGAGCTGACTTTTGTAGCTCTATTTTCACTTTGGTTTCCCACAATGCCGTTCAGCCGATAGTGGTGCAGTGAGATTTAGCCCTCGCGTCACGTGTACCTTAAGGAGAACGATGCGGCGGCGCTTTATTCTTTTAGTCTGCTCAGCTCTCTCATCTTCTCATCTGTGCACTCTGTTTAAAAAAGGTCAGCTCCGTCCCTGATTAGCGCCATCACGCTCGTCATCTCGTGGATCGCTAAGTAGCCAAGCCGAGTCTCTGCAGTCGAGTGGCTGCGTTGCATTCTGGGACTTTGAGTCCAGCGTTTGCACCAACGTTTTTCTACTTCTACGATGGATTTCTCGTTAAAGTGATGTTAAACGCCGCTGGAAAAAAAGTGTGAAAAGAAGCTCTTGGCCTTTTGTTTTTAGGAGCTAAACTAAAAATGAAACCTTATCGCTCACAAACAATTAAAAAGGAATTAGCATCAGAACTAAACGCATCGAATAATTCAATAGTCAAGTTAGCCCGCTATTATTATCAGCATTTCTGCAAATATATATTTATATATACGCAGAGAAATGTATTCTAGTGTTCACTGTTACATCTCCTAAGCAGAGAAGAAAGGAAGGAAGAGAAGAAAGCTAGAGCGAAGAGGAAAGGAGGAGGCGATATGAAGTGTTTAATTAACTAAGCGCAGCACTCCGTCAGCCGCTCTCAGCGTGACCTTTCACCCCCTACGGTCCACCACAGCACCGCCACGCATTAACACCATCCATCATGCTGCGTTGAATATTCATGAGCCGGGTGCACAATCAGGTCAATCACCACTGAGCTCTGGGGCAAGATGGGTGGGGAGGGGGAGGGGCGGAGCCACAGCGATTTCACCCTAATCAACCTCGAGAGTGGGAACTCAGCACAGCTCAGACTTTGTCTTGGTGTCGATTAGCATGTTTGATTAGCTTTAAGAGTGCTGAGAACACACTCAGGAACACGGTTCGAACAAAAGCAACTCTCGACTGCCCATTACGTGCTTTATTCCGTAATTCGCTCGAGTGCGAGAGCCCTTTCCGATCCGTTTTGTTTACGGCTATGTCATTATTAACGCCTCGCCAAAATCTACGCTCACAATCCGTGGCTGCTGAAATGAAATTTTCCTTAAAGGATCATTTAATCAGCTTGCTCGAAAATAAAGCTGTTATTCATCATCTTAAATGGTGTATGTGTGTATCTAGATGCTTCATCACGCTCCTGCTGACTAAGACTACAATTATTCTCAATTTTAATGTGCCAGAAATCTTAATAATGCATTGCATTAGACTCCATTAGCATTATTATAAGATTGTGTTTTGCAAAAGAAGGCTAAAGGCTATGAATACGTAAGTGGAAAAGGGGGGGGCTAATAATTTTTTTCCAGGAAGTACAGCATATCAAACTGTTAGCAGTAACCCTACATTCACACTAGCAAGCGATAAAGCAACAAAGTGACAAAAAAAAAAAATCCACATTACGATGTTTATTCAGTTCCCTACTCACAACGTTGCTTCCTACGTGCAATTAGTTCCCGTTTACCGCTATTCCGTGATTTCATCTTATCCTGTCATCTACGACGTCTCATTAAATGTGTATAGCGACATTACGAAAAATAAGAAAAATAAGTAGAAAGTAGAAGAGATTGCCGTTGCCTCTGGCGAGCGAACGTAGCTAATAAAGTTAGCTTTCTACGTAGCTAGCACAGAGCTGTAAAATAAAACCGACCCTGAAATTTTTGTTTAGTTAGTTAGCTTTAGATGAAAAACTCCGCCTCTTGCACTAACAGTCTAGCTAGGAATAACTTGTGGGTGTGGATTTAGAGTGGAGGGAGGGGCTAATTCGTTTCAGCTAGCTCGATGCAGGTTTTCCCGTTGCTACTTTTTTGGGTTGTTTTTTGTGCAAAATTTCTGGATTTTTCACGTTTTATTTTCCGCACCAAAATTCCAAACCGCTAGCTCTTAGCTCTACTGCAATTTTTTTTTTATTATAACCAATGTGAAACAACTGCCACAAAAGAGTAGCTTAGCTACAAATCTGAACTATTGAGCTAGCAACCTAGTGTATTGCACACGTTAAATTAATTATATCACTGTTTCGCCAGTAAATTTATGGTTTATTTCGTATGTACTAGTAATAATTTATTTATATTTATTTATTTATATAAAATCTGTATTTTCTGTAGTAATAATAATAATATTTGTATATATTTCTAAGATTCGCATTTAGAGTATATTAGGATTTTTTTTTTTTAATCTGAAATCGTTAATTTCGAATGTTTTTAAAGGCAAATTTTAAAAATTGGCAAAATGTACATTTATTAAATACCACAGAGAAAAAATGATCAGTTTCCAAGCTCCTTAAACGTATGTTATTTAGATATTTTGCTAGCAGACTGCTCACACTATCCACCCATTTACATCCATTAAGTTGTGACCGTAAATCGACGTTCTCCATCTCAAAGATACCTTTTTCCGGAACAATCATTACATGTTAGAAGCAATTCTGTTCTTTCAAACCCTGTAATATAAATACTATTCCCTAATCCGCGTTAGTATGACTACTTTGTTAGCGAATTCTTGGCTAGCCAGGAAGATCCAGCCAAGCAGGTCTACGCGTCGTCACGCGAGACGCCGCGCTTTCCTGGACTGCCATCAAACAGGTCGGGCTTGCGTGTGGCCTGTTTGGTGTCTTTTGTGCGTGTGTGGAACTGCTAGTATGTCAGAGACGCAAGATAAGCCTTGCTGTATATACCGAGCAAACAAGGAGATAAGCTGCACGGAAACTGAAGCCGGGTTATCAGGTTTTGAAATCCAATCCTGTTGACCCTTAAAATGCAAATGATTGCGTGCGAAAAACTGAGATTTGTGTTTGTGAAGATTCTCCTTTACTCAGATCATTCCAGCATGTAGAAAAATCAACCTGTGGCAAAACTAGTTCTCGATTCTGATTGGTCAGGAAGTACTGACAGGTGTACATTTTCTATAACAGAAGCTCTGAGCGAAGTTTATATTAAGGTTCTCTTTCCTAGACGTTATCGTTTCTATGGTAGCTGCTAATTTCAGTATTCAGAAGTACAGCATAGTTTAGTATACTACACTTCAGCGCAGTATAGCATAGTTATATTAACTAGTTTCTATTATACACTAGCATATAGTGTGTTATTATATACTATATTATTATATAATAGTACTGAATACTGAACTAGTAAGTAGTATAGTATAGAATAGTACAAAATATTATAGCACAGTACAGTATGGTATATTAGAAGTTCAGTATTTGGTGGATTAGCATAGTGTAGCATTTAAAAGTTCAGTATTCAGTAGTATAGTACAGTATAGTATAACAGTATTTCAAATTTCAGCATTTAATAGTTTATGATAGTATAATATACTATAGTATAGTAGAACATAATAGCATTTCGAGGTTCAGTATTCAGTATTATAGTATAGTATAGTGCAGTATAGTACAAAATATTATAGCACAGGACAGTATGGTATATTAGAAGTTCAGTATTTGGTGGTTTAGCATAGTGTAGCATTTAAAAGTTCAGTATTCAGTAGTATAGTACAATATAGTATAATATAGTGCAGCACAGTATAATAGTATTTCAAATTTCAGCATTTAATAGTGTATGATAGTATAATATCCTATAGTATAGTACAGTAGAACGTAATAGCATTTCGAAGTTCAGTATTCAGTAGTATTGTATACTATAGTATTTAAAAGTGCAGTGTTCAATAGTATAGTGCAGTGTTGTATATTATGGTATGGTGGAGTATAGTTTATAGAATATAGCATACTAGGTATATAGTAATAGGTACAGTATAGCATTTAGAAGTTCAGCATTCAGTAGTGTGGCACAGTATAGCATAGTATATATAGTATAATACGCTATTCAATACTAAAATCTAATAGACTTTTATACTATACTGTACTATATTCAGTTCAATATTCAGTAGTATAGCATACTATAGCTTTCTATTGGTATAGCATAGTATAATTTCAAAGTTCAGTATTCAGTAGTAGAGCATAGTATAGTAGAGTATGAGTATAGTATAATGTAAAAGTATTTCAAAGTTAGTTTTATGATGTAGGCCACCACTGACTGATCCAGGATCATATACTGTAGTGGACACACACACACACACACACACACACACACACACACACACACACAAACAAACTGATTCAAACTACTGAGTGCTTTAAAACTCTATAATTAAATCCGAAAGTGAAATCTGTTCTTAAAGTGATCTACCTGTAGGTTTACAGTCTGTGATCTGTTTAAGTTGTGATCAAAGCCTAAAGTGATGGATTTATTATGATCCGTGACAGATTCATTGTTTTTGTTCAATCTGATTAGTTCATTCATTCATACATGCTTTTGGGAAGCACAGGAAGTGGCAGCCTTCACTCCTCCCACCCCACACACACACACACACACACACACAATACCAAAACCTGAGATCAGTAAACCTACATAATGTTGATCTGTCTGTCTGTCTGTCTGTCTTACCTTGTCCTTGTCCTCGAGCAGGTCCGTGAGCATGTCGTCGGGGTCGAGAATCCCCCCGTCCGCGTACTCCACATGATGTGTACGCACCAGAAACTCCCCATCCTGTCGGGAACAATGGCTCGAGTTAGCAAAGCGTCTTAAGTTCCTGTTCCAGCAGCTGGCAGGAGGTGAAGGAGAGCTTGAAATGCATTATGGGAGAAGGACGGTGTTTTCATAAATGTACAAGGTTATTTACCAGTTTACCAGTTACGTTCTTTCCTCACCTCCTTCTACCTGTAACTAGCCTTTCTATAATGTACCTGTACAACTGTGTGATAGACATAATTCTATGTACAGTCAACTCCAGAAATTTTGGCACCCCTCATAAGGACGGGTTGTTAAAAAAAAAAAAAAAAGAAAGAAAGAAAAAATGTCTCACTGTCACACATTCAAAAAAAAAAAAATCCTTGGAAATTCTTACAAATAAAATGTAACTGAGGTGCATTTATATTTTACTTTAATGCTATGTACAATCCACTCCAGAATTATTGGCACCCTTGTTGAAGAATGGTTTTATATATATATATATATATATATATATATATATGTATATGTATATATATATATGTGTATATATATATATATATATATATATATATATACACACACACACACACACACACACACACATATATATACACATATATATACAGCTTATTTTTTAGAGAATGAAAACTCTTATTAATTTTTTTTTTTTTAAACAAAATCTCATGTCATGCAAAATTATTGGCACACCCACATTTAGTACTTTGTGCAACCTCAGGCAAACATAATTTTAAAAAAATAAATAAATAAATGTGCTTCTGTTACATTTTGACATAAGAATTTCTTTGGGTGCCAATACTTGTGATCCATTCAATATTTTTTTTTTTTTTTTTTACATTTCTCAATTATATTCAGATTTTTTTAAGAATAAATTTACTTTAACTAAACCATAACTTCCTTTCATTTTTTTTTTAGTGCAAAACAGAGACTTCTTTATATAACACTTTTTCTAACCCATCTTCAGCGGTGCCAATACTTCTGGAGCTGACTTTATATGATCTGCAATGTATGAACTAAAACAGAATGGGAAACAATAGAAAGGACAAAATGGTTTGCTTTGATGAAGGGTGTGTTTTTCCTGTCGAGAGTCAGAACGTACTGAAAGAGCTTTAAAACTATCGGAGCTCTATTAGAGAGGTTTAAAAATCCACAGCAGCTGGCCAGATGTTACAGGAGAAAGGAATGCTTTTATTTAGCAAATCAACCAGGAAGTTACATCTTTGCTACTGTATAATTAAAAGATTAAGACGGGAAGAGCAGGCAGTATTTCAATCATTTGTGTAATAAAGACTCAGTCTACAGTCTATAGCCGTGCGTGCCATTCCTGTTGTTAATGTGACATCATCGAATGACTCGCTCTTGCCATTTCCCCAAGTGTAGATTTTCAGATGATGCCTTGGAGACCTAAGATGTCAAGCTAAACCTTACAGCCTGCCTGATGAAGATCCTCTAAAGATAGACCTTCAAATAAGGAAAATGACTGTTCTGCGTAGTTTACGTCATCGACCAGCGTCATCTGGAAATCGACTAGTGCAGATAACTGGCTCACGTAAAAACACAAACATCCTTCAAAGTGAGCTTGAGGATGATTTTCCTGTTCATTAGCGCTTTTCTTTGAAGTTTAGCCATCACCGCTAGCGTATCTGAAGCTGTGCTGTGATTCTGAAAAAAAAAAAAGCGTACGCCGTAAAGTCGGCTTTACAAAGCGGGCATTGTGTGGTGATGTATCAATGTAGCAAGGATTCAAAAGCTGTAAATGCTGTGTAGCACCTCTGGGTAGATACGGAAGCTCTGGATTCACATCACTGATCTTCGTGCTGATGTAGAGCACGAATGCAAATGTCGCGTCACCTGAGGCTACACGCTGCAGAAACCCGGTAAGGGCTATGCAAACAAATAGTCGTTCGTTGGCACTGGGCCATCTTCCATGGTTGAACACAAAGCCAAAGGAATAAAGATGTTTAGACTTTGAGCAAAAGGAGTGCGAATACCAAAGAAAATAGTTCTGCGGAAAACTGGCAGAAACAACGTAACTCGGAATAGTGGCACCGTTTGAATGGCAGAAATGCAAAAACAAACAAGACTGACTTGCGGAACCACTTCATCACGTTCCTCGCGGATAAAAGATAATGTTTTGAAACAAATCGTGATTGGTTTAGAAGGTTTCGGGATCAGGACGTTAGAACGTTACCACCGGCACCGCCCTGATCTTACGCAAGAAAAGGTGTCGTTATTATGCAATAGGTGAAGGCGTAAGTAATACGCCGCATAGTCAAGTGATTAAAGTACACAAAGCACGAGTGTGTAATTGTGAACTTGTTGTTTTAGTAAGCTGTAGTTCGTATTCTAGCAAGTAAACCTGTAGCTAGAATGATAAGTGAAATTAAACTCACTTAGCTACTAGTTAATATGTTTACAATTAAAGCTAGATTTTCTCAGTTATATTTAGTATGTTAATCAGTAACGTTATATTTAGTAAATTGTCGTTAGTGAGTAATGATGTTTTTTTTTTTTAATTAGTTAACAGTTTGTATGGTGCCAGGATGAATTTAGAAATGCAGACAGTAGTTAGCATCTCAGTAAATGAAGTGATATTTGAGTTATAGTTAGTATATTATCGAGAAGATTGATTCAAATTTAATTAATTTGATAAGTAAAGTTTTATTAACTAATTTATACTTAGTATGTCAGTTAGTAAAGTTTATTTAGTAAATTATAGTTTGTGAGAAAGTATGTTTTTATTAAGTGAACAGGTCGTATGTTGCCAAGTTGCTGTAGTTTCGTAAACTGTAGTTACTCTATCAGTAAGTAACGTTACAGTCAAGTGGTAGTTAGTATATTATTAACTTTATTAAGTTGAAATTTAACTTGATAATGAGTACGGTTTTATTTATTAAAGTGTAGCTAGTATGTTAGTTATATTTACGTAGTAAATTGAAGTTGTTTTGAATTGTGCAAGTTGGAGTAAAGTTCTATTCAGTAAGTTACAGTTAGTATGTTATTTAATAAAGAATAATGTTAAGTTGTATTTAGTAGGTTTTAACTAGTGTGTTAATAAGTGAAGTTTTGGTTATTAGTACGTTAGTTAATAATGATGTATTTAATAAGTTAAGGATTGAGTTGGTTGTGTTTAGCAAGGTGAAGTTAGTATATTAATGAGTCAAGTTATATTTAGTAAATCATGGTTAGCATGCTGGTGATTAAAGATGTAGCTAACAAGTTACAGTTTGAATGTTCGTGAGTAAAGTTGTACTTAGCATGTTAGTGAGTTACATTTAGTGTTTTAGGAAGTTAACAGTTGAATTTAGTAAAGTTTTAGGTTTAGTAGGTAGCGGTTAGTATGTTAGCGAATAAAAAGTTATGTTTTGTGTGTTGGTAAGTAAAGCTGCATTTATTAAAATATATTATTAGTGTATTAGCAAAGCTGTAGTTATTAAGCTAGTAAGTATGTATTTAATACGCATAACTTTAGTTAGCAAGCTGGACATACAGATACTTTTTATAGCAGATATTGTATAATGACTATAAAGTTGATTTGACTCGACGTGATTTGAAAAGAATGGCATCAGCTGTTGAATAAACATTTGTTGACAAGGTGCTTTAGATAAAAGTGTTTTCCAAAAAATACCGTAATGATAATTTCACTCTTTTCCAGTGTATGCTACTAATCAGAACCTCACTCTAGATTACAAAAAACAAACAAACAAAAAAAACACTCTGATTAACTCTAATACAGAGGCTTACACCCTGCTGAGTCTGGCTTCCTTTTGTTAAATAATCCTGATAAAAATGGCCTTTCAGTGATTAGCGTTAATGGATTTACAGCAGATGCAGATTTTGAGGATTCAGGATTCAGTAGAAAGAGTTTCACAAAACATCCTAAACATTAACCATGAAATCAGAAATCATTTGTGGTCAAATAAAAAAAAATGTCGGGGGGAAAAAAAAAAAAAAAAAAAAAAATCAGTAGCGTTACATGAGTCATCACTTCCTCTGGAGGGAAACGGAGGAGAGAGTGAGAATGGAAGTGAGGATGATTAGCGAGGAATTTCTCAAGGCGCTGCTTTTTCATGCGTTAATCCTCCAAACACTTCATTAAACAGCAGCAAAATTAGTGTGACATTAGACGCCATGAGGGGGAAAAAAAAGGTGTTGGGATAAAAAAAAAAAAAAAGCGGTAATTGGAAACACTTCGTTCTATTCATTGATCACAGTGCTGTAGTTGGGGCCTCATTAAAACGCGTCTGTGTTCTGTACAATCCAGTTACATTCGTAAGGTGCTCACGTATCTCCGTGGACCACCGCACGGCGTTCGGTGAAGGTTTCGCGAGATCTTAGAGAAGCCTAGGATTCAAACCGTCTACTCCGAGACGCTTTGAGAGGAAAACCCTGCTCTTGATAGGGTTCTGTGTAGAACTTTAAAGGTTCTGCCAAAGACTTCAGGGTGCTAGAGGGTACAGACAAAACCTACATTTTGGATAGATATCAAGACATCTTATGTTGGATTTCTTTAAAAAATCTGTCCCATGGTGAACTTTTTTTAAAATTTACTTATATATATATATACATACTTATTTATGACTTCCTTGAAGCAACTCAACTTGACCTAGAGTCCAAAGGTCAGAGTTCACTACCACTAGTACTGCTTTCTGTTTCACACGTTTTAATACGTTGTTTAAATCCGAGTCGAATTTTCAGCATTTTGAAGAATTAAATTGCAACGGTGGCGAATTTTTCATTGTGACACTTTTATTTATTTATTTGTTTGTTTGTTTGTTTGTTTATTTTTTACTTCTTGTGATGCTATACAGGCCTGTTTTATTCGCGGCACGCACATTTTTACAGTGCCATTTCCGAGGTTTTATTGTAGTTCCTGGGTCATTTTATTCGTACTTTAAAGCACTTATGGACTCATTAACATTAAAAAAAAAAGTTCTGAGGTAAATCATACGAATCAGCTACTAACAGCTGCTGTTACAACAGATAATCACTGAACAGGGCATATTTCTTTCGGATTAGTCTCTTTAAATTAGAACCAATATACAATAGAATTTTTTTATACTGCATTTGAATTTTTTTTTTCATTCGTCTTGATCTAGTATGTATCTCATATCTCTCGTCGCTTTCCTAATAAAGCACCTCATTTTCGCCTTTTTGGTCTAAACCATCATTTAACATTGTATATTTCAGGATTAACGTCTTTGTTTCGGACCAGTTTAGTGAAGCTTTGGTGATTTTTGGACTAAAATGCGTGTCAACTCTGAATTTTTCCACCATAGTGAACATCATCATTGCTGATTTGGATATAATTCAGCTCTTTGTTTTGTGTTTTTTTTTTTTTTTTACATTAATGAGGATTTTTGGGTCACTACACCGGGTAATGTAATGCAGTTTAAGCCCCCGTGTTGTCCACAGCGCCTGGCGCAGCCTGAGCTCGGCCTTTCTGCCAGGTGCGCTGGGCAACACGGGGGCTTAAGCTGCATTACATTACAGCCGTCACTCAGGCATACGAAAACGCTCTGTGAACAAAGCCTGCCATCCAGGCCAAACTAATCAAACGCAGGTTGCAGGTCTGGGTCCGGAGATAGGGGGCGATTAATGGCACGGCTGCATTTATCTCTCACACACACACACACACACACATGATTCTCTCAGGCTGGTGTTGAGTGCCATGGAGTGATGGCAGAACGATGATGCGGGCAAATGATGATACGGCGGCGAAATGTGAGCCGAATGCAAAAACGTGAGCGACGAAAAGACTTAAATATACTGTGGAATTTCAAAAAAACTGAATAAACTCGTTTAAAATAAATTAAATGAATGACAGCTAAATGTACTCTCTAAATAAAATTGAATAAACACATTTAAATTCATTAATGAAATAAATAAAATGAATGATAAAAATGTGAGAAATACAAGGATTTCAATTCTAAAATATATTGTAAAAAAAATTCGTTCACTACTAATAAAATAAATAAAAAATTGATTAAAGAAAATTAATTTAAAAAAAACACTTAAATTTATTAAATAAATCAAATTAATGAATGAAATAAACTCTAAAATATGGTGTGAGATAAGTCAGAAAAAAAACCGAACATACTAATTAATAAAAAAAATGTCAAGCAGTAAAAATGTTTTGTTTTTTTTTTTATATTTTTTTATAAAAATTGTACACTTTTACAGCATTTTCAGATCTATTTCTAAGCAAAAGCAATATTCAGTGCATGTTTTATTTTGTATACTTTATATAAATGTATAAAGATACGCAAACTATCAAGAGCAATAAGGGGTATACGGTGCGTAAAGCGAAACAAAATGTAAAATAAATAAATAAATATTTTTATAAGCTCGGGGTACTAACATCTCAGCATATTTAATGTAGCAAATTTTTTAAAAAAATTAAAAATTTGATGATTTATGCTGTTTCTGTAGACAGGTAGGCTCATGTTGACATCCCGGTGTCACGTGACCACCTGCTTAAGCCACACCCACTCACTCAGGTGCAACAGGTGTACGTTACAGAAAGGAAACCATTGAACAACAACAATGCGTCGCATTGTTGACCCAAATGCTTTTTTTTGTTGTTGTTGTTCATTTAAATTATTAATATTTGAATAAATATCGATTAAAAAGACAGAAAAGACAGAATTTTACCTGTTCGACTATTTTTTTGTAGCGCTGAGTGGCTTGGTCTATCAGGTCCCGCACAATCCAGCCGTCTTTACACGGCACCACGACTCCGGTGCTCCCAAAGCTCACAGTCACTTTCATTCTCACGGTGAAAAACAAATATTTTGACAATAAAAATAAAAATAATAATAATAATAATAATGACGCTATATTACATGCAACAGCTCCAACATGGACGCCGTGCACCTGGTGTTACTTTGCGCTCGCGACTGAACACAAACCCCAGCGACAGGTGTCATGGGGAAAGTTCAGGTGTGGCACAACTCCTCTCTCAGCCGCTTTTCTCCACAATTCCTTCTCCAAATAAATCCTCACCTGTCCAAAAAAAAGTCGAAATATACCTCCAATTAAAAGTGTAACCAATTCAGCGGAGTTCACTTTCTCTCTCTCTCTCTCTCTCTCTCTCTCCCTGTCGCGCGCCAGTGAAACCGGAAGTACAGGAAAATAAAGGAAGTGGCTCTTGTGTGTAGTAGCATGTTAGCATAGTATCACCTAAAAACCTTCACTTTCCACCTTTCTCATAGTTTTCGTTCTCCTGACGTTAAACAAAACTCAAAATGAAAAGAAAATATATATTTGAAAAAGAAAAAATATATATATTTTTTTAAATATGTGTGTATATATATATATATATATATTTTTTTTTTTCTTTTTTCCCAGAAGTGTCCTCCGTCTCAGGTGGGGCGAGAAAATCAAATCAAAAACACACAAAGAAAAGAAATTCTTATTATAATCTTATTATAAATAGTATATACACCAATGTTCAGATTTCAATGTGTCAAGGATTAATGAACTTTGTTCAAATTAAAACTAAGCACAGATTACATTCGAATAAATGGAGCGAATACAGTCATTACTCTGGAAAATACTCTGGTAATGTCCTTATTAGTAAGAAGTGAGGTCCTGAAAACCGTGAGGAAATCACAGACCGAGCTGGTCAAGCTGGTAGACCATCTTTGCCAGGTGTTTATTTTCCAGCCACCTTACAGTATTACTCCACTAAACTGCAGTGGAGGCTCGTCCATAGGGGCTATGAGGCAAAGTACCACCATATATGCACTATATGAGCAAAAGTAGGTGGACCTGACCATCACACGCATATGTGGTTCTTCCCCAAACTGTTACCACAAACATGGAAGCACACGATTGTATAGAATGTCTTTGTATGCTGTAGTGTAAAGAATTCCCCTTTACTGAAACTAAGAGGCCCAAACCTGATCCAGCATGACAATGCCCCTATGAACAAAGCGAGCTCCATGAAGACATGGTGTGTGAAGGTTGGAGTGGAAGAACTCGAGTGTCCTGCACAGAGCCCTGAC
>CM075028.1:1649840-1676390 GCA_037576675.1 Pangasius sanitwongsei
GGCACTTAAGTTCATATGTGAGTCAAGGCAGGTGACCGAATACTTTTGGTAATATAGTGTATATATATATATATATACACACAAAAGCACAATCACTACTGAACATCGAAGTGAACTTCAAAGCTCTAGCTAGCTAGTCTAGCTCCCTTAGCTAGCGAATGGCTTACCTGTACATGTTTACGCAGCTGTGAAATGCGGATATCTCCACGGGTATTGGCTTGCATCATTTGTAGATCAGTATCACACAGGTTCCTTTGAAGCATTTAAAACTGAAGATAAATTGCATCAAGGATGTTTATCTGTCTTCACTGTCTCAGACATTGCTGCTAAGCATTTGGTGCCTAAATCGTGGAGTTTCAGCAGGCTTTATTTTGTTTATTTAGTTATTTAAAATTTGCACCTACTGTCTCTTGTATAGTTTATTTATACTGTAGTTTGTTACTTTCCACCTTTGTATGTCCCTGGTAAGTTGTAGGGGGCCATTTTACATACGACTGACCATGTCCCATTAGCTTAGCAATGACTATATAAGAACTATATTTTTAGTTACAAAATTGCTTCAAGATTGGGTTTTCTGTACTAATAACTAAGTAAGGTTGTTCTAAATTTACATATGGAAACTTGGTAAGGTCAAATGAAATCTACCAAAATGTGTTTCCACGCATTTGAACATTTGGCTCAGTTGAATCTGCGAACTTAAAATTCCACAAGCATTCAAATTGCACTTAATAAGAATAGCTCCATACTAATACACACTATATTTATGTCCAAATCTTTAGAAAATAACTTGCCTATAGAAATAAATCCACTTGTCAATAATGACACGAATCCTGTGCTGCCCTCTGATTTTTGCCGAGTCAAAAAAAAAAAAAGAGGTGAATGACCCTTCCACGCTGACGCCTGGAGACAAAGAGTTGCCGATTTAGCTGTTGATAAATGTGCAAAGTTGACATAAGTACTTGGGTTCATTTCGCCGTCTTCTTTCACCATGCCTCGGGGTCATCTGTGCGGTCTTTGCTTTTCCTCCAAGGGGTCACCAGAGATCACAACTTCCTTTCATTCATAACTCAAGATGAAAAGAGATCTGAAGTCAGAGAAAGGGTGAGAGAGGTTGACCAAGAACAAAGCTTGAATTCATCTGGAAGCCACTGGAATCACATCGTTTGCCCTCAAAAGACACTAAAAAAAAAAACAGCCAAGATCCAAGCTACATGCTTTAAAAATGAGTTCCTCAAGGGTTCTTTGGATGGTTAACAGTTCTAGTCTTCCAAGTGCGTTCTACTTGGAAACAATACCATCTGTTTATAGGTTCCCCTTGACGGACAAACCAAAGAACGCTGTCCGTTGCTCAGTAGAACTTTATTTTATCAAACCACACAGTCTTGTATCAAGAAGGAGATACCACGGAGCTTTAAATATACTAAGAAGGACCTGACAATGATTCCAAGACAACATGGACACCATGGACACCATTAGACATATTTTTTTCCACACTACACCTCCAGAACTCCATCCATCCCCCATGCAACATGTGCTTCAGGAAACATCAAAGAAAAAGCTGTATTCCAGAGATCAGAGGAGTGGCATGTTCCTCTGCCTCCTTCCTTCAGGTCCATTTTACTTCAACTTGCGGTTCGGCGTTTGAAGTTTTGGCAGAGGTTGACCTCCAGCGTGCCCAGAGCTCAAAGAAGACGCTGAAGGATCTTACAGGCTTCTGCTGTGGAAGAGAGTGGAGAGGCAGGGTGAGCTCTAGGGTTCTCCAGGGAGAAAGAAGGATGGAAGAAAAGAGGGACACTTCAGTGGAGGAGTCTTGGTCATCCAGGGGTAATGCGTTTGTCTACAGATTAATGGATATGAACGGATCCCATCTGTATGCTATCAGAAGTTATCCACTGGTGTCAAATATCCAGGGAAAATCTGTATCATATGGTTTCCATCCAATTAGGGAAATTTTAAAATTATGGTGTAGTTAAGAAGGTACAGATGATGTGGTGATGCTACTTAATGCATGATCTAGACTACCGTCTACTTTATTAATAACATGAATAGGCGTAGGAAATAAAATATCATTGAGACAACATGGAAATGATTGAAATAACAAGCTAGAAATGGGCGAAATCACATTTTACTTCATAAAACCAGACGTGCCCTTCTTATTTTCCTCCAAAACTTCATCAGAGGTTACCTCGATATCCCTGAGCTCGGAGTGTAGCTAGCCATAGCTAGCAGTTTTTAAGCAGAAACTGGGGAAAAAAATGCACGATTCTGGTCACCATAGCAGCTGGTAGCCAATTAAATAATGCTAATGCGGTTAAATATGGACGAATCATACTGATCACTTTATTAACCTTTAATGAACGTCATTATAGCGCAATTTCTGCGCAAAACAACATGCAGAGTGAGTTGTATTTTTTGTTATGTTAAACACCTGCAAAGTAAATATTTGGAACTTGCGTATGTGAAATATTTCAGGGAAGGTCCAAACCTGAAAACTCCCTCATTAGATACGCATCTGGACTTACACATCAGAAAACGTATGCTATTAGCAAATAAAACGTTCCATCTAGCAACCAAGGAGTTTGTGTTTCTGGACAAATGCTTAAATGTTCTATGTAGAAACCGACAACACGTGGATACATTATAAATAGTGCTCCCTTTAAAGAAGCATCTATCGAAAGAAGTTTCTTGAGGAGCGCATTTTAAGACTGTATATTTGAAAATTCCGAAAATCGTATGCGGTCCCTCAGTCGCCCCCTGAGGAACGCCACCAGTAAGATCGTATAACAAGATTCGGGTTGGCATCAGAGTTAGCAGCATTCTGCTTCCTTCATATATCTTCCATGAACATTTTTCACAATCTTGACAGACTTAAGACGCGGCAGAAAGATGGAGAACCCACTTTATCGCCTTAATCCGAACCGCACCTCTCCCTCTGTCCACCTTCTGAAATGTGGCACTTTAATGATTAGGCCCTTCGGTTCTGGTAGCCGTAATCTGCCCTTAGTGATTGGAAAGCCATGTTAATGTCTCCTGCTTCAGCCTGGCTCCTAAACAGATTGCCTTGTAAAAGAGGGAGCAAGAAATATATAAAGAAGACATGAAATAAAAAAGTATATCCCTTCGGCAAATTGGCTGTCATTGGATTATCCGCCATAAAAGTGTGATTTGTTATAGAGGACCACTGCAATGTTTTTTTCCTCTCTCTCTCTCTCTCTCTCTCTCTTTCTCTCTCTCTCTATGGGCACACACACACACACAACAAGTAGCACATCCTCAGGCAAAAAAACAGCCTGTGTTCAGTTACTGGAAAAAACAAGGGGTATTAGCGTGAGCACTGCTAGTTCCTTTCATACAGAAAAATCACATAAATTTGAGTAAAATGCATTTCAAAGTGTTATGCCCTGATATCATGTGCATAATATTTGATTTAAAAAAAAAAAAACGTGAAAATAAATGAATCATGCATTTTTAAAAAATAAATAAATGGATGAATTTTTAAAGAACAAAACATGAATATTAATGAACTGTGTGAAAAAATTCATGTGTGAAAATGAATGAATCATTTGTGAAAATAAATTGAAAAATTATGTGGAAAAAATGAACCATATGAATCCAAATGAATCGTGTGAAAATAAATGAGTCATGAGAATAGAAAATCACGTAAAATCACGTGAAAATAAATGAATCACATGAATTGTAGGTAAATCATGTGAAAATTTATTGATTGAAATATAAATAGTTCATGGGAAAATAAATGAATTGTGTAAAAAATTCACATGAAAATAAGTGAATCAGGTAAAAGAATCCAATGTGAATCATTTGTTTAAAAAAAATCATATGTGAAAATGAATGAATCATTTGTAAAAAAAAAAAAAAAAATCACGTGAAAATTAATGAATTTGGTAAAAGAATCACGTGAAAAAATGAATCATGTGAAAAAAAAATGAATCATATGAATATAAATGAATCATGTGAAAGAAGCTAAACAAGTGGAAAAAAAATCACATGTGAATTTCTTATTATTTTTCCTTCCTAGTATTATTATATCACAATCTCCGTGTCCCTCTTTTTTTTTCATCAACCCATCATCCTGCAATTGTTTTTCTGTCTCCTAGCATGCAATAATGCATCATTGTTGAATAATCAGCGGTGATGTGAAACAGGAATTAAATCAAAGCAGGGAGTAAAAATACGCTCGCCTTCAGCTCTATCACAGCCGACCACGCTCAAACAATGAGAGATAAAAGGAGCTCGACTAATTGGCTTTGTTTGGAGCTCTTGGGAAAGAATTGCTTTTCTCTCTCTCTTTCTTTCACTGAAAGGTTCAGCAGTTTTTCATTTTCATTACCTCTCTGTCCAAACCGTGCCTTCGACCAAAAAACAGCTCATTCTCATAAAAACGACAAAGAACTGATATAATTATTGCATCTTCCTTGAGCAGATGACGATCTTGAAATTAATGAAATAAATGAATAAATGTGAAAAAAAAAACACTTCAAAAATGTATTAATCGTGTGTAAAATGTCACATCACCTGAAAATAATCGTGTGAAAATAAAAGAATCATCTGGAAATAAATGTATAATGTTCAAAAGAATCATATGGGGAAATAAATGAATCATGAAAGAATCACATGTGGAAATAAGGTGAATCATGTGAAGATAAACGAATCATGTTCAAAGGAATCATATGCGAAATATTTTTTTAAATAAAATAAACGTGGAAATAAATGAATATTTTGAAAAGGCAGAATCATGTTTTGAAGTGGTCATGTGAAAATAAATGAATTGTTCAAAAAATCATACGTGGAAATAAATGAATAATGTTAAAAAAAAGAATCACGTGTGAAAATAAATGAATCATTAAAAAGATCACGTCTGGAAAATAAATGAATCATTTGAAAATAAATGAATCATGTTTTTAAAAAAAAAGAATCATGTGAAAATAAATGAATAATAAAAAAGATCACGTGAAATTAAATGAGTTATTTGAAAATAAATGAATCATGTTTAAAAAAAAAAAAAGAATCACATGTATAATTAAATGAATCAATTGAAAAGAATCACGTGAAAATAAATGAATCATTAAAGAGATCACGTGGAAAATAAATGAATCATTTGAAAATAAATGAATCATTTAAAAAAAAAGAATCACATGTGAAATTAAATGAATCATAAAAAAGCTCACATGTGAAAATAAATGAATCATTTGAAAATAAATGAATCATTTTTTTAAAAAAAGAATCACATGTGAAAATTAATGAAACTTTGTTCCTTTCCTCAAAGCTCAAATATTTCAATCAAACAGTACCAAAAAACGTCTGTGCAAAAATAAAAGCAAATATCAGTGAAACACATGAAAAAAAAAATCACCGTATTATTCAGAGTCATTTAATAAATACAGCACTCTGTATGAAGGATCGTGCTAAATAATTCTCCGTCTGCATTTCGCTGCCGATCCGTCTCCTGATCAATAACCCGCTCTCTGAAAAGGCTCCAGACTGGAAGACGTTTAACACGGTTATTCACCACGCAGCCTGCTATTGGAAAGCGCAAGGAAATGTCAAGATCTTTAGCAGCCAAATGTCTCGGAAATGTCACAGTGTGGATTCTCTCGCGCTTCTGAGTCTGATTTTTCACTGTGAAGAAATACAGGAATGCCTGTTACCTTTTAGCGATGTGTTTCCGTTAAAAAGTTTTCCGAATTTTACACAAATTTCCAGATCATGTGACCTTCCATCAGCTAGTCTTACAGAGCAACTAGTCATTTTGTGTGTAAATATCTGTGGAACCGTTAGCTTGTACACGTACATGTTGAATTCTCGATTCTTATTGGTCGGAAGGTGTTGATTCATTTTCTATAACAGCAGCTCTGATCGCAGGTTACGCTCATTCTAATACGTGATCGTTTTATAGTAACAGTTCATTCACTTCATTTGTTTTCTGTAAGGAGATTATTTATTTATTTCACGTTCATGAAAGGAGTCTCCAGTTTCAGTGCTTTGTAACAGTAAAAGTTGTTTAACTTCATGAGAGAGAAAAAAAGACAGACTGGTGAGGGAACGACTGTTTATAGCTGCTGTAACGTAAGTGAGAACAGGAACTGACTTGTTTCGTGGACGTTCCACAACAGTAAATGTAACTGTAAATGGATAAAAAGTCATTGTTTAATGAATAAAAATTGTAATTGTTGGCAAATTGCTGTCATTTAAGAGGAAGACTCCATGATGTGCTCTTATAGGAAAATAATCATCTTGGTCAAATGAACTCTGCTTTATCACGCCATAAATTCGCTGATTAATTTCCTATAACAGCCCAACATGAAGTGAGTGTTTTATGGTTTTTTTTTTATTCTTTATATACTAACATAGGTTACATTACAAGTTTAGGCTACAATACAATGCCATCCGTTAAATTGTTCATTGTTGTCTAAATGAATCAAGCCTGTATGAACACTACGCAATATTCAGGTCATGTGGCATTATGGGAGGAGTTAATTATGAGAAATGTATTATTAGGAGAAAGTATGTGCGCCTTTTTTGTGATATTTGTCGCATTTCGGGGTTTTCAGTTTCTGATCAACGGCCATTTATCTTTTTTTTTTTTTAATTATTATTATTCAGCCCTCCAAGTTCAGTTGCAGCTGTTGTTACAAAAGGTGGCACAATCAGTTACTAATTCTGGGGGAGGGGCGCCATTACTTTTTGACACATCGGCAGTTGGTGTTGGATTGACCTTTTTCTGTCAATAAATTAATTTGGTCATTTAAAAACTGTATTTTGGGTTTACTCAGGTTGTCTTTATTTTATATTAAGGGTAGTTTGAAGACCTGAAACTGTGACAAATGTGCAAAAAAAAAAAAATAGAAGAAATCAGGAAGGGGGCAAATACTTTTTCACAGCTCTGCATACAGATGTTCTGTAATAATGCATCAGTGCAGCTCAGGCAGACAACGCCATCTATAGGCCACCGAGACATCCACTACATCTCCATATATAACATACAGGGAGAAAGGGATGGAGGGAAGGAAGAAGGGAAGGAAGGAAAGGATGGGTGTGAAGAAGACAGAAAAGGAGGCAGAAGGAAATAGAGGCATAGTGAGGGACAGGAAGGGAGAGAGAGAGAGATCTGAAAAGAGCAAGAGGGAGAAAAGTAAGATAGAATGTGAGATAAGCAGAAAAGAGAAAAAAAATGAAAGGAGAAAAAGTAAAAGAGTATGAAAGAGGAGAAAGTAATGAAGAGTAGTGAGGAAAGGAAAGGATGAAAGTTGGTTGGAGAGATAACGAGATAATGAAAAATAAAGATAGGAAAAAGGAAAAGAGGAAAGAAAGGTAGGAAGAAGAGAGAAAAGGAGACAGAGGGATTGTGTGCATGTGTGTGTATGTGTGAGAGAGAGAGAGAGATGGAGGGAGAAAGGGAAATAAAGACAGAGAGAGACAGACAGATAAACAGAAAGACAGTGTACCTGTAGACATCGTACCTGTAGACGGTGTACCTGTACTGTACCTGTAGACGGTGTACCTGTACTGTACCTGTAGACGTTGTACCTGAAGACAGCATACCTGCACTGTACAGTAGACAGTGTACCTGTAGACAGTGTACCTGTACTGTACCTGTAGACAGTGTACCTGTAGAGGGTGTACCTGTACTGTACCTGTAGACAGTGTACCTGTACTGTACCTGAACACAATGTACCTGTACTATACCTGTAGACAGTGTACCTGTACTGTACCTGTAGACAGTGTACCTGTACTGTACCTGTAGACAATGTACCTGTAGACAGTGTACCTGTAGACAGTGTACCTGTACACTAGGTAAATAATAAGGTTTTTATTCTGTTTCCTGATGTTAAATGGCTTCTCCTCTCAGACGAAGGTCTCAATGTCAGTGATCTGTCCTGCTGAGTTCAGTAATGAACTCTGGCTATGTGCGCTCCCTCTGCCTCTCTCTCTCTCTCTCGCTCTCTCTCTCGCTCTCTCTCTCCCTCTCTCTCACTCTCCCTCTCCCTCTGCCTCTCTCTCTCTCTCCCTCTCTCTCACTCTCTCTCTCCCTCTGCCTCTCTCGCTCTCTCTCTCCCTCTCTCTCTCTCTCTCTCCCTCTCTCTGCCTCACTCTCTCTCTTTCTCTCTCTCTCTGCCTCTCTCTCTTTCTCTCTCTCTCCGCCTCTCTCTCTGCCTCTCTCTCTCTCTCTCTCTCATTACTCCTCTCTTATTGATTTCACGTTATTGGCCTTCTTCATTAAGGGATCCATGTTTCATTATCATTTTTCATCGGACACAATGCCGTCCAGACGGAAAACTAAACCAATCCTCATTACGGTGGGGGGTGGTGTGGGGTTTATAAAGGGGAGGGGGGTAAATGATTATACTGATTTACTCAACCCAAACACCCCCCCCCCCCCCACACACACACACACACACACACACACCCCACACACACTGTGCACAACAATTACACATTTAGTCAGTTAATTGAGCTCGTTGTGTTCGGCTGTTGCACTTCTCTGTTAACTCTGATTAGTTTGTTTTAGAGTGATTGCTCAGAAACAAACAACACAATACATTCACACACACACACACACACACACACACACACTCAGCAGTTGTGTGATGATGATTATGATATGTGATTATTCAATATGATGAGTGAAGTCGTAACCCGCTCTCTGTACGCTTCATTCAGATTTCAATTCATAATAAAAATACAATGATATGCAGAAAACATTTTCAAAAGAGTTTTCAGCTTTAAAACAAAAAAAATTACCAGAAAAGTTCTCGTATTCGTCCTTTACAGAAAGGAAGAAAGAAAAAAGAAAGAACAACTAAAACAAAAAAAGAAAGAAAGAAAGAAAGAAAGGCATATAAAGACAGGAAAAAGGAGAAAGAAAGAAAGAAAGAAAGAAAGAAAGATGGTTGAAGAGATAAAGAAATGAGAAATAAATACAGGAAAAAAAGAAAGAAAGAAAGAAAGAAAGAAAAAGGAAGACAGAGAGAAAGTTATTTTTTTTCTATCTGAAGATAAAGGATGGTAAAAGATCATTCTTTAATGTGAGTAGAGAAAAACTTTTTGTAATATTTGTGACTGAATGCGGATGAACACACACACACACACACACACACTCCTAACCCCTCGTTCGTTTCTCTCTGTCGGTTTTCGCTGTTGCTAAGTCAGAGAGCAGCGGTTTACTGAAGTAAACAGCAGGACTGAAGGTTTCGTGTGTGAGCTACTTTAACGCTCCTGCTGCAGCCTGGCTAACTCTCACCTCTGGCCTTGATTAGCGCGTGACGTTTCAGCGTTAGCAGGTGACAGCGTACGAATCGCTCCGCTAACAAGCTTTAGCGGAGAACGCTGGCTCTCAGCGGGGGAGGAGCGGCAGCCATTCGTCTCTGTCACATTAAGGTTCAGGAGAGAAAATAGTTGTTAAGCCTGGTGCTAGCTAATTCCAGGCTAATTAGCTGGGACTGTAATGTGGTTAATGGCTTACAATGCGCGACCGAAACGGCTAGCTTGGAGACGTAGGGTTATTTACCAGGACGTGGATAGTAGCCTTGTTCTCCTTGCTTGTCCCTCCAGGAATCTGGAGGCCAGACACATGTGCGTGTGTGTGTGTGTGTGTGTGTGGTCTGCTCCATAGGGATGCCATGTGATGCATGTCTTTAATAACAGGCCATTAACGCCGTACTAGTGTAACAGGCAGTCTGTTTTTTTCAGGCAATTTGCTGGAAACGAGGGCCAATGGTTCGTGAATCAGAGGTTTGATTTGTTCCCTCTCTCCATCTCTCTTTCCTTCTTTTCAACCCTTGTACGTCGTCATTTCCACCACCACCCCCCCCCCCCCCCACCACCCCCCCACCTCAATGTTTGCTGAGACGCTTTCTTCACTGCTGGCATCGGCTTTATTGCTCTCATTCTCTCAAGAACGTTTTCTGACCAGCACAGGGAATTCAATTCTCAGCATGATGCCCTCAATTCCTTCCAGATCTGTTTATCTTCAAAAAAAAAACACCAAACAGTTTTTGGAGCAATTCAACAATCCTAGAAACGGAGGTTAAACAAAGTACATGTGGGAGAGCAGCAGGCACCGGCTCACTCATCGGCCTCATAAAGCTGCCGATTCACGCTCTCCATAATAGATCCATTTGTCATGTGGGGCCGTGGAGAGCCGCTTGTGGGGTTTTTTTTCATTCTTGGTCTTTTTGCCTTTCCACACCGTGCCCCAACGGTGTCACGTTCGGCCGCACGGATCAGGGCATCGGACGCCTGGGTAAATCAAGTTAATGACGCGAGATGGTGCAGACAGAAAGTGCGTATGGGAAATAACTCGGGAATCAACATGTGGACTGCAACACAGAATGATAAACATGGACATGAGCCTAGAGAGAATGTGCGAAATGGGCCGATCTTCAATAAACAGCTCTACACCAGAGCACAGCTGAAGCTCATTCCGCCTTAAAACGTTTTTATGACTATCACACCACAATGACAACATATCCATGTTAGGTAAGGAATAATACGCCTCGGGGTTGTGCGATTATAGGAAAACAATCACCCTGAGTGTTCCTATAAAAGTACAACTCCAAGTGTTTTTTTCCTCTCATATACATACGCCTTACATGACTTATGTGACATATACTAAATTACTTAATTAGACAAAAAAAAAAAAAAGCTGGTCACGTTAAGCGTTAAAAACTCCTCTGTCCTGAAGACTTTCCTACTGAGGAAAACATACCAATTGTTACAAATCTCCAACACTGGAACTGGAGACTCCTTCCATAACTGTTAAATAAATACTTCCTTACAGAAACTTCACCATAACAATAGCTATGTTAGATGTTACTATAGAAACGATAACATAATAGAACGAGCACGTTAATATAAATTCGCAGCCGGAACCACTGTCAGAGCTGCTGTAATAGAAAATGAATCAACACCTTCTGACCAATCAGAATTGATGATTTGACAACTTTGGAGTATAGTAAAGGTAACGTTACAACATTGGTACAATTCACCTTAAATAAACTAAATTAAACGTAATCTTCTCCATATGTTATCAAATTAGTGGATATTTTGAACTTAAGCTACAAACCAAAAATAAATTTACGAAGGTCTAGCTATGTAAAATTCCTCGGTTACAAAGTTCTGGACTAACATGAAAAGCAACTAACATGAATAAATGGCAAGAACAGCTACCTTTTAATGCGTAAACCTTAACGATTAGTTCATGGATATAAATAAGACAATTTGAAGTGGTTTTGTTTCGTAGCTGCACTTCATGTTTTGTCTAGAGCCACGAATTCTGAATATAGTTTTGAATTTGATTCGGGGAGAATAAACGGAACTTTAAACAAACAAACCAGTTTGTTTTTAAACAAACAAACCTGTTCACTAATTAGACAAGAGACTGTAAAGAAAATGGAAAATCTACGAAATCTGCCTTAGATTTTTAACTTAATGTCTGTAGCTAAACCTGTAGCTAAACGTCAGGCTTCCGCACAATATGATACGATTTTGATTCATAAGGCAATGATTTGAAATTTGATGAAATACCGCTGATTCTGCTACGATATGATACAATACGCTACGGTTTCATTTATGCCTCTGATCAATATATAACCAATTTTGCTCAGAAACTGTGGTGGGCCTACTGTTAACGTACGAATGATGATGACGTAGCGAGGGATTATTTTTAAAAGTATCAGAGTTACGTGCAAATCACCTTCCTAGCTGATAATAATCGTTTCATTTCAGTCGTTGCCTTTTAAATTGTCGGATCGTTACACTTCTAGTAGCTAGTCTCTTGTCTGATGAGGTGCCTTTCGCTAAATAATTTACATAAATGCATATGATTGGATGAACAGGAGATGATCTGGTTCATGTTTAGAAGACTAGACTGGCTGATCTGCTCAATATATCAGCTTTTCTCGCGGAGCAGTTGATCAAAACCTGATTGTTAGCTATTGGGAATGAAAATCTCTTCCGCCCCCTAGTGGTGGGAGCTACCATCGCTTTTTCTTTTAGCAATGCACACTTTGAGCAGCTGGTATTTGTCAGCAGGTACCGGCTTCCTGCCGTCCCCAGCAGATGGCCTGTACTTTCTGGCACCGCAGTCGCCGCCAGTTCTGTTTAAAATCCCCCCTAAAAAACAGACACACACACACACACACATGAGATCTCCCTCCAGGCCAAATTAGAGCCCATTAACTAAGTTACTCACAGACTAGCAGAAAAGCAAACCACGAGTGACTCCAGCTGATCCGAGACCTGCCAGCGTTCCTCTTTTGTCTCAGCGTTCATACGAGACAACAGACCACCTGCCTGATGCGGATTGTAATAGCGATGGATCCTGTAGACTTTCCTTCCTGAGGACAATAAAGAGACAGGATAATGTATGGACCTCCAACTGCGTGCCCTCGATATCAACTGGTGTGTGTGTGTGTGTGTGTGTGTGCTTGTGTGTGTGTCCCAGGAGGTGCAGAAAGAAATTGAGCGTTTATGCAATAAATAGGAAAATATCTCACTGATTTATTGCAGCTTTAATTAACAGCTGTTGACGGGACTTCAGTCCTGTGAGAGATCCTCCATACCACCTCTTTAGTTCGTCTGGGAATGAAGATTAATCGCTTTTTTTTAATCCCCACTGCAGTGTTCAGTCACAGACACGACATGATATAATATTTCTCATGTCATTACGGCTCCAGAGATTCTGAAAGCAAACCATTTGAGGTGGGTTTTTTTTTTTTTCTTTTTTCTTTTTTTTTTTTTTTTTGTATAAGGATTCTTCGATGCATTTTGCTCTTAAATGATAAACAGGGTTGAATTTTTTAGCACAGAATTAGCTAGCATCCATGCTAATGCTACGACGACATTAATGAGAGTGACATGATTTAGTTAAGATAATTATGAAATGTCCATATAAGTGAGTTTCACTGAAAACAAAGAAAAAGAGAACTGAGAGAATGCACTTTTCTTCTTCTCGGGATCTTTAGGAAATTTGGATTTGAATATGTTCTGGACAAAAAAGGACATTTTTCATAATCTATAACGGACAACTAGCGGAAAAGGATGTTTTGAACGTGAGATAATATGATTTTTCAATATGATTTTTCGATGATTTCTAGGTGACGTTTAATTATTGCGGGCGGGGACAGAAAAAAAAAGTCTGTGCCGTAGATGTTGTAGGTTTTTATTAATGTTTTAAATGATTTATCTGAAACATGCACTCAGGTTGTTAGATGTAAATCTAACATTTTGGCTATTAGTTGTGGCTAAAAGTTAGCTAGCATCTTTATTAGCGTGTGATGTACTGTACTAGTATTCCAGTTATATAACAACTTTGCGTTTACGTTACTCGTACTGTATCATGTTTTGTTCAATTTTGTCAAGTGTTTCAAGGGTTAAGGGTCAAGTGTTTCAGAAATCTAGCTCTAGCTAACACATGGTCCATCTTTACCTCTAGTTATTATTTCCGAAGCAGTGCTGCGAGGGTTTTTCTCCGTTTAAGGATTGTACGTCATGTTTGATTTGCTTGAGTAATATCTAATTGCTGCTCCTCTCTATAATTTTCGTGGCTTTGTCCTGTATGTATCGACTGGACTAATGGGCTAATCAGCTAACTGGATAATTGGATAATAGTTTTGTCATAATTACAGACGGCAAACATTACATTACAGAAAATAAGCGAGGAAATCTAATGAGTGTCAGACTTCAGTTCGTCTCAGGGGGGTGATATAGCGGAGAAGCTGAAACTATCCACCCCATACACCCCCCTCCACCCCCCTCCACGCCCACCACCGTGATCCCAGTTGCCACGGTTGACCGTAAATCCCCCGCCTCCGAGGCTATCGTAACCAGTAACAAGATTTGAAATGAAAGTTGAGTTCATTTGGTACTAAAGCCTCGATCAATGTGAAATGCATTTGAAAAAGGTGCATGAACATCAATTCAAGCGTTTATTGTGTTGTCATGATCGTTCCGGTCTCTTTCTTCTCTTTGGGCCTCGACGTTGTGATGAATATAAACTGATAGATTTTTCTAGAACACTCATATTAAACCACTAAACCTTTTTTTTTAGCATTTCAAGGACACCATAGAGAGCACAGATGAGATGGGATTGTATTATAAGTGAAAGAGAACACGCTTGACTTGAAACAATGATTTAAAGCTTGAATTGAAGGCATGTTAGAGAGATAGATACGATTCTCGGTACAAAGTCTGTCATTTTACGCTACTCGTTCACACCAAAGATTGACCGGAACATAACAATTAAAAAACACCAAAGTACATATCAACATGGTGGATTATTTAGGCCACTTGTTAAGGAGGTAACATGAAGTCCTTAAGGGACGACGCAATCCCTGACCAATGCTGATATCGTAGCTGGTTTAGGATTCTTACTATTATTATTACTTACTGTTCTTACTTCCTACTATTCTTCGTTCACACTAGCAAGCGTAGCTAAAATGTGTAGCTTACAGCACACAATTTACTAAAAAAAATTTATTAGTTTAAAATGTATAGAAAATGGATTCCAATATTTTAATAAAGTAAGAAAAAAAGTAGCTACATACACTCACCAGCGGCACCACCGTATGCCTATGTATATATATATATATATATAGATAGATAGATAGATATTCTTCTAATTAGAGTACTAATGCACTAATCAGTGTGAAAATTGGTTGTTTGATTTAGATAGCTCATATGTAATCTAACTATACTAGCTACAAACATTCTCCAGAGGCACCAATGATCTCTGTTACTTCCTCCCAAGCTTTGTTTTTCTTCGTTTTGTCTCTGTACACGTTGCATATAATAGGATAAGTTTTTTTTCCCCCTGAGTCAAACAGTAAAGGGGAAATAACTGCAGGTCGGAACTAAATTTGGGAGTGGGGAATTGCAAAAACTTCGGACCACACTACTCACCATACGAATGGTCCGAGGAATCATTCAAGCCAATCGTTCAAATTTGAAATTTCAAATTACCTGGACAATTTTATTATAGACTAAAGACCACTGTTGTGACATTTGTGATTGTGGATTCATAGATTTTTTGTGTGAAATAACCTTTTTTAGCAGCAGCTAAACCAGCAAATCTAAATATTTTGAAGTTAAAAGAAATTCTGAGTGTTTCAACATTTACAAACGTAATTGAGAAAAGGGTGATTTTAAACTTTTGGGGTTTAATCCAGAATATTAGGAGTTCTTTGCCTTGTCCCTCAACAGACTGCTACTCAATTTCCCATTTAAGCTAGAAACCTTAGCAGCGTAGCTCTGATAACTCTATAATACAAATCCACAAACCCAAAGCTGTACATCATTTTTAGCTGAAGTACAAACTGAACAATTTGCTTTAATGTTACATGAATCTACATTTTAAAGATCTGGCCCAAATAAACCCACTCTAGCGTACAAACGTATTATCTCATGACAGTTTACCTTCCTGTCTGTTGGCAAAAATGAGGAAAATTCACCAGATATTCAGCCACCAGTGTGGCAGGAAGTGGGCTTTATCGCCGTGCTGCTGAGCTTTATGGTCCGTGCCTTACATTTGGTAAAATAGCTTGCGTCAGTGAACACATCCACTATGATGAATAGCTATAATTAGAGCTCATAAACAGCGCCGGACTTTATAATTATGAAACTGGATGGCAAAATGCAGCACGCTGAAAAAAGCTAAAACATCTTTATCATGATAAACTCTAAACAATTCTACATCAGATTTGGATTCATGAAAAAAATCCAAATATAAGTAGAGTTGAATCAGATTCAGCTGCGTGAACGCAAGCTCCTGTCCACTAATTCTTTATTTACATGTCTTATACATACGACACGCCCCAATATACCCTCATATACATCTAATTTGCATAAAACACACCCTTTTTATGCAAGTTATGTGATAGCGAGCCAATAAAAGGAAAGCATTCAGCAGAATACAGTTTTCCAAGATCCTAGGATAGAAGTTAATTTCCCTGAAGCTGAATTAGAGGTGTTTGTGTCCAAGGTTCCTCTGTTCTCACATCATGTGGTTTTGTTTTTGTTTGTTTGTTTACATTATGTGTCTTTGTTTCTGGATTTCTCTCTGCCCCTGTGCTGTTATTTGTTTGTTTTCCTAGTGTGTTCACCTATTTTATGTTTAATCCTTGATTAGTTTCTCTATTTATACTCTCTGAAGGCATTTTTGTATTGTTATATTCACAAAAATGTTGTTTTCCTGTTTCCCAGTCTTTCTATTTTTTTTTTCTTTTTTTATTCTGATCATGGATTGCTCTTATGTGACACTTGCTCTGACCTCAGCTATAGACTTTAATCTTTGGTTTTTAGATTAAATTTTTCTTTTTAGATTCTAAATTAGATGAGTTTACACACTTCGCTAACCACATATTACATACAGTTACAGCAAAGATTAAACTGATAAATAAGAAAACCGTCGGTGGAATTTCACTGTATGCAACTTTGATAAATAAAGAAGATTGTGTGCATTTTATAGTTTTACATTATTTTCAGGAGAATAGATTCCCTAAAAATATTTGAATTTAAAGTTGTACCTCTCCAAAGTTTGGCGAACCTTACATGCTAGTTTAGCAGGTTGGTGTAAAATGAGACTTGTATTTTTCAGAAGAAATTATACTCTTTTTTAATTTTTTTAAAAACTATTTACCAATATAATTGTGCATGCCCCTGTGCCATTGTTGTATTTTGATCCTTCGAATTAGTCATTTCGCACACTGAGGTCTTTAAATGATATTCTACATTTTCGTTTGAACTAAAATTGAGCTGTTATTAGTTTTGGCTAATCTCCTAACCTTGTCATCTGGCTCATTTAAAATCCAGAAAGCACCGTCGTCCACAATTATGTGAGCTCATGAGCTCATTGTGTACTTTAACATGATTTTTGCAGCGTAGTTCAGAGGACCAGTCTGGCAGTGTAAGCTGTGAAAGCATTGAACGGTGACAAAACTAACATGGTAGACGTCAGTCAAATATGTTGTAGTGCTAAAGAAGGAACTGTGCAAATAAAACGGTCCTGCAATCAAGTCAATTGCATATTTGTTTTTTGTTTTTTTCTTACAAGACATTAACATGCCTTAAAGGTTAGAAACTGCTCCAAAACTATTGGCCCATGTACTTAAATGGAAACGATTTTTATTTTGATTGTTCCGAAGGATATCCCTGACCTTGTTTCTGTAGTCATTCCACAACATGTAACTATGTAACTATAAATGGATAAAAAAAAGGACAACATGCACATGGTTAAGCCACTCTTTCCTTCAGTACACCTGTGAAATTTAAAAAAAAGATTTCTGTTTTACAGCTTAACTTGCATCTGAGATTCATTGTTATTCCAGTTTTGTAATATAGAATACTCTGGAATACTCTCTTATTTTAATGTATGTTTTTTTTTATTTACAGCAAAACAACTTTGAATATTTTTTTTACTTTATCTACAATTTGATTTGATTTTCCAAAACGTCTGGTGGTGTCGTTCATAGATTATAAATGTCGCAACATTTATATAGGATACTGGCTACAGATGCAAATTCCGTACAATGTCATAGTTAGTACTGAAAAGTAAAAGCACTGAAACGGAACCTTTTGCATCTTTAAAGTCCGTGAACATTTGCGTTTGTAGGTTCAACATTCTTCCAAACTAGAGAACTAGATTTCAGCAGTCTCACATGACAAAGGCTCAAACAATGACTCTTGTTTTCATTCGACCGCAGAAGACGACCTCTTCGATTTGGCCGAGGAAATTAGACAGAAGACACGGGAAGACAAAAGGCCTTCTGTCTCGGACGGAGACGAGCCCTCTGTCCTAACGAACTGCTTTAATTGAGATCCGAGTCAACAAAAAGGGGAGGTTGATAATGGAGGGAGCAATTTAATTACCCTCCTCTTACAGGCCCTACTTCCAGACACTCAGGAAACAATTAAGTCCCTCTTAGCGTGCCTAATGGCCCCGAGTCCAGCTTATTCGGCCTTATTCTATTAATAACCCATAAACGATGAGGAATCTTCGGCCACCGATGGCATGACATCAAGAACCATTTAGGAAATGGTGGAGCTAATTTTTTTTTGTTGTTGTTCAGTGATGGCCAAACAAAGGCAGTGATGAAGTCGAAGTGACTTCCTAGCATATCTTCGATCGGTTTGTGAAAAAATATACTGAGACTGAAATATGTAACATGAACAGGATCTAATCTTGTGTTTAACATTACAAAAAGTCATAAATTAGCATTAGCAAGACTCATATGGTTAGTGAGATGCTAGCGCTAGAAGTCATAGCTTTAAATGGATTCTTTCATATTAGAGCCAAAGATTCGTTTCAGTGTTTGTTGATCTTTGCTTCTGTGAGTTCTGTGTTGTCAAGTTAGCTTCATATCTCACTTCCTTATTAAAAAACCCAAACGCTCTGGTGTTGCAGTGAAAACGAGGTGTAAACGAGCTGCCTCATTCCTGCGAGACATTTCCTCCGGTCTGCTTCCTGTGTGAACAGGAAATGAGCACGACTGAAAAATGACCTATAAACCTCTCAAAACAGAAGAACACCTCAGGGGCCAATTTCACTAACGTTGTCGGATCTGACATCGCCAAGTAAACCAGATTTTGGGGAGTGAAAACAGACGCAGTTGTTTTTTTTAATTCTACTTTGTTCCTGATTTTGTCGTTTATAGAGGCCAGGTCAGAAAACGTCTCACATCACTTAGCACGTAGCACTTAGCACCATTACTATCATGCTCTTTGGTGCTATCCATTAATTATAGTCATGGAAACAACAGCTTTACTTAATATTTAAAGTTTTCCTGTAATATAAAGTTTTATATTACTGAACTACAAAGATAGAACCCAATAAAACGCAAATGTTTTCAGCAAAGCTTTAAAAAAAAACTTTTTTTTTTTCATTTTTAAACATAATAATAATAATTTGTGGTCATGAGATACTAAAGTCGTAGCCACGGATTGTGTAACTTGAGCTGTGGGATGTTTCAGGCATAAATAGTTTATAGGCATTTTTTAAAAAATCTTTTTAATTAAAAATCACATGATATTTGAATTTTGGTTTTGTCTAAATGTCAAAAGTAATAAAAGTAATAAAAGTTTATGTGTAGGTAAAAAAAAAAAAAAGGATAAAACATCATACCTGAAAAAGAAATTATGATACTAATTTAAATAAATCTTTCAATGTCTTTGTAAAAAAAAAAAAAAAAAAAAAGTTACCATTTAGGTATAAACTATTTATGTTAAAGAGCAAATTATAGAAATGATTACAATTTTATTACTGTTAAAGAAATATTATAGTTCTGTTATAGCAATATTTCTGAGGAATTTTTGTTTTTTAATCCAAGGTGTTCTGTGGAATTTGGCACGTTATTTATTTATTTATTTATTTATTTTAGGTTTTACATTTGAAAAAGTAAATCTGTACTACAGGCATCAGAATAATTATTTATATATATTTTAAATATTGCATACTTAACATGATAATTGGGATAATTGAAGAATATCGATTATTGATTTATCATCTCATTGCTGATACAAAATATAATAATAGTCTCCTGAATTTCTGAAATGATTCCTCTCAGCATTATCATCCAAAATAAATAAATAATGACCACACAACCCATCTGTAATATCCCTCTTTTCTTTGGCGAGGTCTGGCTTTCCGGGGTCTTCCTGTGGAATATTTACGGGAGAAATGTTTTCCTGTTTGAATGAAGCCACGTAATTAACGCAGTTCCTGATTTTGTCTGATGTGCAAACAGGATTTTCTGCGCAGGCACCTTTCTAACCTCTGCCCTTATCTCTTTCAGCCATGACAAGTCGCTTTATCTCTGCTCATCTCTCTCTCTCTCACTCACACACACACACATGTATACACTCTGTATGACTAGGGCTGGATGGTATGATATATGATATGTAAAGAATAAAACACAGTGTGTCATGCTGTTCTAGGAAAATAATCAACGGCGGTGTGGTGCGATGAAGCGGAGTCACTGTTACCATCCTGAAGTTGATTATTTTCCAATAACAGCATGTCCTGATGTGTTTTATTCCTCTTATACTGCTGTAATTTGTCCAATTTGTTTCGATTTTTAAATCCACTTTTGCTCTTGTTCGTTATTTGTAGACTTTTTTTTTACACTTTATTAGCATTTTGTGATCTTTAAAAACTGGTCACATGACTCAAACTCGACTTTCGACTCGATTCGACTTAATCAAAGAAGACTTTTGCGACTCGACTTGGACTTTGACATCACTGACTCGTGACTTCGCTTGGACACGAGCCCTTTGACTTGGAAAGACTTGAAACAGTCTCAAAACCAAGAAATGATTTTGTCCTCACGTCGTCCGTGTTCTTCGCAGGTATCTCGCTGTATCAGACGAAACGAGACAGAAAACCGAGGAATTGGTTGGGTCTGGTGTGAATGACAAGACTTTTTTTTTTTTTAAATACTGTTTCTGTTTCACTGCTTGAATTTTTTTTATTTTTTCACATAACTTTCAAGCAAATCCCAATGCAAAGGCCAACTGAGACACATTACGCATCTCTCACGTACTCATATATTTATTTCTCTTGAGTTACAGCCTAAAGTTTGTCTAGGAAGTGATGAGCACCAGTTTTACGAAGCCTGAACTACTTGCGTAAATGTACTATACTAATTATTATTAGTATATTATTATTACTCTTGCCTTAAATGTGGTAAAAAAAAAAAAAAAAAGCACATTACGACTTGTTTAGGACTCGAAACATGAAGCCAAAGAGTCGTACCTTGACTTGTGACTTAAATGGAAGAATTACTGAAAATTGGGATAATTTTTTATTTTTTTTGCCTAATCCCTATGGCTGATGCTTTTGACTTTGAACTCATTAAGAAAGTTTTAATGCAAGATTATTAAGATGCTTAAGAAATACTGGAGAAGTTATCTAATGTTTTTACCCTGGTGTTTTTTTTTTGCGTGTGATTCTATGATTGAGGTGCAATTTAACTCTTGTAACTCCAAATAAAATTTATTTGATCATTTTTCAACCCTGAAGAAAACTGTAAGAAAAAAAGCAAAAGAAAGCAAAGAAAAGAAAGCAATCTCAGGCAACAGTCTCATGTTTACAAGCTTCCTCTGCCGCCATTTTGTTGTTTCTGCACAGAGCAATGGCGCCCTCTAGTGTTCGGCTTAAACCCCCGCTGAACTGAAACTATTCATTAATAATGCGCTTTTATACTTAATTATTTGTGTCTATCCCTAATATAGGACAAAAATAACAATATTAATGATACAAAATAACAATTTTTTAAATTTGTTTTCAGGAAAGAAATTTCCAGAGAATAACAAAAATACAGAGTGGAAAGCTGTGCGCGAGCGCTAGGGGGCGATGTAGTTTTTGAAGCCTCATGCCATTACGTCACAGCGACGCCGGAAATGGGTGTTAATTTCCGGACATTTCAGCTATACGAACTTTTTTTTTTTTTTAATTATTTCTGATTTGGAATTGTGTATTTTTGTTTAGCATGTTTAAAAACCACGCGTCCCGTTTAAAAACAACAACAACAACAACAATAACAATTAAACGTCCGCTTTACGCTAGCTAGCGTTAGCCTTTTAGCAACCACGCTAACGAGCAGGCTACGTCCTATAATATTTTATTTTACTAAATAGTGCGTCAGAATAGTGCGCTATTATAATTTCTTGAACATTTATGACACTATTTAGTGTAGTACTACGCTGTAGTACTGATTGGAACACAGCTCTTGGAAAGGGAGGGGGGGAGTATGGTGAGGAAACCCAAATTAAAAAAAATAATCGAATACCCGGATGTGACAGAAGGCTCTGATTTGTCCAGACGCCCTTAATGTTACTATGGGATATGTAGTTCGTAAAAATGGACTACAACATGAATTAAAAGGTCCGTATAATTATATTTTACACAAAATGCCGGATTTTAATGTATAAAGCACATCCTTAGAAGACAGAGGATAATCCAGGAATAGTTATGAATTGTATGAATTTGAAAATAGCAGAGAATAAACATTAAAGGTGCTCGTCCCACAAGGATTGTTTACTTCCGGTATCTTTGGCTAAACGGAGTGGGCGGGCGCGCGAGATGTCATAGAACAAGTGCGTGTAGCTGCCAGAAGCACAAGGACGGAGAAAAGGTGTAGAGGAGATGTTTCTGTTTATTGCCCAGCTGTAGTTCAACTGATATCGACGACACTTTGTTTTAAAAGGAGTGAATTTCTGCGCGTTATAGAAGGTGAGTTTGTCAATGTCACAGCACGCTCAGAACTTATGCGTTAATAAATTCTGGATTCTGATTGGTCAGGAGGTGTTGCTATGACAGTAGTTCCGGCTGTGCGGCAAATCACAAATATATATCAGCGCGCTCGTTCTAGTGCCTTATCGTTTCTATAGCAACCAATTACACAGGGGTTTATTATTAGTATTTGTTGATTATCTACATCGCCTAAGTAACAGAAGCGCCGCTTCATGTGTCGTTATTTAGCAAAGAAAAACGTGGACTCGTTAAAACGGTGAAGATGAGGTTTACGTAACGTTTATGGAAGGAGTCTCCAGTGTCGGCGATTTGTAACAGTCGAGTTTGCGATTTGTGACATGACAAGCTGTTTTTTTTTCTTCAAGAGAGCAATTCTGGTGAGGGAGCGACTGTTTATAGCTGCCATAGCGTAAGTGAGAACAGGAACTCGCTTGTTTCGTGGAAGTTCCATGCCATTAAAAGTTAAAATAAACAGATAAAAGGTGTGATGTCATTAAAGAATTGTAATAATGATTGACAGATTGCTGTGGTGTAAGAGGAATAAAACACTTGCAGACATGATGTAATTGGAAAATAATCGCCTCGTCGTCTCGTCTCAGGGTTTTGTGGGGAAAATGGTGGAACTCAGGAGCTACTGCGAGCAGGGCGTGTCCCTGCAGCGAGTGTGGACCGATGGCGGATTCGCGCCCTGCTTCTTCTTCACCCTCGTCCCCTCCGTCCTCGGCACGCTCGCCGTCCTCCTCGGCACCCTCCACTGCGTGTGCTACACTCGCTACGGCACCAACATGGAGCCCCGATTCGTGCCGCGTTCCCGCCTTTACACACTACAGCTGGCTCTCTCGGTTCTGCTCGGCCTCCAGGCGCTGGTCTGGATGATATTCCGGGTGGTACGGGACACGCCGGTGCCCGGGTACGTGGTGCTCTGTGGCTGTCTCTATGCCCTGGCGTGGGCGTCGGCGACGGCGCTGCTGAGAGTGGAGAGGAAGAGGGTTCTACTGAGGG
Source organism: Pangasius sanitwongsei (assembly GCA_037576675.1). Lineage (NCBI taxonomy): Eukaryota > Metazoa > Chordata > Actinopteri > Siluriformes > Pangasiidae > Pangasius > Pangasius sanitwongsei. The sequence continues at coordinate 1,673,107 of CM075028.1, forward strand.
ACAGGACGAGAGGACACAGTGCCGTGCTGCTGCTGTACTGGACGACGGCGTTCATCGCTGAGAACCTGGCGTTCGTGTCGTGGGAGAGCCCGAGTTGGTGGTGGGGGTTCGAGAACCCCGAGCAGCTGGTGAGTACTGGAGAAACATCGATATTTTCAATTGGGTTCTATCCTCAAGGGTTTGTTGGATGGTTAAGGGTTCTCGCTTCCTAAATGAAAGATTTCATCTAGAAAGCTAGTACCGTTATTCCTTAAGCTGCTGAGAAAGATCTGAACATCTCAGGGTTCGGTCTTCAGGGGTTTGTTGGATGGTTAAAGGGTCTAGGTTCTTAAACCGGTTCTACTTGGAATTTCTACTTTCTTCTCTTTAGTAAGCTAGAACCCTTAATCTGCTGAGAAAGATCTGAACATCTTCACTATGGGTTCTGTCTTCAAGGGTTTGTTAGATGTTTAAAGGTTCATTGCTTCTTAAATGGGTTCTGCTTGGAATTTCCACTTTCTTCTACTTTCTTCTTTCATCTTTCTTTCTTTAGGAGGCTAGAACCCTTAAGATCTGAACATCTTCACTTGGGTTCTGTCCTCAAGGGTTTGTTAGTTTTTAATTGTAGGTTTTTATATTGGATATTTAGGGGTTCCGTCAAGAGCAAAGAACCAGAGAACCATTTGGGTTCTAGAGAGAACGTTATGTTCCGTTCAGCCCTGTTGAAGATACTCAGATCTTTGTCAGTGTAAGATCTCTGTATTATTTGTAAATTGTTATTGAGATACCGGTATTGCTACTTTATAGAAAACTGATCATATTAAAAAAATTAATTATTCATTTTTTATTGTAATAATAATAATAATAATAATAATAATAATAATTTTTATGTAGTTATTTCATTAGTTACAAACTGAATCGTTTGGTAACGAGGGAAACTTTTAACTGTGAAATAAATTCAGCAGACAGATTTTATTTTTTTTTTTGCACAGCAGGTTGTATAATAAATTTATGATTCACTTATTATTCGTAAGTGAAAAAAAAAAAAAGATTCAGGAAAAAAGTAAGATAGCTGAGTCACTCTGCATTAAGGACAGCATTTGACACGTGAGTCAAATGGCATTCTGACTCATGACTCGGAATCAGCTGAGCAGCGATGACTCGGCACTTCTCCACTTACTTACTAGCAAGTCAGTAACATGCAGTAATCAGCGGACAGGCTCCTTTTAGCCACGCCCACATGTTTGGCAGGAAACGCGTCCTCTCGGTGAGGCCCCGCCCACTGACTCATCAGTTTACAGCTAGTTGTGGTGACATGGTTAGCTTTGATTGAAAGACCTAAACAGGATGACGTTGCAGAATTGAAACTGAAATGTGGATTATTGAGCTTAATAGAGTGCAACATTGATCCTGATTCTATTTCCATTTTCTATTTAGGCTTTAAAAAAAACACTTAACATTCAGATCCAAATTTCTAAATTGACACATTTTGCGAACTTTTTATCCAAAGTGACGTACGAGAAAGATAAATCGCACGCTAAACTTTATAGTAACCCTCGGTTTGTCATTAATAGCTGATTTCGCTAATATAAAATTGCCATTTGGGGTAAATCTGCGCTAATTCTTTAAGATGTTAACTTCACGAAGTCTTTCCTTAAATCAGCTCTTAAAAATTTAAGGTCCTGCTTTGCTGCTGACCGAAACCTCAAGCGAACACGCTAGTACGTTAGCATATTAGCTCGTGGGGAAAAAAAAAAAAAAGCAGCGTTATTCGAGATAAAGAGGACGCTGTTTTTTTTCTTTCCGGAGAACGGAGTGTGGTATGGATTAAAGTTTGAACGCATTGTTCAATACGCAGACGTATCAAACCGAGAGCCTCGTTTCGAGCGATACGATGTGATACGGCGTATCGTCGCAGCCCTAACGGTTTCAGATCACTTTGTCGCTAATACAAAACGTGAAAATAAAAAAATTCAAAAAACAATGAGAAAGGCAACAGATGTGCGACAAAAATAAATAAATAAATAAATAAATAGTCTCAGATGCGAATGTTAAAACCATTTATAGTCTTTGTAGGAGTAACTAGGAGTGTGTTACTGTTTGTAGTGAGAGGAGTGTGTGTGTGTGTGTGTGTGTGTGTGTGCGTGCAGGTGGAATTTGCGTTCTGGCTGTTTCGCTATATCTGCTCTGGGACGCTGTTCTTCATCGGCCTCAAAGCTCCAGGACTGCCGCGAAGACCCTACACACTCCTTATTAACGAGGACGAGCGTGATGTGGAAAGTGGCGGACAGGTGTGTGTGTGGGTGTGTGAGGGTGTGAGGGTGAGTGTGTGTGTGTGTGTAAGGGTGAGTGTGTGTGAGGGTGTGAGAGGTGTGTGTGTGTGTGTGTGTGTGTGTGAGGGTGAGTGTGTGTGTGTGAGGGTGAGGGTGAGTGTGTGTGTGTGTGAGTGTGTGTGTGTGAGTGTGTGTGTGAGGGTGGGGGTGTGTGTGTGTGTGTGTGTGAGAGGTGTGTGTATGTGTGTGTGAGAGAGGTGTGTGTGTGTGTGAGAGGTGTGTGTGTGTGTGTGTGAGGGTGGGTGTGTGTGAGGGTGTGTGTGTGTGAGAGCGGTGTGTGTGTGTGTGTGTGAGAGCGGTGTGTGTGTGTGTGTGTGTGAGAGGTGTGTGTGTGTGAGAGGTGTGTGTGTGTGAGAGCGGTGTGTGTGTGAGAGCGGTGTGTGTGTGAGGGTGTGAGAGCGGTGTGTGAGGGTGTGAGAGCGGTGTGTGTGTGTGTGAGAGCGGTGTGTGTGTGTGAGAGCGGTGTGTGTGTGTGAGAGCGGTGTGTGTGTGAGAGGTGTGGGTGTGTGTGTGAGAGCGGTGTGTGTGTGAGAGCGGTGTGTGTGTGAGAGCGGTGTGTGTGTGAGAGCGGTGTGTGTGTGTGAGAGGTGTGTGTGTGAGAGCGGTGTGTGTGTGAGAGCGGTGTGTGAGGTGTGTGTGTGTGAGAGGTGTGTGTGTGTGAGAGCGGTGTGTGTGTGTGAGGTGTGTGTGTGTGTGTGTGCGTGTGAGAGCGGTGTGTGTGTGAGGGTGTGTGTGAGGGTGTGTGTGAGGGTGTGTGTGAGGTGTGTGTGTGTGAGAGCGGTGTGTGTGTGTGAGAGCGGTGTGTGTGTGTGAGAGCGGTGTGTGTGTGAGAGCGGTGTGTGTGTGAGGGTGTGTGTGAGTGAGAGCGGTGTGTGTGTGTGAGAGCGGTGTGTGTGTGAGAGCGGTGTGTGTGTGTGAGAGAGGTGTGTGTGTGAGAGAGGTTTGTGTGTGAGAGAGCTGTGTGTGAGAGCT
>CM075028.1:1700561-1729763 GCA_037576675.1 Pangasius sanitwongsei
CAGATGCCACTCCGTAACTAACAGACACCGTTCCGTAACTAACAGATGCCGCTCCGTAACTAACAGACACCGTTCCGCAACTAACAGATGCCGCTCCGTAACTAACAGACACCGTTCCGTAACTAACAGATGCCACTTCCGCAACTAACAGATGCCACTCTGTAACTAACAGACGCCGTTCCGTAACTAACAGATGCCACTTGTAACTAACAGACGCCGTTCCGTAACTAACAGATGCCACTTGTAACTAACAGACGCCGTTCCGTAACTAACAGACGCCGTTCCGTAACTAACAGATGCCACTCTGTAAGTAACAGATGCCGTTCCGTAACTAACAGATGCCACTCGGTAACTAACAGATGCCACTTCCTCAACTAACAGATGCCACTCTGTAACTAACAGATGCCACTTCCTCAACTAACAGATGCCACTCTGTAACTAACAGACGCCGTTCCGTAACTAACAGATGCCACTCTGTAACTAACAGACGCCGTTCCCTAACTAACAGATGCCACTCTGTAAGTAACAGATGCCGTTCTGTAACTAACAGATGCCACTCCATAACTAACAGATGCCACTCTGTAACTAACAGACGCCGTTCCGTAACTAACAGATGCCACTCCGTAACTAACAGATGCCACTCCGTAACTAACAGATGCCACTCCGTAACTAACAGACGCCGCTCCGTAACTAACAGACGCCGTTCCGTAACTAACAGATGCCACTCTGTAACTAACAGATGCCATTCCGTAACTAACAGATGCCACTTCTGCAACTAACAGATGCCACTCCTAACTAACAGATGCCACTCGGTAACTAACAGATGCCACTCGGTAACTAACAGATGCCACTCGTAACTAACAGATGCCACTCGGTAACTAACAGATGCCACTCCGTAACTAACAGATGCCACTCCGTAACTAACAGATGCCGCTCTGTAACTAGCAAGGTGTATTCAAGGGGTAACTAGCAGATCGAACTCCGTATCTAGCAGATGGCACTCTGTAACTGGCAGGTGCCCCTCTGTAACTATGCACTTGTGCATTTTTCAGCTCTATCCAATCACAAATTAATTGTGTTTGCTTACTGCTCAGATTTCATCTGGTACGCTTAGCAGATGGCACAGCAGCCATTTTAAGAAGACATTCTAAGTTCCTGCCTAAGAGTTTAGTCTTTAATCCTGTCTATCATCCAACTACGTCAGGGTCTGGCAGAACAGACGACTCACCACCCTGCCCAGAAATACAGGCTGCTGGGAAAGCTGACAGATTCACAAGCAGATATGATTTATTTATAAACTTATCAAAGTTAAGAGATCAGTTACTCATGTTCACGTTTCTATACTTCGGCTCAAACGACAAGTAAAGAAAAGAGCAAACGGGAATACTCCACTAGTTCTGAAGGAAACGGCCATGTTGGTCTGTAGCAGCAGTTTAGGAGAATACAGACACATAGTTCTACACACACACACATTCCTGCTCTCTCCTGTCCCCTTTCAGCAGCCGACCCAGGAGCTGAGGCCTACCTAGAATTTATGAAGAAACACTGCTGTTACGACGCCATTCCCACCAGCTGTAAGCTTGTTATTTTTGACACGGCTCTGCAGGTATGTTGCATTATTTACTTCTTTCCTAAATAATTTTGATTTCCTCCAGGCTTTCTTTTCAGACTAACAAAAATTATATTTTTTTACATAGGTAATAGGCAAATTAAAATGAATAGGTGAATAAAAATGAATATCACATAATCGTTATTTTATTTATTTATAGGTAAAGAAAGCCTTCTTTGCGTTAGTGGCAAACGGTTTACGAGCAGCGCCGCTATGGGACAGCAAACTGCAGAGATTTGTGGGTAAGACACACAGATAATCAAGCGCACTTTCTCATGTGTACAAATGCAAACTATAATCAAATTGGCATCGTTTATGATATCAGTTTGTGTCATATTCCTTCAGTTAGAAAGTTACACATATTCAGAGCTGGGTTATGCAGGCAGCTGTTTTTCTGTGCAGCCTATTCAGATTATAAAATAGCACTTGATCCAGCACATGCTTTTATTCTGCACTTATTTAATTGTGTGCACAACTTAATGAAGCCACAAGTAAGTAAAGTCGAGGTCGTAATCGTAACCTGTGCGTACGATGTACGCTGTTTTATCATGCTTCTAATTCGCAATTTTATAATTTATAAATTAATAAAAGAACGTCAAAGATTTAATAATTAATACTGCTTCTTGTTTGAGTTGATACTGCACAAGAAAATGTGCTTAAGGTCAGATTCGTGTATAATTGAGACACGCCTCTGTTTTTTGGCAAATTCCGCCCCCTTGCGAGAAAAACCAACGCCGCTGTCTAAATTAAGTTCGTAGTTATTTGAGGTCTGAATATTGATGTGCGGAATTTCGGTATTAAATCCTCACTATGCAAAACATAGCTCAACTCTGAATACAATACTGAATACAATACAATATTTATCACTATTTCCTTTCTTCCACGACGCACAGGTATGCTGACCATCACAGACTTCATCAACATTCTCCATCACTACTATAAATCCCCAATGGTCAGTAGTGACACTAGATGTGTTAAAGGAATAGTTCAGCCAAATATAACACTTACACAGTGTTCACCTCATTCCAAACATAGTCAATTAGACGAAACGTGTTTGGTATCTGACACCACAGAGCTAAAGTAGCTATAGAGTAACCGTCACGTGACGATCCATCGGCTACATTTCACGTAAAGGGAACATTGTGTACTGTGTACATTTCTGGGCCAAACTGTTCCGTTCAACTTCCTGTCTGAAATCTCTCGTTTTCTTCATCTCGCCAGAATAATTCTCTCGTGGTGTTTTTTCTCTCTTCAAGGTTCAAATATACGAGCTGGAGGATCACAAGATTCAGACATGGAGAGGTGATTCATTTCAAAGTAAATGAGCTGCATTATGTAGATGATATCAGGCTGAAGCTTGTAATCCTGCTGTAGCTTTTTTTTTTTTTTTTTCCAACAAAAAATATTTCCGAAGAAGAAAAATATCTACTACATTAATGCCTTTTTAATTTCTATTTTATTTCCCTGTTATATTTACTTTAATTTTAGGTCATTTTCATGTGGAATTAATTAGATCGAATATTTCATTTTGATGGATTTTTGTTTCAGTTTTTAATAGCCATAATTTTAGCCATAGTTTTATAGTAGTTTTGTGTATTTTTTTTATTAATTAATTTATTTATTTAATGTTATGTTTTCCATTTCCTGCGAAATGTAGTTTGGATTAAGTTTTCTAGCTATAATTGCATTTTTAAATTTTCTGCATAATTTATTTTATTTTGAAATGTGATTTTTTTTTCAATGTTTTATATAATTTTTTATATAATCTTAATTGTAGAATTTTAGATTTAAAAAAAAAACTTTTTCCACATTACAGTTGGAAATGAAATGTAATAGATAAACTTATTTATTTATTGTATGTTGATTGATCTAAATAAATTTATTTATTTTATAGGCTATATATGTTTATTGTTTTTCTATTTGTCTTTTACCGTTTAGACGTTTACCTGCAGTACTACAATCCAAGCCTCATCAGCATCACACCTGAAGCGAGGTAGCTACAGATCACACTCCACAAGATTCCAACAACAGCAAAACGAGTGCGACTGTACACGAGTTTTACGCCTCTGATTCTCGTTTCTTTCACAGCCTTTTCGATGCCGTTTATTCCTTACTGAAGCACAAAATCCACCGCCTGCCTGTCATCGACCCCGAATCTGGGAACGTCCTCCACATTTTAACCCACAAGCGAATTCTCAAATTCCTGTATATATTTGTTAGTAAGACCATTTTCATTTATTGTCATTATAATTTTATCCCCACTCCTTGCTCTGCCCTTAGTAATTTGAGATTGCAGTGTCGAGATTGCAGAAAACTTTCTGTTTACCTCCTGGTTTAACCAGTTCCTACTCCAGGACTATCTTGACCACACCCTCTCATAAGTTCAAAAGTTATTTCCTGGGTCTAGCTTTATCCTATTTATCCTGTTTATAAATATTTATTTGGTTGACTGTATTGTTGGAAAGTGTTGCATGTGTTAACAGGTATTTTAAACTTATTTCCAATTTTTTTAGCCTTCTAGTCTTCCCAATGGCTTCCTGTTTTTCCCCATGCCTTGTTGGTTTCCCACTGGTTTCTTGGCTTCCATATGCCTACCTGTTTTCCCAGTGACTATTTGTTGTCCAAGAGGTTTCCTGGCTTCCCAGTACCTTCCTGGTTTTCCAGTGACTTCCTGGTTTCCCATTGGCGTTCTAATTTTCCAGTGGCCTTCAGATCCCCCCCACGCACCTACCTGTTTTCCCAGTGGGCATTGGTTGTCCAAGTGATTTCTTGACATCCCAGGACCTTCCATTGTTCCAGTGGCTTCCTGTTTTCCGGTTTTCTGAGTGGTTTGCTAGTTTCCCAGTGGCTTTCTGGTTTTAGGGTTACATGTGGTTTCCTAGGGATTCCCAGTGTTTTTTTTGGTTTCCCAGCGATTTCTGATTTCCCAGAGATTTTTAAGCTTTCCCAGTGGCTAGGCATCCCAGTTTTCTGTTTTTCATGTGGCTTTTGGTTTTCCCAGTAGTTTCTAGTTTCCCAGTGGCTTCTGGTTTTCCTAGTGGCTGTTGGTTTTCCCAGTGGCTTCTGGTTTTCCCAGTAGCTATTGGTTTTCCCAGTGGCTTCTGGTTTCCCTGGGGCTTCTGGTTTTCCCAGTGGCTTCTGGTTCCCCAGTGGCTTCTGGTTTTCCCGGGGCTTCTGGTTTTCCCAGTAGTTTATAGTTTCCCAGTGGCTTCTGGTTTCCCGGTGGCTTCCGGTTTTCCCAGTGGTTTTCTGGTTTTCCCAGTGATTTCTGTTTTCCCAGTACCTTTTAGCTTTCCCAGCGTTTTCTTGGCTACCCGATACCTTCCAGTGTTTTATTGGCTTCCTAGTGTTTTCCTGGTTTCTCAGTGGTTTCTTTGTTTCTGATACGCCTTCTCCTGTCCCAGTCGCTTCCTGGTTTCCCAGTTTTCTAAGTGTCATCCAGGTTTCCCAGTGATTCCTCATTATAGACTGTTAACCGTGCATGTCAGTACCTTAAGTCCTGCTCTATAATCATGCATCTTTTTGAACAGCCCTAATAAAGACAATTTCGCCACCTGCCTCTGGCCGGCATTTTGTTATGTGCAGAGAGCCACGATCCCAACGCCACTGTTTCTGCAGAGGACAATTGAAGAAGCAGGAGTCGGGACATTCAGAGACATCGCCACCATACAGGAGACGGCCACCGTGTATGACGCTTTGTCCATTTTTGTGGAGAGACGAGTCTCTGCTCTACCTGTGGTGGATGAAAATGGTAACATGGAAAATTGTTCTCGACTCAGAGACATCAAGCAAAATTAATATACATATTCTATTATTATTATTATTATTATTATTATTATTAAGATTTTCTGTTTTCTAGGTAAGGTAGTGGCTCTTTACTCAAGATTTGATGTGATAGTAAGTAAAATCTAAACTATCAGCTCCTTTATCCTAAGTGTCGTTCTTGTTATGATTATATATTTTGTATCTAAAAATGAATAGCAGTGTAGGATTTTGTATTGAAAATGTGTATATATATATATATATATATGGAAGGCTATAAAAATCTGTAAATATTAAACCAGTTTTTTTGCAAATATCATACTCCAAAATAACAACAGCAATAGTTTGTGCACCCCTAGATTTCGCCCTTCTGTTCAGTTTGCTGAATTTATTACAATTACATCATTTATCGTCTTTTTTTTTTTTTTTTTTTGGTAAATTGTGTGTTTTGATTGCAGAATCTGGCAGCGCAGAAAACCTACAACAACCTGAGCATGAGCATGAAGGAGGCGTTGAGGAGACGGCGCTGTTTCGTCGAGGGAGTTATTAAGTGTTATCCTGACGAAACGCTGGAGACGGCTGTCGACAGAATCGCTAATGCAGAGGTGGGCAGATGTTTTAAACTGACACCAGAATATAACAAATAGTTGAATATTGGGTTTGGTTTTGGTTGTTTTTTTTTTTGGCGTGTTAGCCAGTTCGATAACATGACAATATCCAAAAACTGACCACATTTTCAATAGTAGCTCATAATTATATAAATTATTTTGCAAAATAGCAGGATTACTCTATATTAACACATTCAGGTTGAAAGTACTGCTATTAAATCCTTCTTATGGTACAGTTCTACCTTCAAACTTTGGGAGGCGGAGCTTAAAGGCTAGCACGCATTTTTTCCGTAGGAGCTTCGCACGTTAACATCGGCGTTATAACATACGAGTGATCGCTCGAAAAACATGCCAAAAGAGTCTGTTTCTTTCCCAATAAAAACGTTAGATGTTTTGAAATCTCGTATACGAACGGACCAGATGGAAGCCCCGCCCCCTCGCTTGCTTGACTAACCTCGACACCACGTCATTTTCTAGCGTTTTCTATCGGCCATTTTGATTTTGAACTCGGAGTCGAGGTAGAATAATCTTTCGTCTCGACGGCAGACGTCGTGTCCTTCGCTTTCTGTCACGGTAAATAAGGAACGTTTGGAGTTCGCCAATGCGAAATAAAATCTGTCAAAGTATGTTTGACTTAGCTAACATTAGACACGTATATATCTAACTTCAGCTATTAAAGACGTCACGGAGGTTTAATAAATAAGATTAAACTTAAATAAATAAATAAATAAATAAGAACTTTAAACGTAAGATTAAACAGGCTAACAACACTTTCTGATTAACTGTACGAATTGTACGTAGCATGTTTTTTTAGAAATTAGAAAGAAAGTGTTAGGGCTCAGCGACGCTGTGTTAAATGTGCTGCTGTCTGTCCTCGTGTTCAGGTTCACAGGCTGGTTCTGGTGGACCGAGAAGACGACACGGTGCGAGGCATCATCTCCCTCTCAGATCTTCTCCAGGCCATGATTTTATCTCCAGCCGGCATCGACGCCCTGCTCGCTTAGCCTTAACGTGACGGGTTCACTCCTCATCCTGTGTTCACGCACTTCCTCCTTCTCCTCCATCACGTGCCACAGGTAAAGTTTTCCCACCTTTACTCTCAGTGCGCACACACACACACACACACACACACACACACACACACACACTGCAAAGACTCGAGCACGAGCTGCTTTACTCTGTCTGTGCTTTATTTTTTTATTTTTTTTATTTTTTCTAAATGTTTATTCCTAGTTATTAGGACCTGTACTGTCATCTTACAGGTGAAAAGAAATTAAATTAATTTTCCATTTTATTGAAAGTACTTCCTGTGTTTTGGTGTTTTTAGTTTTGTTTTATTTTTATTGCATTATTTTACAATTTATTAGTATTATTATAATATAATATTAAAAGTTTTTATTTTTCCTCCCGCAGATATTGCAGAGTGACGAGCCGTGATGAACACACACACACACACACACACACACACACACACACACACACACACTGGAAAGAAGAAGAGCTTCAGCAGCTGCTAAACTGATTTGTTTTGTTTTGTTTGTTGTTGTAAATAACTTTTTGTACGATTCGTGCCGACACGGCGGAAATTAAACACCGGCTTTGCTGAAATATCAAATGAACTTGTTATTCGTTATTACATGTTTAGCGTATTTGTCGTACAGGACAGGAAGTAGTACAGGAAGTAGTACAGGAAGTAGACTGTGAAGTCCAAAGTCATGTGATCATCTTTTTTTTTTGATTACTAAAATATTTTACTGTGTAAGAATGTGTACGAATATTTAACTAATCTAGTTAACTTAATGCATGAGGGGTGTGTGTGTGTGTGTGTGTGTGTGTGTAGGTGTGAGGGGTGTGTGTGTGTGTGTGTGTGTGTGTGTGGTGGTTCATGTTACAGAAAATCATTAATATGCACAAATATTCTTTGAGTCAGATATTAAACTACGCTTTCATTCCACTTTATTATTAATGTGTCGTGTTTATAGGAATAAAAAACAGTTAAAGCACAAACATTAACACTGCAATAAAGCAAAACACACTCACTCCTCAAAATACTTTTATCTCTCTATCAGTCTGTCTCTATCTATCTATCTATTTATCTATCTATCTATCTATCGTATGTATCAACTTGTCTGTCTGTCTATCTATCTCTCTGTCTGTTGTTGTATTGTGTTGTTCCATCCATCCATCCATTCTCTGTTCTTCTTATCCTACACAGCGTCGCGGGGAGCCTGGAGCCGATCCCAGGGGACTCAAGGTGTGGGACACAACCCATCGCAGGGCACACACACACACACACACACACACACTACAGACAATTTCGAGATGCCAGTCACCCTACAGTGCATGTCTTTGGACTCGGGGAGGAAACCGGAGTACCCGGAGAAAACCCCCGAAGCACGCAGAGCGGAGGCGGGACTCGAACCCACACCCCTGGAGGTTCACCAGACTAATCACCAAGCCACCAACCTGTACCGTGGTGTTGCTGTTGTACCTTTATGTGTAATCTCAGTAATTAAAAGCACATTGCTATGGACGTAGGGTGTGTGTGTGTGTGTGTGTGTGTGTGTCCAGCAGATGGCGCTAATGACACAGCATTCCTCCCCTTTTAGCGCAGTAAACAACACACACGTGACATGTACCACGTGACTCCTCCCAATCGGATATGTAGTGCACTAGCTAGGGTGCAGCGCTGCGGTGTTTAGCCCGGATGATAGTGCACTGTGTGCAGTGAGCAGGGCGCGGTTTGGGATTTGGCCTGTTTTGGTACTGCGTGACGGCTGCACGGACACTGTAGAGCCGCGTGACCTGGCAGCGACGCAGCGCTTCATAACACAAAGCCGCGAGAGAGAGAAAGAGAGAAAGAGAGGAGGAAAAGAAAGGAAAATGGCGAGCGGGGAGGAGGCCGCGCGCCCGTCCGTCCCGTCCTCCTCCTCCTCCACGGGCAGTGCGGTGGGGCTCGAGGCACTGTTCCCGGCCGCCTGCTCGGAGCGGAGCGACAGCCCCGAGCTGCTGAGGCTCCGGCGGCGGCTGCAGCGGTGGCTCGCGCCCCACGAGCGCGCGCTGCTGTGCGCGCAGAGACTGCTGGTGTGGGAGAGGCCCGTGCACAGCGCCGTGGCCGCGCTCGCGCTCAACACTGCCTTCTGGTAAGCGCTCTGGACATGGCGTCGAATAACGGTTTTAACCGTCATTTAAATCAACCGAACCAAACCGTCTTTATTCATTCATTCATTTATTTATTCATTTATTTATTTTATTTTTACACAAAATGTCCGTCACGAATCCCTCCGACTTAGCCGAGATGCTAATAAGTCAGGCAGCCAGCTTTAGCTTAGCTCCCTGCAGGATAAATCCCAAATTGCCTCCTTTTGTTTTTTTTTTCTTTTCGGGTGTAGTGCACTTTTTTCGTGTATGAGATGCGCCATTTTGTGTCCTACGTAGTGCGCCTATGTAGAGAGTAAGGGCGCATTTGGGACACAGCCGCAGGGTATATTTGCTTACAGTGCTTTGATGGTGAAATGCGACGTTAGTGCTTGTGTACACATTAAATAATAAGTTTTATAGTCATTTAATTGGAAATTTAAGAACATATTTGTTGAATTAGAGTGAAAAAAAAATGGAGTACTTTTATTTATTTAGGCTTTTTTGGCATGTGTGGCCGGTGTTATGGCAATCATTACACTGAAGTTATCGTAATAACCAATATGATATTAATAATAATAATAATAATAATAATAATTGTTAAAACATGAATAAAATATTTAGAAATGTGTTTTAAAAAAATATATGTGTCACCATGTTAATAGGAAAACACGACAATACATTTTGCTGGTTGACATAAATAAAATTACAGCTTATATTTTTATTTATTTGGCAAATCAAGCAATTTTTTTTTTTTTTTTTTTGTGCTGGTGACCTAAAAAAAACTCTGTAAAGTATTTTGTCTAAATTCTGACATTGATCACTTTTTTTTTTTTTTTTTTTTTTTTTTTTTTTAACTCCCCTGAAAAATATAGTATAATATTTTCTAATTAAATATTTTCTAATCCGCCTCATCCAGGAAGCCAGGTTTAGGATTTAAAATCTCCAGAAATATTATTTCCAGCCACATGAAATTTGGCAGACGTAAAGACAAACTTGTTTTCTATCTTATAATAAAAATAAATGACGGTAGCTGATGTTTATCACCTTTAAACGTTTTGATGTAATTGACGCAGCGCTTCGTAAAGTCGTACGTATTCGATGTCCAGAACATGGGCTGAAATCTTGTTAAGTTTGATGATATTGGACATATTAAATCTTAAACATGGCTTCCCAGGTCAGACATTGCCATGGAAACGTATCAGAACCTACCATCGTCTCTCACCGAAACCAAAACGAAACTATAAAACACAGAATAATAAAACATTAGATGACGTTTAGATGGACGTGTCTGAGAAGGAAATGCGTTCAGTGATTATACGCGAGTTATTGAGTTCCTAGCACGTAAATGTTAACAGTCATGTGATCGAGCTCAGCTTGAATGGCCACGCCCCCTCCAACAACCGCTCGTAAAACATTAGCTGCGTTTACGGCAAATTCAGTTTACAGTAATTACGACATGACAACCCGGACGTTCTACTCGGAGCTGTTCACGTCCTCAGACTCGGAATTACGCTTAACAGTCTGTTCTAGCTACGCTAAACTGTACTGTATGTTTTTCGTTTATTTTCAGATTAAACTTGCATTTTTAAGATATTAATAATAGTCAATTATACGAATTATTAACTACTTAATTACATTTTAATGCTGAAGCCGCCGCCATTTTGAGTTTTTCCGCATGATGTTGCAGCGGTCAGGTGGTACAAGTCGGAGCTCTCAGAACATTTGTAGTTTACAAGACGTAATTACGAGTTCTACGAGGACGCGAACGCTTTTTACAAGTCGGAATCTCGTAATTACGACATGGCGTGAACGCAGCTATTTTAAAGCAGTCAGTTTGGATTAAAATGAGATGTAGGTCATAAAGACACGCCCTCTATATGTCTGGGATCTATAAACTAATCCCGTCTGAATCGTGTTTTTTCCAGGCTGTTGTCGTCTACTTCTTTGCGTCCTCTGTTTCTCATCGGCGCGTCCCTGCTCGCCTTCACCCTGTTGGACAGATGGAAGGACAAGCTGCCTCAGATCGCTGTTCTCCACGCAGAGGCACCCGGAATAGAACGGTATGAACGGTGAATTATTAATCTCAGGAATCACGCATTAGATTACAAGTCAATGCACCACACCCTAAAAGCAATCCGTATAATTACGTGTATTGTTTTGTGTAACTTTATCGTGTCACTGTTTTATATCCTGATGAAGACTTTTCTCGTGTTCAGAAAGAAAAAGATGTTGGTTTAATATTAAAATCATAATTCCAGATTACTTTAAACTCGTTCCTAAACGTGTTTTCGGTTTAAGCAACGTGTCTATAGATTCATGCTTGAGCTGAAAATTAGCAAAAAAAAAAAAAAAACTAGCATTCTTCTTGTTTTCTTTTTAATTCGAGCCAATCGGCATATGATTCTGAAATGATTGACAGTTGTGTAGCCCCACCCCCTTTCCTTTTATGTAAAAAAAAAAAAAAAAAAAATCAATCTTTTGGTCAATGTTGTCATCTCGACTCGATTTTATGTTGAAATTTAAAAGCTTTATTGCATTTTTGATTTAATTTATATTTAATATGACAGCACAAATGGAGGATTTATTTATTTATTTTATTTTATTTTTTTTTTAAACAATAAAAAATTACAATACAGTGTCCCACAAGTCTCTGTTTTAGGTCCGCTATTGTTCTGACGATACCCGATTATATTTCTCAGTTTGGCTCGTTTAGACAGTATTTATAAAAAAAAAAAAAAAAAAAAGACAACTTAATAATTTCCTTGTAAATGTTTCTGCCTACGATAAGGTTTCTGGTTTCACCCTGGATTGTTCTGTAAAACAAAAAGCTAGAGTTAAGAGCCTCGGGGAAACTCTAGATGCTGGATATGTGTAGATATGTGTAGTTTTTGAACTGATGCGTACACTACATCTCATCACAGTTATCTGCCCTCTTCCACATACATGAGCTCTGATTGGCTAGTGTGTCGTCCCCCCCCCCTTTTTCCTCTTCTTCCCCTTTCTTATCCTCTTGGACTTCTGGGTACAGATTAGATTATTAGACTATTAAAACTTCAACAGATCTTTGTAGTTAAATGAAAAATAAAATTAAATGAAAAGTAAATAATAGGAATGTAATGCGGTCATCTCAATCTGTATCTTTTTAAAAAAAAATTTTTATAAATACTCCACACCAGTATTCATATTTAAACCCGAAATAGGTGTGGCCTAAACCGGAATGGTATAAATTCCCTAAAAATGTAAACAAACTAGTAGCTTAATTTAAACCACTGTGACCCTGACCAGGCTGTTACTAAGGATGAACGAACCAAGCGGTGATGAAATCGTGTTTCTGCGTTGTGATGCGTATTTTCTTCACCACACAGAGAGAGCATGAGCGTCCACCCGAGGCTGCTGAGCGTGGCCGAGCTGAGCCACCACCTCGCCGAGAGCTACCTGACCTGCAGCCTCTACGTCCAGGAGATGCTTCAGTACAAACGCCAGAATCACGGCAAGGTGATCAGAAAGCTTAAAACCGTGACCTTGGCTTTCGACAGAATGTCTGTCTTAGCTTTTTTTTTTAAATTTTTTTATTTGCATTTATTTTGGCAGATCTTTCTGCCCATATATGGACGTTTAAACCAGAACCAAGGGCAAGAACTCCGTAGAAGGGAATGGAAGGGAATGTGTGCCAAAGTAAATGAATCAATGCAAATAAAAGCTCTGGAGAGACTAACCACTTGAGAGAGAGCCAAAACTAAACACAGACACACACACACACACACACACACACCCAGCACACTCGTATGACTTGCACAGTCAGGCCACTTTAAAGAAGACTAACAACAGCAGCATATTACGTTATTACTTTATTATGAATTATTGCGTATTATTGCTTTTTTTTTTTCTTTTGAGACTCTAAAGGTGGCTGCATATAAAACTCCTCCCTGGTTTATCAGGTTGTTTATGCGTGTGTGTGTGTGTGTGTGTGTGTGTGTGTGTGTGTGACGTCCGTCTCTTTCGTCCACTCAGTTTTGTGTGATGACGTGCTCAGGATGCCTGCTGCTGGCCGTGGTTGGACACTACATCCCCGGAATCATGATCTCCTACATTATTTGTGAGTTTATCTGCTTTATTTTTTATTACTTTTAAATATAAAATTTAAATATTTAAATCTTAAACCTACGTTTTTAGACCATTTGCTACATCTAAAGCATATTTTATAACACGTATAAGACCATTAATCCTATTTTTTATGTACATTTTCCAAACTTCAAGGTTGAAATGATCTTATTTTATTGTCAGATAATTTTGCTTCCTTCTAGAAATAGAAAAAAAAAATAGAACCTTTTCAAGCTCGAAATATTTTGGAAATATTTAGAAATAAGGTTAATCTAAGAAAAAGAAATATTTGTGAATATTTCAGATTTCTACTTGCTAAAATATTTTTTGCAGTGTTGCTGGCAGTGATTGAGAAAGTAACAGTTAAAGTTGTCAGAATAAATTTCACTAATATTTGCATATTTGTAATACAAAAAAAAAAAAAAAAAACTACATCTGTACTATTTTACTGATTTAGTTGCATAATGTTTGTATTAGAAAACGGTTTTCCAAATTATTTTGGCCAAATGACCCCAAATATATTAGTTTTCGAATTAATTTTCTAATTAATTCATATTAAAAAAATATTAATTTTAATATTATGTATAATATTTAAAGTGAATAACATGAACTTCTCATGTCTGGACAACTCCAGAAAATCATTTGTTATAAAATAAAAAAAAGTTATTTTGGCAATATGTAATTGTATAAAGCATACTAATACTGGTGATTTTTTTTTTCAGTTTAATAAAAATAATTTTATTATTAATGAAACCCATACAGTCAGCTGAAACTAGAAGTCGTGCTCAAAATATTTTAAGATCCCAGCTACCAAATGCAAATACAAGGGTGCCAACATTTACGGTTTAGCTGTAGCATTTATGATTTTTGACCCCGTGTTATGGCGATATGGGAGGCACCTGAAAACTACACGTTTCTCTTTTCTTAGCTAAAGCTAAAGCCAATTCACCGAAGGGGAAAGGACGTGGGACATTAAAAAGGTTTATCTACGTGATGTTTTACGAACCTCAGTTTTATGAGCCAATAGGAAACAAGTGGGCGGGATTTGTGGTCTGTTTCGCTGGTAAAACAAAATGGAGGAGCCACTTTTTTAGTAATTAGCGTCACACAGGGGTTTTTTGAGTGTTGTTTAGCACACATCCGGGAAAAAGAATAAGCTGTTATCCATGATCGTGTATATCCACATAGTGAGAATCGTGATACAATGTTTTTGTCGTATTTATCATTTCCAGTTACAGACATACGAAGTGTAAGGAAGATTTTTAAAAAAAAAAAACGCATCGTCATATCTGATGTCTCAAGGTTGATGTTGGGGATTTTATAGCTTATAAATTCTAGTGCTTTACTCGTTGACTAAAATTGGGATGCGTGTTATTATGTAATCAGTGTTATTGTTACAGTCTGCGCTGTGTATTTGTATGTGAAGAAAGACTTTACACGTGTGTGTGTGTAGTGCTGAGCGTCTTGCTCTGGCCTCTGGTCGTGTACCATGAGCTGATCCAGAAGATGTACACGGGATTGGAGCCCATCCTGATGAAGCTGGACTACAGCATGAAGGGAGACACACAGCACCGCAAACACGACAAGAGAAGTGAGTGCGCTAACCTCTGCACGAGTTCTGTTCGCTCTAAAGATACCGTCACTTTAAAGGAAAACTCCGCCCTGAAACACGTTAATTCTGATTTATAGTTAACTTGCTATCAATTACGTATGTGCGCACACAAGATGGCCGCCGCGCGCATCCTGTGGCGCTCGCGCACGTCCTCAGTAATAACGCGACACGTCCACGTAGTGCAATACCAACATACGTAGTGGAGGCGGTACAGAATCATGTGACTCCGCGCTTGCAAATGAATTAAAAAGCAAACGTCGTGTCTCAAATCGCACACTTAGCTACTGCTCTATACCGTTATTAAGTATTTACACTAACGGTTTTCCTCACAAAGTTACAGTTTGAATTTTAAAAATCTGTTTTATATCTAATGAAAAGTGCTTTGAGTATTGGTCTATCGGATTTTCGAGACTAAACGTTTTTTTGGATTTGAGACGATTTGAGACGCGGCTCATGACAGCAATCACGACGACGGCAGAAAGTTATAAAGTTATAGGTTTTGCTTGAAATCGCTAAACATCACAGTCCAACCCGAACAATGCCGCTCACGTAGCAGCGTCACGTCCGCGTGGCGAAAGTGAAGTACACGTGCGCGTCTATTTAAGTGTTTACATTAAAATATATATTTATTTTTATAAACAGCGATCTTTTAGTGGCTGCTGTAATAATGACCACGTACGCGGAGAACTTGGTGACATCCATACGTTGGGAAGCGCACACGTTTGAGGCTTTTTTAAAAATGAATAATTGTCGGACGAATGAATCTCGTCCTAAACGTGGAAATGGAAACAGACGGATGTTCTGTGTTTACCGAGAGCCGGCTTAATCGCTGTAAGCTGTTAATATTTGAAATGATTTGCATGTCAATCAGATGTGTTCTAGCTTGCAGATATTCACATCCTGGCTGTTAGAATAATTTGTATTCCACTTATTTCGAGTGTGTGTGTGTGTGTGTGTGTGTGTAGAGGTGAAGAAGGAGCAGGAAGAAGGAGATGAGCCGAGGGCAGAGACGGAGAGCGAGAGCGAGGAGGAGCTCTCCTGCTTCGCCCCCACTGTAAGTTTCATAACACTGAATAAAATGCATTTGTCAGCCGCTTTCTCTCTCTCTTTCTCTCTCTCTCTCTCTCTCTCTCTCTTTCTCTCTCTCTCTCTCTCTTTCAGTTCATAACAAAAACATGTAAATACTGACAGTAAAAAATATACTGGAAATTCGTTCTCAAAAAATACCTTTCTAAGGAAGAAGACCGATTAGATCTCATTGCGTCTGTACAAAGATTTCATAATATATACAGTTTTGTTATTGTTGTTTTTTTTTTTTTTGTTTTTTTTAATGGACGATTGATAGCGTGATATTTTTAGCGTGGGAATTTCACACACCCTGGACCGGAGAACGTATTTTGTCCGTGAATTGCGTAACGAGGCTTAAAACGTCACCCTCTGATTCCCTCTATGACGTTTGTCTTTTCTGACTTCCTGGTTCGCGTCCTCGCGTCTTGGTTCCGTCGTTCCCGGATGCTGATCGGTCGTTCTGTCCGCCCTCAGGTGGACGTGAAGACCACGGCGTTGGCGATGGCCATCACAGACTCGGAGCTCTCTGACGAGGAAGCGTCCATCCTCGAGAGCGGAGGATTCTCGGTGTCCAGAGCCACCACGCCACAACTCACAGACGTTTCAGAAGGTACTTCTGAGTGTGTACTTGTGTGTGTTATGTGTGTGTTATGTGTGTGTGTGTGATTCCTGAAACGAGCTGGATGCTAGTACGCAGTCTGTTATTTACATCTGGTCTGCGTATGACGCACGCAGCGCTGACATAGCGTCCTCCGCATATCATTTCCATGAAACGCTGCTTCATTTGCGCGGGCGTGGAGCGGCAGAGCTGACGAACACGAACCATCCACTAAGGTACAGTCAGAAAACACCGACATGCGATAAACGAAACACGAAGACGAGAAGCTGAGCTGCTCAACTGATCTAAGAAGCAAATAGATAACAGAGCTCTAAACGTAAAACAGTTTAGAAATCCACACGTGTCATAAAGATTTACTAACGAAGTAAGAGGACGAAAGAGAAAAGGAACGAAATTTTTTTTTTTTTGCTGACATTCCACAACATTAAGTGTGACTATAAACGGATAAAAAAGCGTCTCACTGTTTAATGATTAAAAATTGTAATCAGTTGTTTCGAGTTTTCTTGTCTAAGCAGTGAATAAGATTAAGTTCAGTAAGAGTCGGAACAGGAACCTCAGATAAAGAAAGCTCTTGTGTTTTGTTAGAATTTGTAACAAAAGTGCTAAAGCAGGGTCAAGGAAAAAAATAATAAAGCCCAAGATGCTGTACTATAAGACTCAACCCCGAGTACACTTATCATGGGTACCGTGATTTCTTTTTCTGTTGCTATTTTATTTTTTGAATATTTGCAAACTGATTGGCTGAATTTTTTTTTTTTTTGGTTATATACACATTAAAATTTTGTACTAACTCTTTTACTGAATCCGTAAATGTAAAATTTGTAATTGTTGAAAAAGAGTAATTGTACCAATTTTTTTTCCCTTTTTTCTCTCCTTTTCATTGTTATTTGTAGAAATATACAAATATAAAATACAGTTTTTGTAAAAGTATCTTTGAACTCAGTTTTTCAGTTTTTAGGGGGCCAAGCACCGAAGATGTGTAGCGGTAACCCTACTGGGATTGTCAGATATCATGATACGATATATTTTTGTCACGTCGCACAGCACTAATGGTGCTCTAATTCATTGTTGTTATATTCTGTATTGTGTAAATTAAAAAATTTCATGTTTCATTTTTATAAAATAAAACAAACACTTTCTGATTTAAGCCACACCCACTTTTGGATGTAAATCCAGATACAGACAGTTGCTCTACATTTGCTTCGCACTCCTCCTGTGAATACTACAGTGACGGTGTATAGTTAGTTGAATCTAATTGTCTGTGTGTGACAGATTTGGACCAGCAGAGCGTGCACAGTGAACCCGAGGAAAGCTTCTCCAGGGATCTCCCAGAATTCCCGTCGGTGGAGGAGTTCCCGTCCATCGATCCCGGACTCTTTCACTTTCCCCTGGGTGCCCAAGAGGAGTCTCAAAGCCCGGCCAGTCTGTTTATCCAGCACCTCGCCTCGCCACTGCACTTCGTCAACACGCACTTCAACGGACAAGGACAAGGCCGCGGCGCACCGAGCGAGCTGGAGGCGTCGCCTCGCACCCTGGAGGCCCTCAGCCAGGAGATTGTGAGCACCGCCATCTCCACCGTGGTGCAGAACACCCTCTCGGCCCTGCTGAGCTCCTCGGAGGCGGCAGAGGCGCCCGGCGTCGCCGAGTTCCTTCCTTCCGAAACGCCACCTTGTCCTACAGAGTCGCCTCTCGACGACGCGGACAGAACCGGCGAGGACACGACGCTCGTCCCGCCAGAGGACGAGGACTTCGAGCTTCTGGACCAAAGCGAACTGGAGCACATGGACGACGGGCTTGGGTTAGGGTTCGATGGACAGGTGACTCCGACAGACGCGCCGTCTAGCGACCAGCAGCCACAGGAGTCCTAGCTTGTTCCGTATCCACGTAGCGAACTGCCCCGTGTATTTATAGCGTAGACACGTTCCACACACTGAAGGCTCTCTGTAATCGGTCGTTTGATTGCGCTGAGATCTCACTGCGACGGATCTCAGGCTTTGGAATGTGAGGTTTGTTCCCGAGTGAGAAAGGGAGAACGCTGAGCGACGGGACGTTTCGGCGCCTTCATGTCCAATACGTATAAATATATGGATTGATGGCATTGCGTTTGAGGCTCAGCGAAGAAGGAAAAAAAATCTTCACAGGTATCACTTGAGATCCTGAAGGAAAAATCGACCCTGAATAGCTTTTATTCAGATTTCGTTTTTTTATGTTAAACTCTTAGACATGTTGGTCCGTTTTCCCGCAACGCCGTCGCTGATAGCGAGCAGCCATTTTGATTCGACGTCGCTCCCTGAACTCGGCGTTGACGAAGAATTTCAAGTTGGGGGGCATTTCCTAGTCGGAGGTTGTAAATTCTGAATTACGAGTTTTAGTCGATGCAGCGGCGCTTTAGTCTTTTACCCCTGTCCATCTCTCTCTCTCTCTCTCTCTCTCTCTCATCCCTACACTCTGTCCAAACAGATCAGCTTCTAAACATCAGCATCGCGCTCGTCATGTTGTAGATCGCTAACTAGCCGAGCCGAATTTGAGTCTAGCGTTCCCTCCAACGCCGCCGCTATCGTACGTTGAATTTCTCATTAATACGACGTTTCATTTCTTTGGTTTTTAGGCGCTAACCTAAAAACGAAACCTTATGTGAGGTCGCCGAATTTACAAGTTTCGCTGAACTGCTTATCAACAAATCAAAATTAACACCAGAATCACTAAACACATGGCAAATATTTCAATCTAAACATGTTTCAGGGTGGAGTTTTCCTTTAAGATGAAACTCAAAGGCCATAATATCGATCCAGTATGATATCCTGCTTACTGAAATGAGTCTTTGCTAAATTTCTGTACGAGTTTGTTTGTTTTGTTTTTTTTCCAGACTCGCTTTATCCTTTAATGAAAGGCATTTCTTTTTTTTTTTCTCTCTCTCTCTTCTGCCACTCCCAAATAGCGATAACGACGACGATAATGAAATCTACACGGAAAGAATTTCACTAAGCAGGATTTCTCAGCCGATCGTTCTCTTCTTCGGGTTATTAAGAAAAATCCTGTTTTGGGAGGTTTCGCATACCGTCGTACCGTCAGACAGCTACAAAAAAAAATATTCATAAAGAAGAGGGTAGCCCTTGTGTGAGCATTAAACATCCTGCTGTAAAAAGAAAAAAAACAAAAACAAAACAAGGGATAACGATGTTTTATTAGTGTGTAGATTCATAAATCCTTAACCGAGAGACCTAAGCACTCAAAGATTCTACTAGTGTAACTTTAAAGAGATGTTTTATCGTTTATAGTTCTGTTAATATTAATATAAATATATATATATATATATATTGTGTGTACGTCTGTGTCTTCTTGGGGTCGGGGACTTTTTATTTATCCATATCGCTCAGTCATGATGTAATACTGTACAACTTGATGTATGCCTTGCTCAGTTTGCATTATTTGATTTCTACAGGATGTGTTCTATTAAATCCAGTTTGGCATCTTGCATCGCTATCATTTTCTACTTCCTGAGTCCGTTGAGCACTTCATGATTTCCAAAAAAAAAAAAAAAAAAAAGGCTGTGGAGAGTGTGTTTGCTTTAATCGTGGGCGGAGACGATTTCAACACGACGCACTTTGGACTTTTATTCAAACTTTTTTTTTTTAAATCTTTAAAGCCTTTTTTTTTTTTTTTTAGACGTGGGTGTAATATAATGAAATTTCAAGTTCAGCTCTGTGTGTGTGCGCGACATGACTGACTACTGATTCATTTGGCTTTTTAATCGTCCTACAATTTTTACGATTTCTTGCATGTGGCATGTTTACGCCTTTTTTTAAAAAAAAATGTAAATAGAATTGTTGTATTTAACAAAAAAAAAGCCATTGTGGTTCCAACCTTTTTCAATGGTGTGTACACAATTTAAAAAAAAACAAAAAAAACTTTGCTTATCCTGTATACATCACAATCGTAATCGTTTCCTCTTAAAACCCCGCCCCCGTAAGATGAACACGCAATGCGAGCGTATTTTTGTATTTACAGAGAAATGTTTGTGATCGCTATAGTAACTGTGTTTCGCTCATGCTTTCACTGCTTGATCTATAAAAGTCGCATCTTTTAACACGATATATTGTTCGAAAAAAAGGAAAGAGATCGCTCCAGGTTTGCTTGTGGGCGTGTCCAGCTTTTCAGTAGCCAGACTATTTTGCGGTGTCATGTATCGTCATGTTATTTTGGCTCATGTTGTATTTTAATATTGTAATAAAACTCAGGAGATGAATATGGAATTTTATATGGAATATAATTACAATTAAGAAAGGAAAAAAAAATCTTCTCAACTGGGGAGTGGGAGGGTCGTTTCGAGTATAAAAATAAACATTTAATGACATATTTAACAAGAACTATTCTATATATCCTGTTTTACCTCGGCGCTGTTGAATTCTGCAACATTTTATGGAAGGAGTCTCCAGTGTCAGCGAAGATGAAGTTTTCTGACATCTGCAGGACAGAGGAGTTAACGTTTTTTTTTTTTGTTTGTTTTTTCCGCATTTTTTTGTAACATGACAAGCTGCGTGTTTTTGTCTTATTAACTTCAAGAGAAACTGGCGAGGGAACGACTGTTGATAGCTGCTATAACGTAAGCGAGGATAGGTGCTAATTTGTTTCTCGGGTGTTTCGCAACATTAAATGTAACTATAAATGGTTAAAAATTATGACATCTGTCATAATTAATGGAATGGGTATGGGAATTTTGTCTCTTTTCAGTGAATCGACTTTGATTTGATTCTGTTCACCAGCGAATAGATTTTTAAAAACTTTTTTAGTGCAAAGTAACGTTGTTACGAAGCGTAACAATGACAGACATAGTTAAAGCAAAGAAAAACGCTCACTTGGGGGAAAGAAAAGGCAATGAGTCACTTGGGAAAGAGTCAAAAGAGTCGAATCATTGTCGAGCTGAGCCGAATGATCCGATTCGCTGAAAAGAATCCGAATTCACATCACTACTGCGTTCATATTTGTTTGTCCAGCACCAGCTGATGTCATATTACCGTATCGTCCTGAATTATCATTCTACCAGTCAATCGACCGACGCCTAAATATATACATAAGCACTGTCTATGGAAAATACGGTGTGTTCAAATAAAACCAACTCTTTAAGTTGTCAGACATAAAATGGAAATATGAATGCTAAGCATAATTAAGTTAACGATATATAACGCTACGGTGGCTATAAAAAGCGTACACACCCCTGTTTAAAAAAAAGAAAGAAAGAAACCAAAAAACATCACATCAGACTTTTTTTTCCCACCTTTAATCTGATTTTTCTTTTTTTTTTCATCACAAAAACCTGCCATTTTAACAGGGGTGTGTAAACTTTTATATCCACTCTAGTTAACATGTAGACATTTTACATGTTTTATTACAAGTATTACAAGTATTACAAGTCTACGAATGGACAATGTAAAAGCACAGTGACTAGAAATAAGACAAAACCTTAGAGAAGGTCAACATTTACCTCAGATGTGTTGGTCATTTAGTAAGAAAAGGCTCCATTTGACTAAAATTACCATGAACGTACGGTTAGCATTGAGCGCTAACCAGTAAGGTTCAGCCATATTAGGAAGTCAACATTGTGTCTCAGCTCAAAGATGTCACAAATTTTCATTAAAAGTTTTTAGTTTTTTTTTCTTTGCCATCATCAGATAATGACAGTAATAGAAGAAGCAGAAGATTTTAGAACTATAAATATTTAAAAAAAAATACTCAGATACACTTTCTGACTGATTTTAAGTCTTATAAATCTATATATGGACAATGTTAGAGGAGAAATATGACAAAACCGTAGAGAAGATCAACATTTACCTCAGATGTGTTGATCAATTATTAGGAAAAGGCACCGTTTGACTGATATTTCACTAAATACACTTAGCATTGAGCGCTAACTGAACTCATGGGTTCAGCCATGTTAGGAAACGTCAGCGTTGCATCAAAGATGTAAACATGGTGTTTTTACCTCAGATGTTTTGGTAAATTATTACAAAAAGACTCATTTTCTTACAAATTACACTGGAAGTTTGGTTAGCACTGAGCGCTAACTGAATTTATGCCATTTTGGGACACTGACATGTTGAAAACAACCTGCATTAAATAAATAAATAAATAAATAATAATAAAAAAATGAAACAAATACAATTACACTAAATATACTACAAAATAAACAGTAAATAGCTTTCGGATAAATAAAGAAATCTTTTTCACAATGAAGCAGGCATTTATTTACGATAAAAAGTAATCGTCCATTTTATTGCGACGCTCCTTTAAGAGATTTATTAATTTTAATAAGAAATGAAATACGATTTCAGGCAACAGAACTTTTCGTCCTTATTCCATCTGCTATGGTCTTCTCCTACAAGCAATAAAATGTACACAGAATACACACGATTAAAAACTAAACATATTAATTATTAATATAATCAGTGAAGTTTGTTTTTGTTGTTTTTGTTGTTATTTTTTTGTTTTTTTCGCTTGTTATGTCCTCACCGCTGTGATCTCCTTAACAGCAGCCTCCAGTTTCCTCCTCAGCTCTTCGGTGACGATGACGTCTGAACACACCGACCACTCGCCCTTCTGGAAGGTCACAGGAACGCAAAAAACGAGACCGGCAGGAACACCGAAGTGCCCTAGATGATCAGAAAGGGTACGTGTGTGGGAAAAAAATGTGGAAATTATCCATAACAATTATGGATAATGTTGCTATTATCCAGTCCCGCTATGTAAGGAATAAAACACTCCATGTCATGCTGTTGTAGGAAAATAATCAGCGACAGGGTGGAGTGATGAGGCGGAGTCACTGTTACAACCCTGAAGTTGATTATTTTCCTATAACAGCACGTCCTGAAGTGTTTTATTCTTCTTATACCACAGCGGTTTGCCAACAATTACAGTTTTTTATTTATTAAACGATGACACAAAACCCTTTTTTTTATCCGTTTATAGTCGAATGGTTAAATTAAATGTTTTTAATGAAACTGACGTTATAGCAGCTACAACTGACCTCCTTCACCCGTCTTTATTTTTTCCTTTCTCTTGAAGTTAATAAGACAAAAAAAATTGTCACGTTACCGAGAAACCGCAGAAGCGTAAACTCGTCTGTCCTGAAGATGTCGCAAAAGTTACAGCTTTACCTCAGACTGTTACGAAGCGCTGACACTGGAGACTCCTTCCATAAATGTTACGTCAACGTCTGCTTACAGAAAACGTCACCGTATCAACGATTAAATAACAACAAAATATATTAGAATGGGCGATCAGATGTGTCAAATTGCATTATGGATTTTTATTTGTGCATCTCCTTTTAAAATTTTTTTCCCCTTCTATTTCTCTCTCTCTCTCTTATGAGTGGCTTTAATAGTGCATAAAAAATATTACTTTATATTGCTAACAAAGTCCTTAATGTCCTCTGAAGATGGTGTAGTTGAAGATGGAGTTTATTACAAAATAAAACGTTATTTAAAAATTTTTAAGAAGAAATATGTTTGTGTGTGTGTGTTTGACCTGACTGGATGGACTTACCCGTACTGACTACACCCACTGAGAAGATCTCCTGAGGAGAGGAACCATTGATCCACGCGTTCAGAGCTGTAATGATTCCTCTGGTTGCTGAAATAGCTGCAGGTCTGTTAGTCTTTTGAGAAATGGCACTTCGACGCGAGCCAACCAAGCTTGGAAAGTCGTTCTTCAGCCATTTTCTGTCAAGAGAAAAAGGAGAATTGTTGATATGATAACTAACAGGTGGAAAAGATTGCGTTCAGGACGGAGGGTGAAGGCTATCAGGTGCTTCCTCTGAAGCCAGACTGCTTTCAAACTGCTGCATCACAGGGCGGCATAACACATTCAGAGGAAAGCGCTATCCGCCCTCTTCCACATACATGACTGCACAGACGCCAATGATTGGCTAGTGTCGCTGTGATTGACAAGGTAAAGAGAGTAAGCCCCTCCCACCCAGAGATCACAGCCAATTTTGCTCCTATGGCTCCCAGCTCCTGCACCACTTGAATTCTTTTATTAATTATTTAGTGAGTTTGTTGATAATAATAAAAAATCCTTTTTCGTATCTTTATAGTTTTCTTTCCTGAGACCACCCTCTGCACAGACCAAATAATGGAAGGATGCGCACTTCGATTTCTGAGGCAAATTGTTTTGAGCTCTGTCCTGTTTCAGCAGGTTCCTTCAAGTTTGGTTGGAAACAAGCCCCCGAATATCACGTAAATCAACCAACTTTCCATGGGCGGAGCTAAAAGGTGGCCAGACATATGACATGAAACTGAATAACTCGGTGAATGTCGCTGCGATAGGCTAGTTTGAATAATAACAGCGTGTCCACTACAACATCTCTGGGAAATTTGTAAATTAAGGATTTATCAACGAGTATAATGTGCAGGAAGAACAAGTTTAGCTAGCTAACACTGAAGCGAACTGTTCCCTGACCCCACTGACCACAGCAGAGAAAGGAACAATATTCATTATTCGGCGACATAACATTAGATTTTTTTTTTCAGTTCGTTAGTAGCTACTGTTAGCTAATGATTTTGAATTTATAGCTTCATAAGATGTAGCCTAACGTTATGTTAGCTAGAACAATTTTGTAGCTTGCTAGACGACAAACAAATCTTGCTCAGGTGCGTGCCTTTTATGTCGGATGCAATGTAGTCACTGGGTTAAACCTGGCCACCTCATTGTAGAGATTTTGGCCACGCCCCTCATCCTTCCACTGAATATGGTCAATGTTGTTGTTTTGATGATGATTTAATTCTTACCTATCATAAACCATCTCCAAGACGCTCTGAGAGAATCCTGCAGGTCCCCAGATGGCACCTTTATATCTGTAAACCTTAGCTCGCTGTAGGTCGATGTGGAAATGCCCACTGATGTTTCCCCAGACAATGACATCAGTGATATCTGAGATGGGAAAGACGTTTTTAGTCATGAAATTTTAGAATTTAAAGCAGGACACTACAGGTAGAAACGATTTCGTAATAAATTCTGTAATGTTTTCTTTTAAACTGCGCTAACAAAATATCAAATTTTAACAGGAACATATGTGTATTTCACTGTTTTTGTACCACCGTATTTTTTTTAGACTTAAGAACCCATTAGAAAGTTGTAAGCTCCGCCCACTGCACAATCACATCAAGTCATACATCTCTTTTCTCTTCTTTTATAAAACTTGTAAGCCTCACTAACTAGAGTGGAAACACATTAAACCACATTGTATTTTTTTTTCTCAAAATATTTTTTTCTATATTCAGAACCAAATATCTCATTTTACCTGTTCACTTCTATCGCTAATTAGCAGCTTATTACAGAGGAAATTCCCGAAATGTTGATTATTGTTGGATTTAATAATGAAAATTGGCTTAAAATATTTTTTAACAATGCATGCAATTATTACTTTTTTATTAAATAGTAAAGAAAATGTTCTGTAAAAGTCTTTCTCTTGCCCATGTCTTTAGAGTATATAAATATTTTAATACTAACATCAAAACTGAAGATTTTTGTGTAAATTAATATATACTTAACTAGCTGTAGCCTCATTTGCATAAATAAATAAATTTAAATTTTGTAAATGTGTTCGGATGGGCTTGATGTCAGCCATTTTATAGACACGCTACTCTCTGTGGGCGGAGCTTCGTGAAAATGTCTGGGAATGGGGGGCGTGTTCAGGGGGTTAAAAAAACAATAGAAATTTTGACTCCACCTACTTAACCATTAGAGCGCTAATCTTACGTAACGCACCTTAAATATAAAGTAATTTTTTTAAAGAATGGAGCTGGGATTGTTCTCACCTTGGCTTTTCACTGACAGCTGCGTTGCAAGCTGAGTCCTCGCTTCTCCTTCCAGCTGTGCTGCGATCGCCACAAAGCGACGTGGATCCACGGAGGGCGCGTTCTCGATCAGGAGACCGCACTTCAGGTTGACGTAGACGTCTCCTGCCACCAGCACTCGCAGATCCTTATGCGCGTTGTCCTCGATCAGACATCCGTGGCGAGTGAATCTTTCCACCACTTGGCTCCGCCGCTGCTCCGTGTCCTCATCCGGTCCCTGATCGTCCAGGAAAACGATCAGATCAGCTGACTGGAACGCCTGACTCGGGTCGGAGTGGGCGGTGACTTTGTGGAGCTGCGGCAGAGCCATGTCCTCCACGTCCATTTTAAGAGCCGACAGAGAGTCTTCACTGGCGTCTACGTCCAAAAGGTGGAGGCTGACGGCGGGGGCGGCGGCGAACGCGCCGGACGTGAAGAGTAACGGGACGAGGTGGTGGCAGATAGGGTTTAGAGCACTGCGCACATACATAGTGTTAGGAATAACGAGATCTAATGAATCCGTTTAGGGTGACGTTCAGTTCATTTTGGGAGAAGTAAAAATAATGGGATAAAAATGACTGACGTGACATCTGGAGGATCGCCAAGAATGGGAAGAATGGGAGTTGTATTACTACATGCTCTTGGTCACGCACTTGGGGACGTGCTGTTACAGGAAAATAATCAACGACCGGGTGGTATGATGAAGCACAGTTACTGAAGTGGATTATTTTCCTGTAACGTCCTGAAGTGTTTGTTTCCGCTTATACCACAGCAGTTTTACTAATTTTATGTATTAAAGAAAGACACGTTGTACATTTTATCCATTTATAGTTACACTGAATGTTGCTGAACGTCCACGAAACAAGTTCCTGTTCTTGAAGGTTTTCAAATGCCGGAAAACTGTCGCTGACACTGGAGACTCCTTCCACCATATCAATGACATCAGCCATTTTTCCTTTGTTAAATAACAACAACACTTTTTTTTGAGGTTTATTATTAGTCATATACAGATGATGGGAAGCGTCTGCCGTAAAGGTCCCTGTGTACGTTGTTACTATAGAAACGATAACGTAGCCGTAAAGCACCGTAATCTCTGAGTCACGATTAAAACAGCTAATTCTCACCTGCTGATCCAGATGTGGAAAGATTGGTGGAGTTTGCTTCGTCGCTCTTCATCCTGAAGGTGTAGTTGCGTTGCTTGAAGATTTTCTGCTGCGATGTTCAGCATGAGCTCTGTGCCCATGTCTGACGTGACACCGTAGTAGCCCTGAGGGAGAGGGAGAGGGAGAGAGAGATAAAGACAAAGACAGAGAGAGTCGGGGGGGAGAGAGATAAAGACAGAGAAGGGGAGAGAGATAAAGACAGAGAAGGAGAGAGGGATAAAGACAGAGAGAGAGAGATAAAGACAGAGAGAGGGGGGAGAGAGATAAAGACAGAGAAGGAGAGAGAGAGAGATATAAAGACAGAAGGGGGGGGATAAAGACAGAGAAGGAGAGAGAGGGGGGGGAGAGATAAAGACAGAGAAGGAGAGAGAGAAATAAAGACAGAGAAGGGGGGGAGATAAAGTCAGGAGGAGAGAGAGAGATAAAGACAGAGAAGGAGAGGGGGGAGAGATAAAGACAGAGAAGGAGAGAGAGAGAGATAAAGACAGAGAAGGAGAGAGGGGGGGAGAGATAAAGACAGAGAGAGAGAGACAGAGGGAGAGATAAAGACAGAAGGAGAGAGAGATAGAGAGAGAGAGGGAGAGAGATAAAGACAGAAGGAGAGAGACAGAGAGAGAGCGGGAGAGATAAAGACAGAAGGAGAGAGAGACAGAAGGAGAGAGACAGAGAGAGAGAGAGAGAGATAAAGACAGAGAAGGAGAGAGAGAGAGAGACAGAGGGAGAGATAAAGACAGAAACAGAGAGAGACAGAGAGAGAGAGAGAGAGAGGTTGATTCAAGTAGAGAGAATTGTTCAAAACTTTTAAGTCCCTATTCACTGAAT
This sequence comes from Pangasius sanitwongsei, assembly GCA_037576675.1. Lineage (NCBI taxonomy): Eukaryota > Metazoa > Chordata > Actinopteri > Siluriformes > Pangasiidae > Pangasius > Pangasius sanitwongsei. The sequence goes on from CM075028.1 coordinate 1,728,897, forward strand.
CATAATTGGTGCATGCAGTGCAAAAGTTTACACACCCTAACTTCAAAAAAAACCAAAAAACAGTTCTCTAAACACCTTGACGTTTATTTATATCCCTTTCTCTGAAATGTCCGTTATCTTGTTTTAAAACCTTGTGAAAGATAAATTAAACAGAGCAGGTCAAGGGGGGATGCAAACTTTTGAGCACTGAAGTCTGGAACCGAAACCTGAAACCACAGAATTCCCCGAAATTGCACACGTGACCTCAAGCAAATATCTATCAGTCATATTTCATAAATAAAGGCACACGTGATGATGAACAAATAAATGAATCAAGTGAAAAAGAATCATATGGAAAGACTCACGTCTGAATAGAAATAAATCATGTGGGAATAAATGAATCATGGAAAGATTCGAGTTTAAATGTAAATTGCATGAAAAATCACACGTGAAAAGAAATGAATGTTGTGGAAATAATGAATTACGTGAAAATCATTTGAAAATTGCATCATGTGGAAAGAATCACATGAAAATAAAAGAATCTTTTGAAAAATAAACGAATCGTGTTGAAAAAAAATAATGATGTAAAAAAAAAAAAAAAGGAATCATATGGGAAAATGATTCATGTAAAAAAGAATCATGTGAAAATAAATGGATCATGGAAAAAATATCTAAAAATATATTTGTGGGAAACAAATCACATGAAAATACAGTAAGTACTCTGTATAAAATTCATGTTTGGAAATAAGTGAATTGTGTGAAAATAATTAATAATTTTGAAAATCACATGAAAATAAATCTGAAAATAAAGGAATCATTTAAAAATAAATGTAAAAATAAATGAATCATGAAAAATAAATGTGAGAATCAATGAATCATTTAAAAATA
>CM075028.1:1729773-1761487 GCA_037576675.1 Pangasius sanitwongsei
GAATCATTTAAAAATAAATGTAAAAATAAATGAATCATGAAAAATAAATGTGAGAATCAATGAATCATTTAAAAATAAATGTAAAAATAAATTAATCATGTGAAAAAATTGTGAAAATAAGTGAATCATTTAAAAACAAATGTGAAAATAAATGAATCATTTAAAAATAAATGTGAAAATAAATGAATCATTTAAAAATAAATGTAAAAATAAATGAATCATGAAAAATAAATGTGAGAATCAATGAATCATTTAAAAATAAATGTAAAAATAATTTAATCATGTGGAAAAATTGTGAAAATAAATGAATCATTTAAAAATAAATGTGAGAATAAATGAATCATGTGAAACTGTGTGAAACAACCTGTGATGGTATAAAAGCACATGTAAATTGGTCTCATTATTATTATTATTATTATTATTATTATTATTTAACTGATGTGAAGTTCGTGTGAGTTCTCTGTAAGAGATGAACATTTATAAAGCATCTCTTCTTTGATTAATACCTGCACATATTCAAGAAAGTCACTGAATCCCCCCAGAAGCATGCCCTTTCCCCCACGGCCGGTCAGCTCCCTCCACACCACCGGGCTGCTCTCGTGCTTCCAGCCGTTGCGTGAGCATGTGTCCTGAAGCCAGCTCTGACAGGAAGAAGTGCACACCCTCCTTAAGCAAACGCTTTTAATTTAATGAGAGTTAAAGTGTGAGGTTTGGGATGTGGCTGTACCTCCCAGGCATGAGGCAGCATGCAGAGCTTGTGAATGCAGAAATCAGGCAGGATGCTTTGCAGTAAATCTGCTAGAAGCTCAGCTTTGGCATAATAAGGACAATCTGCCTTTCCTGTCCAGAAAAATACAGCATCAGAGCTGAACCATTTAACAGACAGAAACATTTTAATACAAAATGGCTTCCAAATTTTTTATTTTCCATTCAAATTTATTATTATTATTATTATTATTATTATTATCATCATCATCATCATTACTATTATTATAATTGTTGCTTCCATAAAGACATCTCATATATTTGACTTTTTTTTCTTTTTTTTTTAAAAACAACAACAACCCAATAAAATTAACAAATTTAAACCAATTATCAATCCAACCTGCTAGAACAAACTTAGCCATGGTTCCTAGTGTACATGACAGTTGCTAAGCAACCGCTGGTGTTACACAGAAAGCGACCGGTTAGCAACACTTCACTCGATAGCGCGTTATAGTAAAACACTTACAACGCGTCGTTCAGATTAAACAAATAAATAAACAAATTAATAAATACATCCGTTATGCTATACTATAACTTGTTATACTATGTTACTGCGAGGCAGAGGATTTTATTTCGTTCTTTTTCTGTCATCTTGCGTGAGGTCGGAAATGATTTAGGGAAGGACTAGAAAATGGCCGCGGCCTGAGTACGGTCGCATTACAAATCCCTCAATGTTCACTACATAGGTGCACTTTGAAGTGCGTACCTTGTACAGTCTATGTAGTGCACTCTATTTGCATTAAAGATGCGTTTGGGATTCAACCAGTGTATCCATGTGAAAGAAATGGAGCGGATAACATAGTGAAGGGTAAGTTAGTTGGGTCGAAATGAGCATTTATGACAGGTTTGTTGTGTTGTGTTGTGTTGTGTTGTGTGTTTTAGGAATTAATTAATTATATTTTATTATATGTTATATGTTATGAGACGCTGGTGTGCTTTAATTAGCAGTTGAAGCTAACCCGCTGACTAGCTGTATGGCTTGTCAGTAGGTAAATTGATGTTATTTGTATAATGAAGGTGAATAAAGGAAATGTAACAGGAATTAAATGAATAAAAGTGACACAATGCTTTTTTTAATGACCAGAATGTTAACAAATGTTAATTTTTTTACTTTTTATTCTCAGGTCCAGCTGTATTTTGGATTAGTTTTATCAATATGAATGTGTTCCTGTTGAGGTCACGTGAGATGTTCAGGTTTCCTGCCATCTTGGGCAGATTTGTATCACTTTCCCAGAACAGGACTGCTCTCCAGATTCCCAAATCCACAAACCCATGTTTATTGAGCTGTGCGTGGTCTAGGAGAACCTTACAAGGCTCTACGTTTAACAGTGTTAGATATTTCTGTCAACAAGAAATACATACATTAAATTATAATGACCAGACTGAGAGTCTAAGCCTGCAGGTTCCTGACGTAGCAGCCCTTAAAACGGACCCGAGAGCCACTTTCTACCAGGAGCTCAAGGAGTGCCGGTCGCCTTCGGACGTGTTGGATCTGGTGGAGCGGTGCAATGTGGCACACTGGTGCATCAGCAGCAGCTTGACCCGGATGTGGCACACTACCAAGAAGATATCGGATGAGCAGAGGCACTGGGAGCTCCGTCTCATGGCAGAGCACCCGACGTTCGAAAAGCTGTGCCACAGTGCCAGGATCAACGCGCCGCGCATGCGTAGCCACAACCTGGCGTTTACTCTGCGCGCCTTGGTCAAGCTCGGGGTCTGTCAGAGCAGCTACGTGGTGCAGACTATACTCCGTGTCATCCAGGTTTGTTTATTCATTTTTAATCATTTACCCTTCTTGCTCATTTAGCTTCCTGGGATTTGACATCACAACCTTCTGACCAGCAGCCCAAAGCGTTAACCACTGAGACACCACTTCCCACTTAGTTGTGTGGCCTCTCTGATGGTTGTGGGTTCACATCCCAGGACCACCAGTAAACCACTGTCTTACCCATAAACCCCCTCAAATGCTCAACTACTGGTCACTTTGGTCAGCAAATAATTATGAAAATCAAATCTAGACTCTGAAGCAAAGTTAGTAATATACTTAGTAATATAAGAAAGAAAATCTGTAAAGCTTTGAATTTAGCTTTGAAAAACGGACACCACGTGCTAGTGTCTTGGGTGTAAAGACGTTCAGAAAACCCCCTTAAAAAGTTCCATGGTTTTTATCCGGTTAATGTTTGGAAAGAAACAAGATCCTGTTATCACCTAGGTTTTTTTAATTTTTTTTTTTTGACGTAAACAGCGTTTAATTTGGTTTCTGATTTAGTTGTTTTGCGTTGTCGTGTCTTTACAGGAACGCCTGAACGAGTTCGAAAACGAGAAGGCGCTCTCGGTACTGGCCGCCTGCCTCGCAGAGATGGAAAGCAGCAAAAACACGGATGCGCTCAAACAGGGCTTAAAGTATGACTCGTGATCATTTCTGTTTTAAAGGTGTGGTTTGTAATGTTTAAAGGTGATCCTGGATCTGTAATGATTAGACGTTTGGAAGGTATTTTATAAAAAAAAAAAAAAAAAAAAAAAAGCTGAAACTGTGATTAACGATATTGGCATGCTGTAGATTTGGCTGATTGTTGGCTAGTTTTTTCTGGGTCAGAAATTAGCCCCGCCTCCCTTTTTTTTTTTTTTTTTTTTTTAAAATGAAAAGCAACTCGTAAGGCGTACACAGGGAGTTAGTACAAGAGAGAGGGCTCGTGTGTTTACATCGCAGTTATTGCAGTTCATCTCTCAGGCCGCGTACGGCGCTAAAAAAATGACACACTGCTCCTTTAAGGCTTATACTGGAGGAGCGGATTCCTACCATCCAGAGCGTGATGCTGCTACACACCACCATGCGCCTGTTCGGGAAAGACGCCTCACCGGCCGTAAAGCAGAAGCTGGAGGTTGGTTGACTGTGAATTTTTTTTACGCATTAAGAGCTTAAAAGATGCTGTAAAATGTATAAATCTGCTGTTTGTGCTCGCTACAGAGGAAGGCTCTGTCTATGGTGGATCAGTTCACGCTGCTCAACGTGCAGTACATGCTGGACACGTTGGCCGCCATCCGCCTGCATTCCAAGCCACTGCTGGACATCTGCAGAAAGAAGCTAGCTGGTAAAGAGATTCACGGGTTACGTAGCTCTGACTCGGATACGTCACCGAGCCAAAACGAGACGACAACAACATTATTCTACAAATATTACAGTACAAACGTGCAACATACGTGAAAATAAGTACGCGAAAGGACTCGGAAAAGTCACTGAAAAGCAGATTTATTCCCAAAATTCAGCCTTCAGACGTGAACCAGTTTGATATAAAATTCACTTCAGCGTTTAAGAAAATGTCACCGATTTTCCTGTTTGATGCGTTACGTTAAATAATCAGTGAAGTCATTGCGTCCTGAAGTGTTTTATTCCTCTTATACCACAGCAATACTAATTAAAGAACATGTCATACTTTTTATCCGTTTGTAGTTACATTTGTATTTAGTTCCTCTTCTCGCTTACGTTATAGCAGCTATAAACAGTCATTCCCTCACCAGCCTTTCTTTTTTTTTTCTCTTTTAAAGGTGATAAGAAAAGAAAAAAGAAAAACAAACAAATGAAGCACAAACATTAAGCTACAGCTTTTACCTCTGACTGTTACAAAGCGCTGACACTGGAGACTCCTTCCATAAATGTTTAATAGACATCTCCTCACAGAAAACGTCACCATATCAAGCATTATACACATTTTTTCAATCTGTTTATCATTCGCAGGTCATCCTTCGTCCCTGTCGAGTTGGTTGTTACTATAGAAACGATAACCTAATCAGGGTTGCCAGGTCTGCGAAAGATAATGAATCAGTAATTGCTTATTAACTTGTACACTTTTAAAAACTCCACAGTCCACGTATTATTTTTTAAAAATTTTATTTTGCTGTTTATCCTTCCCTAACCTTGTGAATCGTTCCTCTCCGTCTCCAGAGAACGTACACAGCATTTCTTTCACCAGGCTGATGGCGATGCTGAAGTCCTGCAGCGATCTCCAGTTCAGGAACTTGAATCTCTTTACGTCCATCTCTGAATACCTGGCCAGCACGCTCCCCATGTGGAACAACAAACAGGTCAGATTTTCGTCATCATGTCAGGCTGCTACACGCTAGACACTGACTCATGTTGTTGTTATTATTATTATTATTATTATTATTATTATTATTATTATTATGTCGTTGTAGGTGCTGCTCTTACTGTTGGAGTTTACGAGACTTCGGTTTCGGCCTGTCGCTCTGATGGACGCGTTTGCTGAGAGAATCATCCAGAAACCGGACAGCCTCACGCTCCGGGACCTGCAGGGCGTTCTGAAGTCCTACTCCTTCCTCAACCACCATCTGAAGGAAAATCAGCAGGCGTGAGTCTGAACTATTCACTCAGCATTCACCCAATAATTAAAATCACGCAATTTTTCTTCTTTCTATGTAAACATTACAGTTGGCAGCGATCATCGGGGTCCAAGCACTCTTGGGTATTTATGAATACTACTGCAGAAGATAGATAGATAGATAGATAGATAGTAGTACACATAGCTACATGCTCATTGGCTGCTTTCATGCAGTTATCCAGTCAGCCAATCATGTGACAGCAGCGCAGTGCATAAAATCATGCAGGTACAATCAAGAGCTTCAGTCGATGTTCTCATCTAACATCAGAATGGGGAAAAGTGTGATCTTACGGACTTGGAATGTTGAATAAGTATTTTAGAAACTGCTGATCTCACACAAAAGAGTCTCTAGAGTTTACACAGCATGCTGCAAAAACCAGAAAACATCAAGTGAGTGTTACTCAGGTTACAGTAACTCACTAAACAACCACTCTTTACAAACACGGTGAGCAGAAAGGCATCTCAGAACGCACAACACGCTGAATCCTGAGGTGGATTGGCTACAAGACCACATCAAGTTCCACTCCTGCCTGCCAAGAACAGGAACCTGAGGCTACAGTCGGCATAGACTCCCCTGAATTATCAAGAGCAAGCGATATTTCAATTTTAACATTAAAAAAAATGTCAGTTTTCATTAATTGGCACGAGACTGCGCATTGTAGCGCCCCAACAGGCTGAGCGAACAAAATCTTATGGATATCAAGTCAAGCCAAGTGAGTTTTTTATTGTTATTCCTCTATCTACATGGAACAATGCATACATTGGAACAAAATGTCGTTTCTTTAATGAATGAATGAATAATTCTTTAGGATATTATGCTGGTGTGGGTTAAATTTATGTAGACGGTGCTGCTACAAACAAACATCAGGCCTGTATGGGTCCCTACACTTGCCAGAGCAGCTGCAGACTGTACCTTTCCTTCAAATTTGGTGTTTTCTACTACAGATTTGCTCCACATACAATTTTAGCGGATAGTAGTAACAACAATAATAATAATAATAATAAAAATACTGACAAAAACAATAGTATCTGCAGTGCTTGGACCCCTAATCTTAACTTTACCAAGAGAAATTCCTCGTACTTAGGAAACAAACCGTTGAGTGCTTTTGATTTTTCTGCCTCGTGTCAGATTTCTGGAGAGTGTGACGCACGTTCTGCAGTCCTATCTGCCCAAGATGTCCAGCACGGACCTGCTGAAAGCCATCAGCTGCCTCTGTGTGTTTGGACACTTCCCTCAGGCTCCTCTGGAGAAGCTGCTCCGGAAGGAGGTTCTGGATGAGCTGCTAAAGGAGGGTCAGGGCTTGAGCACAACATGCACAAGAAGCGTTTTAGACTGATTTGCAAAGCAAATAATACTCTCTCTCTCTTCTGTTTCCAACCTGTAGAAAGTCCATTTTATGCACGACAGGAGCGACTGCTGCGGTCGCTGGATCTGTGTTTACGCCTGGACGATCCCGCACTCCCTCCCTCTATCCCACCCTTCCCACACCTCCACCGCTCCCCTCCACAGGGTCGCCCCGTGAACCCCGCGCTGCTCCTCACTCTGAAGAACCTGCTCGGGGAAGAGGCAGTGACGGACTCCGTCATCGAAGAGGGACACTACTTCATCGGTGAGACGGAGGAACTGTCAAGACGGCGGCCATTTTGTTTTGCGTTGACACTAATTTCCATTCTAATCTTCTTTTCTTTTCTTTTTTTTTTTTTTTTCCCCAGACTTTGTGGTCACACCGCCTCCGAAATCAGAAGAAGAGCAAACCGTAAGGTAACGTTCACTTCTGAGATCTGTGACCTGCACTGGATTGCATAAGTATTCAACCCCCCTCCCTTTTTTTTTTTTGGTAGAGTTATTACTTGGAAATATAATATAGCCATAAACATTGCAGTGATGGGAAGGAAAAAAAAAATATATATATAAAATTATTTGTAAATAATAAAACAGAAAACGTCATGATTGCATAAGTATTCACCCCCATCCATGTGAACATTCTGTTGCCATCAGGATATATATGTTAAATTTTAAAAAAAAATACAGAAGATCATTTGGCTCAATCTAACAGTGGATACTAGAATTGGATAAAAATGCCGTTGCTCTCGCAGGATTGCGTTGCTCTGTGTCTCCCCGACCTCGTTCTGCTTTGGTACGACGCGTCCCGTCGGCTCCGTGGCGCTAAACATCCGCCACCTCAAGCTCCTGGGTTATGAACCGGTCCTGGTGCGTTTATGTTTTATTATTATTATTTTTTTTTTACGAAATGAAAAAAGTGTACAGTGCTTCAGCTATGTGTTAAGCTGATGTGTTAAACAAAATATCTGTGATGTGATTAATTTCCAGCGCACGTTATCCGAGTTCTGTGGCTGAATCTCAAATAGATTTTATTGTGTGTGTCGTGAACTTCATGCCTATGTAGTGAGCACACGTAGTGAATTTGGGATTCAGCCTAGTTGCAGTGTGTAAATCAATAGGAAATATGATAAAAATTATGATATGAAACTCAGAAGAAAAGAAGAAACTTCTGGCATTCGTATCTCATTTTCTTTCTTCTTTTCTTCAGGTGCCGATGCAGGAGCTCGTCTCTCAGACCGCTGAGGAGAGGACTGACCTGCTGAAGAAATTAATTTTTCCCGAACAAGAAACGTTCACATGCGTCCAGGACCGTGAAGTGAAATAATTAAAAGCCGTGTCTTCTTTAATGTGTTGTTTTTTTTGTTTGTTTGTTTTTTTAAAAAAATGAGAATATTCACTGTGTCGCTGCTCTCAAGTTGTATATTTTTTTTGTACATATTTTTATTTTCACATGTAATTTTTTCTGCACTTGAGCCCATATTCTTCACACGATGCCACGTGTGTTGACTCGAGTTGCCATGTCGAAATGCACCTTCATGTATTTTTACGCAGAGGAAAAAAAACCCCGACTTATGATGATGTGAAGTAAATGTGTTTCTCCGTAAGTGGCTTTGAACTGCCCTTCTGTAGGATAGATACAGAAGAGACCCACTGATGGACACTCGTGAGCTTCTCTGCAGTGTTACTGTCAATGAGAAAGATTTGAGGCAGCAGATTTGAGTTCAAGTATAAACTCATGCTCGAGTTCAAATTCTCTGCAGCGTATTCACACGTAACTTGGCTTAAAACCTTGATGGTCAGTTTGTTGTTGTCCGAACTCGGTGGATTTGTGCTTCGTGTCCCAGCACACGCTCCTGCTGCACTCCTGAGGCTGATTTTTTTTCTCCCAATTCCCACCCACCACTCTTACACAAGTAATGGCACCCCTGGGATAAAATGAGCAGCGAATAGACCCTACATAATCTGTATGCACAAGGTGTTATAAATGTTGGTGAAAAATCTAGGTTTTTCTAGGAAAATGCGTAGGTTATTCATTAATTTATGAAGAAATCATTCTTAAGATTCTCAAATCTTAGATCTTCAGACCTATTTTTTTTCTAGATGCAACAAATTAATTTTTTCCTTACATTTAAACCCTTGACCATTAAGAGACAAGAGAAAATGACATTTTAATTAGATGCAACATGGCTAAAATGTTTGTGTATATAATTGTATGGTATTTGTATTAATTACAATTATATTTATAACAATTATAAGAACATTATAATTAATGATCTTATCTAATCAATTAGTAAATAATTATTGACAATTATTTTAGCATTTTAATGAAATGTGCTTTATGTTTGGACAGTATTGTGATAAGTGCCTGAATTCATGTAAAACTTCGTAGTGAAATAGTAAAAAAAAATGTTGAATAAAAATAATTAAAAACGTAAACGAAAATCCGAACACAACATGGCAGCACCACATTCTGAGAAACTACGCCAATGAGGACGAAGAAGAAGCCTAAGCGCTCCGATTGGATAAAGCAAGACACGTGATGAGATCACGTGACACAACCCGGAACTCGCTAGCAACATGAACGCAAGGTAGCTAAATAAATGTGTAGCGAAAATTCATAATAGGTTAAAAAAAAAATTTAAAAATATATATATAATGTCAGAGTCAAGCCCTGAGCTTAATGATTATTTAGAGGGTAGAATTTCCTTCGAGGAGTTCGAGAGACGGAGAGAGGAACGAATAAAAGCGAAGCAAAAGGTAACGTTAAAGATTCTCTGGCTGGCTTCCAAATAGCACCTCGTCCCCTAGGTGAAGTGCACTACTTAGGGGATTAAACACTGGCGTGTACCGTCTATAGAGTGTACTATAGAGTCAGTAACGTGTCATTTGGGATTCGGCTCTGTGTTCAGGCAGTCTTTTAGCTATTTCTGTGCGTTTGGAATCAAAATGAATACAGAAATAATTTAAATCACTTCAATTTTAATATTTTATACATATTTTCCTGATTATTCCTTGAAATCAAGACACTAATACATATTTATTTTTGATATAAATATTTGTATATGTATATCTATATTTTATTGTTTTTATTGTAATTGATTGTAACCTATTTTTATACAATTTATTTATTTCTTTGCAATTTTGTTTATATATATATATATATATATATATATATATATATATACATATATATATATATGTGTGTGTGTGTATAAATATATAGACATTTAAATTGTCAATTAAACAAAAATTGGCTCTATATAAAAATTGCCAATTTGTATTTAATTGCCAATAAAGCAGATTTGTGTACTTAAGTGAATTAAAGTTAAAAAAAAACAAAAACAAAAAAACTTTTCTCAATATTTTGAGCTCTCAGAGAGAAAAGCTTTCCTTGTTTTTTCTTTGCCAATTCCCTTTGATTGAATCTTCATTTCACTCGTAAGAAGATTCAAAAACCTGTACAGTGTAATTCTTAGTGTCTCACAGACGCTGCTGTTGTAGATCTCAAATAAAACATAAATAATAACATATAAAATTATGAAAATTAAAAAAAAAAGAGCATTAAAAAGTCATGTCATGGTCATACACCGAGTCTGTAGAGTCTTATCATTCTGTTCGCTTGAATCTGTGCTCGTTTCTGTGCAACTTTTTTATGTTATTTAGTAAAAAAAAAAAATAATCGGATCTTTTCCTGTTTCAGGTGCAGGAGGACGGAGGAGAGGCCTCTGATGAGAAGGATGACGCTGTTCCGAGCACGTCGAAGCAGACCAGCAAACCAACACGCAGACATCACACAGGTACAAAGACCACAGCGAGAACACTGAATTCATGAATTACAGTCAGCACACAAACACACACCTCGTTCATAGTCTGTATCATCAAATATCATGGATTTCAGTGTGGTACTGTATCTTTGGATTAAATCTGATTAGTAGAATATTTTCTGGATTTCTTCTTAACAGAATCAGGCTTCAGTAGTTTATCAGAAAAACAGATATTAAGAAGCTTTTTAAGGGAAAAAAAAATCTTTGTAGCAGTAAATAATTTTTATTTTGACGCAGACGAATTGATTTATTAACAATGTATAAAGATTAAGAAATTTCTCTCAAGCAATTAACGTGAAATATAAAGTAAGAAAACACAGGAAGTGAAATTGTGTGATATTTTCGAATTCAGAATTCGAGCGGTTGAACATTTAACCAGTTTCCACACTTGCATAATATTTAATTATAGCAATGAAAAGTACACAATTTTGATTAAAATCTGAAATCTTTATCATGATCTCAATCTGGACTTAAAGGTTAAAGACAGAATTAGCGAACAATTATTATGAATTTGTTCTTTGAGATTTGTATGTCACGCAGAAATTCTAAATAAAAATGTACAAAGATTTTTTTTTCCCCCCAAGAAAATGCAATTGAGTAGGCGTGGCTATCTCAAAGGGTGGGCGGAGCTTCTCCATGCTTCCTTTTTAACAGAGGAGTTTTGCGTAAGAAGTAGGAACGGAGATTTTTGCGCTTCGTCGCTTATTGTTCCCTGTGTAGCTGTCGTTCCTGCTGCTTTCAGGTCGTCCTGCGACTCTTTTCAAGTGACTCCCGTCGTCTTTCTTGCCTTCCCGAGAGCACGTTGTGGAATCTCGCGTGGCTCACCTGTCCAGGGACGATTAGTTGTGATTCCATGAACTTTCCACCTCCGTGTTTTCGAACCACTTGTACTGACAGGGAATGTTTACGCTCTCTGCTATGAGTGTTGATTAATAACGTTAATAGGAAGCTTCTCTCTGAAATCGTCCCAACCAAATCAGAATAAGTAATGTTAGTAATACGTTCGTGAAGTGGGCGGGGCTAATCTTGGGTGCACCGTGTGTAGGTTTCACGCTGACCAATCAGAAGGCTGATATGTTTAACTTTTATTAAAACTATACATTATTGAAGTCTTGAAGTGTTTCTGAGTCTAACAAGCGTTTTATGACGTTATTATTCTTCGAGTTTTGATGGATGTTTGACACGTGGTGGTGTTTTTTTTTTGTTTTTTTTTCCAGCTGTAGTTGGCGCAGAAGAAGGAGTCAGCCCGTGTGTTCAGAAAGCCTTCGCCTCCATACTCGGGGAGGACGAGGAGGAGCTGGAAGACGAAGACGAGGACGACGGCGATGAGGAGTGGAAGGACATCGGGGAGCAAAACGCAGGCGACGGCGGCAACGAGGTGACGCCGGGGGACGTGTTCGCTCTGGAGATGGAGCTGAACCGGGAAAACAAGAAGATGATGAAGGTGCGTCCCGCTTTAAAAATCTCTCTTTCGCGTCATCTTTATGAGAAGATGAAACACTGTATGCTCATGTACTTAATACTGTCTTTATGTGCATGATTAAAATGGAAAAAAAAAAAAATCATATCATGATTCTCAAAGATATACATACACTGCGCATCATATAAATATCACAATATACAGATTTGCTAAAAAACTTCCAGTAGTATTGCATTTTTTAAAAATAAAAAAAGTATTGATGATACGTTTATTTAATATCTACAAAAAGAAATAGTTTTTAATATTCAATTAATTATTATATTTATTAAATAAATACTAAAAACATTTTTTTAACATCTACAAAACAAGTACTTTTTATCTGAAATTATTTATTGATTTAAAAAAAATAAATAATGATTTATTTTAATATAATTTAATTAATATTTAAGGAAAGGCGTTCTCGCAGTAAGCTCCCGCGTGCCCTCCGAGGCCTGATGGGCGAGGCTAACATCCGCTACGCCCGCGGAGAGAAGGACGACGCCATCCTCATGTGCATGGAGATCATCCGCCAAGGTGTGTCGGGTTTTATCACATTTTGTACCACAGCGCTTTCGAATTCTCAAATCTGATTGGTCACAAGGTGTCAGTTTCTCTGTAACATCACAGGCCGCTTTTTTTTTAAAGCCTTATTAACTTCGAAAGTAAGAAAAAAAAGAAAGGCTGGTGAAGGAACGACTGTTTATGTCTGCTATAACAAATAACATAAGTGAGAACGGGAACCAACTTGTTTCACAGAAGGGCCCGTAACTATAAATGGATAAAAAGGATGACGTGTCTGTCAATTGCTGTGGTATAAGAGGAGTAAAACCTTAGCTCAGTGTTGTGGATTATTTTCCTATAACATCATGCCCACAAGTAGTTTTGGCCTTGCGTATCACATTTTTCTCAGACTTGGTGTATAGCTATGTTTAAAAATAGCTCACGGACACCTTTTTTTCAAAATCATATTTATGTTACATAGATCGTGTTTAGCTCATTTTAACCTGAGAGTGAAATAAAAGTGAAATAATGAAGTTTAACGAGCTTTCGGGGTCCGTTTTCGTGAAAATTGTTTGCATTGCTAATAATTCAGATGAAGAATAACGTATAAATATTTGAACAATGTCCTCTTTTGCGTGTCGTAGCTCCTCTGGCGTATGAGCCTTTCTCTACACTGGCGATGATCTACGAGGATCAAGGGGACGCGGAGAAGGCGCTGCAGTTCGGCCTGATCGCCGCGCACCTCAACCCGAGCGACTGTGACGAGTGGCTGAAGCTGGCCGACATGTCGCTGGAGCAGGAGAACATTAAACAGGCCATCATCTGCTACAGCAAAGGTCAGGACTGAGCTGATTCGTATGACATGATAGAGATCGTCACGTGCTGTACGTCTTCTTAAGCCCGTAGTGTTCGTGTGTCCTTGCAGCGATTAAATATGACCAGAGTAACGTGCGCTATCTGTGGGAGCGCTCAAGTCTCTACGAGCAGGTGGGCGAGCACAAGCAGGCCATGGACGGCTACCGGCGCATCCTCACGCTGCTGCCGCCTTCTGACGGAGAACACTTCATGCAGCTGTCGCGCGACATGGCTAAGTACGTCACACTAGATTAGTCAGCTAAGACTGGTCTACCAATTGGTACCTAGAACGGCTTTTAGATATAGTGTGTGTTTATGGGATTAGGAGCTACTACGAGAGCAGCGACTTGCCCTCAGCTATCGGCGTGATGGAAGAAGCTCTGTCTAGGCATCCCGAGCTCGTCACGCCCGAGTGTGTTAACATGGCGGCTGAGCTCTTCATAGCCAACCACCAGTATGGCAAAGCCTTAGAGGTGAGGACTTGTTTATTAGACTTTGTTGGATCGCCTGGCATCGAGACCTTGTTTTTATAAGTGTTTATCATGTTTAGGTCTTGATTAAGTTTTGCGGCATCGTACTGGAAAGAGAGGCGAACAAGGAGGAAACGGAGAATCAGGAGGAAATTAAGGAAGAGGACATGGATGAGACTGCAGAAGCAAAAAGTGAGAACCTTTCTGATGATCCGACAAATTTACATCGTGTTTCTCCAGAGAATAAAGCTGGTGAGTTTTCTTAATTGTGCCTGTTTAGATCCTAAAATTGGTCTACGTGGTGTTTGAATCTGCTCTTTGCTCTCTGTAGGAGACATTGTGGAGGTGGTGGTCCCTGATGATGTTCCTATAGATATCAGGGTGAAGCTCATGGTGTGTCTGATCCATCAAAATGTCTTCAAACCTTTGAATGTGAGTTCATCTTATACCCACACGTATACATTGGGGAGAAATATTCCATGCTGAATACTGAGATACTGAGATACAATACTGTGTGATGGAACTGTATATGCTGGGATAGGATCTAATGGGATTGGGATTTTGGATGGGCAGTGATGAAAAGGGATTGGTTAGGGTACAGTGTGATGGGATTCTATAGGTTGGGGTAGGATTAGATGGGATGTAATATGAAGGGATGGCGTTATGATGGAATGGAATGGGATGCAATATGATACAATCTGAAGGGATAGGATACTGTATAATGGGATGGGATTGGATGTAATAGGATGGGATTTGATACAAGGCATTGGGATGCAGTGAAATGGAATCGGATACAATACGATACAATGTTATGGGATGGGATATTATATAATATGATGGCATTGTATGTAATGAGATGGGATACGATACGAGGAGATGGGATATGGCTAAAAAGATATGGGGTATGATATAACATGAGAGAATGGGAATGGACAGAATGGGTTTGGAATGGAATATTCTTGGAGGGGATAGGATATAGTGTTGGTTACTGTAGGATAGGATTGGATTAGATGGAATATGATGGTTGTGATGGGATATTACTGGATACTCTAGGATGTGATAGGAAACCAGGGGATGGATTGAGATAGCATGGTGTGAGGGTGTGATAAGATGGAATATAAAGGATTGTGAAAGGATTGGATGAGATGGGAATGGATTGGAAATTGTAGGATGGGGTGGGTTTGGATGAAATGTGATGAATTATACGGGTTATAATTGGATATGATGATATCGGATTGGATACAGTAGAATGGGATGGGACTGGATGGAATATGATGGTTGGGATGGGACGATGTTGGATTGGGTACTATGGGATAGGAAATGATACAAGGGAATAGGATTAGATGGAACATGATGGATGGGATAGGACGGGATGATGCTGGATTGGATAATATTGGATGGGAGCCTGTTTGACACAAGGGGAAGGGATAGCTTGAGCCAGGGATGGGATTGGAAGGAATATGATGGGTGGAATGGGATATGATAGATAGGATAATTAAGAATTATGGATTGGATACAATATAAGGGAACAGTTGGATGGGATTGAATGGAATATGATGTATATGAAGGGATGGAATGAGATGGGATGAAATGGGGTTGGATACAATAGGATGGAATGGGATACAGTATGATGGGAAAGGATTGATCAGACTGGGATTGGATAGGGTAGGATAGGACTGGATAGGTTTTATTGATTCCCAGTGGGAACTCCAGTTGTTCCAGAGTGGCAGTGTGGATTGTACAACTTACAGGCACTAGCTGATATCTGTGTGCATATTTCACGCATTACTATTTTTCCCATTGGCGTATCAGCGTCTGTTGTGTCTACGCCTCTAGCTTGATAAATCAGGTTACTGTATATAGAGGGGCGGAGATTGTTCGTAGGTCTTGACCCTTCATCCTTGTGCTCTCTGCAGCCAATGTTGACATCTATGATGGAGCAGAGTCCGGAGGAGTTGGGTGATCTGTATCTGGACGTGGCTGAGGCCTTCATGGATAAGGGCGAGTATGGCTCTGCCTTGCCGCTGCTCGCTGCACTCGTCTGCTCTGAGAGATACAACCTCGCCGTAGTGTGGCTCCGTCATGCAGGTATGGATGGTTTTTCTTTCCCTTTTACTTTTGCTTCATCTTTATTGTTTGATTTCTTAACTATTTTTGTTTGGCCACGTCTTGCCTGGTTCCCACTCTTGTTGGACTGTTGCCATTTGCCTCCTCTTTTCATTTATTTTTACTTTTTCAATTTATTTTGCCCTCATTTTCTATCTTTCATTTGTATCCTCTTGTCATGTGTTTCTTTTTTGTTTGTCCCTACTGCCTTTTATTTAATCTTCTTACTCACCCCCTTTATTTTAGCTTTCTTATTTTTGTAAAACTATGTCTTGTTTTGTGCTCTTTTCTTTAGACTGTTTGTCTTTGTTTGAATTCTCACCCTTTTTTGGACTGTTTGTGTTTTGTTTAGCTTTATTTTACCCACTATCCTTCTTTTGTTTGACTAACATGCATGTAATTCGGCTGTTTTACTTGTTTCCTTGTGTTTGCCTTGTTGTGTTTTGTTTAGGCTCTTTGTCATCCGTTCAGTCTCCTTGACATTTATTCAGCCTTCTTGTCTCTCATTTTGCCTCCTTGTATTTCCTTTAGCTTCCTTGACATTTGTTTTGTCTCTGTGTCCTTTTGTTCAGTCTCATCTTTCGTTTAGCCTTCTTGGCTTTCATTTTGCCCCTGGTCTTTCGTTTAGCCTCTTGTCTTTGGGTAAACTGTCTTGTGTTTTGTTTAGCCTCCTTACCTTTTGTTCATTGTTATTGTATTTTGCTTGGTCTCCATGTCTTTGCTTTGGCTTTCTTTGCTTTTGTTTTGCCTCCATGTCTTTCATTCAGCCTCATCTTTTGTTTAGCCTCCTTGTCTTTCATTTTGCCTCCATGTATTTCGTTCAGTTTCATTGCCGTTTGCTCGGCCTCCTTGGTCTTTCATTTTTCCCACATCTTTCACTTGGCCTTGTTTTTGTCCTTTATGGTTCACTGTACCATTATTACTAAATTAAAGTTATTTCAAAGAGTACTATATTAAGAATGTCACGTTATTTATTATTCAATTATTCAAAATGATCAATATTACTCTGTGTAATTTCAATATATGTTTGATAACTGATTCAATATATGACTCAAGTGTGTGAGTGTATACTTTTTTTTTTTTTATCATGTCTGTTTTCAGAGTGTCTGAAGGCCCTTGGCCATTTAGAGGTGGCTGCTAAGAGCTACAGTAAGGTGGTGGAGATGGCGCCTCTGCATCTGGAGGCACGTCTGGCTCTCTCGACCCTGCAGCAGCAGCTGGGTAGACCTGACTCTGCCCTCAAGGCACTGGAGCCCATGTACGACCCTGACACCCTGGCTCAAGACTCCTCGGCAGCCCAGCAGGTCTGTATCCCGGCTCACGCTCACGCTCACTTCGGCTTCTCCTGTGCCGTTCCCAATACTGTTTATTTGCTGTAGCTGCAAAAAAAACCCACAAAGAATATACTGGGCTAAAATTTAAATGCTGAACGCAGCTGTAAGTGACCGACTTGCTAGCCGTACAGATTTCTTTTATCAGTAGCTAGCAAATTTTACATAGGAACATTTTGAAAATGTTTTGGATTGCACTTAGTGTTTATCCTCTGCCACATGTAACTGTGCAGCGTTTCCTACCTCAAATTCAGCGTGTAACGTGTGGTTTCAGGAGCTGAAGTTGTTGCTGCACCGCTCCACACTTCTCAGATCTCAAGGCCGAATTGACGACTACATAGACACTCTGCTGACTATGCTGTCCATGCTACTTAAGGTTTGCCTCTAAGTTTTCTTTCTTTGTGTTCTTGAAAAAGCTTTTATGTACTTCTCAAATCTCCATCATACACCATAGATTTGTGGGCTTTTAAAACACGCAACTCTTCTCCTGTCCTGTAGGTGGCGATGGTAAGAGCTCAGGTGTGTCTGATCGCCAACACATCTTCTGGCACCAGGCACTTGCGCCTTATCAGAGTGTCCAAGAACACGCTGTCCGAAATCGAGGACCAGGAAGCGGCTTACTTAGACGTGACAGGTTAGCTGTGGTTGTATTTCCCGCCCAACGTCTTTTTGCTTCCAGTAGTGCGACATCTAGATTGGAATTTCTTGATGAATTCTTTCTTGATGAATGTTGATGGTGATGTGTGTGTGTTTCAGTCCATCCAAAACTGCAAAGCATGCCATAATGTTATGGCATCACTAGTAACTATGGCAACCTGTAGCGACTTACTTTTTAGACATAGTGTTTAGCATAGTAGTATGCAGTTTTGGAAGTAGGCAGTGGCTGTTCATGTGATTATCCCATCAGCCAATCATGTAGCAGCAGGCTTTGGTAACACAAACAACCACTCTTTACATCCGTGGTGAGCAGAAAAGCATCTCACAGTATAAGTGAAGTTTTATTACATATCAGCGTTTTAAAATAACCAGATGAAATCCTGTAATAGCTGCTGATGTTCCTTGCTGAATGCATTATTAATGACTTTTTGGAAATCCAAAAAAAAAAAAAAACAACTCTTGCTTTACTTTTGTCAGTCTCGTGAGAATATATAACAATATTCTGTGTTTCTGGGTAGGAAAAACGAGTGTGCTGTCTCGGGAGGACTGGTGGAATCTGCTGTTGAGCTGCCTCGACATACTGTGTGAGGAGAAACGCTTCACAGAGGCCGAACTCCTCGTCGACTCTTCGCTCGAGTTCTACTCGTTCTATGACGACCGCGTCAAACGCAAAGAGCTCGAGTACCTGGGTCTGAGCGCCGCTTTCCTGGACCGCAATTTCCGAAAAGCGTACGACTACATTAGGTGAGGGCTTCACTTCATTGTCACGTTACATGACAATAAAAATCCATTCATCGTAATGGCTTCTATTCTATAGGAGTTCCTGCTACGCGCTTTCATCTTTTTTTTGTAAGTATTTTCAAAAAGTATGTTTTAAAGTATGTGTGTGTTTGTCTCAGGTTGATGCTGATGTACACTGTGGAGCGAGCTCAGCTGTGGAACATCTTCAGCCAGGTGACTCTGCACTCCCAGGACGGACGCCATCACCGCTTCTGCCTGCGCCTCATGCTGAAGAACCCGGAGAACCACGCGCTCTGCCTGCTCAACGGCCACACGTCGCTCGTCTCCGGGACCTTCAAACACGCACTCGGTACGGCTCAGAGCTCTCACAGCTAAGAGTCACGTGGCAGCCATTTTATTATTCGTCTGTGTCGTTGTGTAGTGTTTATGAGCAGAAAGTTCATATCTGTTCCTGCATTTTCATGCTCCAGGGTCTCCATGGACGCTTTATGCATGCTTAAATGGACTTGTAGCAATTAAACCATATCTCATGGCAGTTTATGAGACTGATAGAAATTAAAAATAAATCCCACAGACCACTGATTTTTTTTCATGAACCTCATTTAAATTGTGTACGAGAATATTTTGGCTAGTTAGTAGAGCTTTTTTAATTCCTGAACAATAAATAAATAATAAATGTATTGTACATATTAATATAATAACGCTGATAATATTGGGGTGTAAACCCATTTACGCCCTGTTGGCTAGGAATCACAAATGGTAAGGAATAATATAGCTGAATTTAAAATGTACAGACTTTTCCTCATAAATGCCAATAAGGAGTAGGTTTTTATTCTTTTATTCTGCTGAACCTGTCCACCGGGCAACTACGTATAAAATACTAATAGCCCGGACATGAAATCTGCTTGTCCCAGGAGCCCCGGGCTAGTAATTGGTCCACTCCTGCTTGTGTATCGGTAGTTATTGCAGTGTATTTATGCAGTCTAAGTCTTGATTTGTTCCTTTGTCTTCCATGGTGAGCAGGTCAGTATATGCAGGCGTTCAGGAATCAGCCATGCCACCCTCTGCACAGCCTGTGCGTGGGCCTCACGTTCTTTCACATGGCCTCACAGAAGTTTGTCACGAAGAGACACGCGTTGGTGCTACAGGTACGTGTTTGAAACAAACGTGTTGCTAAGGAATTAATTGGAATTGACTGGATTTCTGCATAAATTACTCATGGTCGGATCTTCACAAGAACAATCTAATTGAACTGATAACACACAAACAGTTGTACTTCTTCTTGTCAGTACTGGATATATCTTCTAACCATTCACATTCGAGATGAACCGCTACGATGACGAGTCTTAGAAGATGATTTATAGACTTGCATGAAGCCACGGAGGGCTAGAAAAGCATTTCTGAAATCTGTGTTTTTATCAATCCACAATAAAGCAAAAACGTTCACAAATGGAGGAAATTCAATACTCTTGCTCTGCTCCCTGCGAGTGGGCGTCCTTTGCAAAGATCACACTTAGAATACACAGCGTGCAATGCAAGGGAGGTGTAAAAGAACCCAAGGGTAACAGCTTAAGACTTGTAGAAATCTCTAGAACTTGCTGTCTTCTCATGTGTCCAATATGAAAAAGAATAAATTGAAGGACCCACTTTTTTTTGGACTTTTTGACAGAAATTCACAATGCTCACAGGAAAAAAAAAAAAGGCACCGCACCGGAACACTAAAACTGTGGAACTGTGAAGCATGGTGGTGGCAGCATCATGGTTCAGGAATAATGGACAATCATTGAAGGAACAAAGCGTTTAAAGTTATATATTTAGATGTTGGTTATATCGTTTCTCTCTCTCTCTATCTGCAGGGTTTCTCCTTCCTTTGGCGTTACGTGGAGTTCAGAGGTCAGTCTCAGGAGAGTTTGTTTAATTTAGGTCGTGCTCTGCACCAGCTCAGTCTGACCCACTTGGCCATCCACTACTATCAGAAAGCCCTCAGCTTACCGCCTCTCAAACTGGAGGTCAGTACAACAGCAACAACAGCGTCTCGTTCATTCTGTCATCATCGGGATTTGAAATTGTTTAAAGTAGTGAAAGGAAAACTGTAACCTAATGAAGAGGACGATAAAGATAAGAACCATTAAAAAGGCATTAAAGTGCCTTAGGTAATGATGATTTCTGTACATTTTTCTTTAAAGTAGATAAATACTAGTTTCAAAGTTCTTACATAGCACACACCCTCAGGCGGCCATGTTGCGAATTAGTGATATTGAATAAATAATAATATGAGCGTCTCTCTGGTTGTGTTTCAGGGCATTGAGGACGATCAGGTGGACCTGCGCAGAGAAATCGCCTTCAATCTTTCACTGATATACCAAGCTAGCGGCAATAAGGAAATGGCCCGCTACTACATACACACATATTGTGTTATCTGAGCGTGTGTGTGTGTGTGTGTGTGTGTGTGTGACTAAAATACTATTTTCTACGTTAATAAAGCTATTTATTATTGTTGATACTACATGGAGGGTTTGGAGTTATGGTATGGATTTCACCACATGGAGGTGCTAGATTGCTTCACACAGTTACTGGAATTTTGGACTCAGTTGGCACTTTGCTTTTTACACCATATGATGAGTTATTTAAACTTATACACAAAGTATTTGGAAAAGAACCAAAAGCCAGAAAGTAATAAAAAAATGTTTTATAAATTCAGTTTCTTAAATTTTTCAAATATATGCCTGAAAAAAGGGCTACGTGTATAAGGCAAGATTTGTCCAATTTCGGCAAGTTTAGGTTTAACAGTTAAATAGGTGGAGTTGAATAAAGGTTTTTTGTTTTTTTTTTGTTTTTTAACTCCTTGAACCCGCCCCCATCCCCACCCATGTGCACATAGCCCCGCCCCTAGAACCTATGGCAGTTCAGCTAGAGTTAACATTAGCAAAGACTGATGACGGGATGGTCATAAGTGCCTTCGTTGTCCTTTTTCGTTGTAAAGAAAAAAAATAACATTTACTTCAGTCTTTATGAAAAGCTGGTCATTCAACCAATTCAAAAATTTATACAGATTGCGTTTACACAGCGGTCCAGGAGCAACATCATTATTCTGCGTCCTGCTTCATCTCCTTCACCAGTAATAAATGTTGAAAAGAAAGATGTTTATTCTGGTTTTTGTTAAGTTTTTTCAAAGCACAGAGTGTTTTTGCTCGCAGGAGAATTATCTGGCTGTGCTGGGCGCCTGCCGAGTGAAGGAGTGTTGGAAAGTGTCTATAAAATTTAAAAAAAAAAGAGGCTTATTCAAACACACAATCATTCTGCATTTTCCAAACAGGTTTACACTTTCAGGGTTACGCCTGTGATCAGGACATGGCTTAAAACATTAGTTTTTAAATCATGCTTTACATATTTTCCAGGTTATACTAGTAAAATATATATATAAAAAAACACCCATTGGACTTAAAGAAGAAAAATCACCATTTTTGTGACAATATTTTTGTAATATTGTGTATGCACATATATGCATGAAACCAGGGCTACAATAAAAGAGATGCAGTTAAAGACTGGGTGTAATAGGTGTGTAGGAGGGGCAAAAAAATCCCACAAGTACCAAGTTAAACCATGCCCTCTTTCCTCCACCAGGGTTGCCAGGTTGAGTTTTCTCACACATCATCCATAAGCTATTTAAATGGCTTTAACCAGCTGATTAGCAGCCACCATCCTCATATATGCCACATACATTCATTTAAATAATAAATGAGCCTATTTTATGATGTAATTAATTTTTAAAAAATCTTTTTTAATTGAAGCGGGAATCACTGAGTCAGATTTGGATCCCGGGTTTCTGACAAACACACATCCAAAACAAAAGGAAGAACGGAAACCGGAGCTGAGGAAACGTAACATTCCGGTTCGCGACTCGAGACGCTTACCGCACGCGCACATACGGGTTCTTCACATGCAGTGAGGGATTTTTTAAAATTATTTTTTATTTTATTTATTTATTTATTTTTGCCAGTGGGTGTAAACGGAACGGCTACGGATGAGGATGAGAGTGTCCTAAACAAACGCAGACGGACATTCAGCTATGTATAAAACAAAACAACAATAACAACAAAAAACCGTCGTTTTCTCATCTCAGCTGACGCCTTGAACGTGCGCGAGCGCGGAGGCGGATTCCCCGCGCGCGCACTGAAGGAAGGAGGCCAGAAAGAGGACGCTCGAGCGCTACACAATTTAAAGGGGGAAAAAAACGAATATTTGCCTGGTAGTTATTATTTGGAGGATTTTTTTTTACACACACACACACACACACACACCTTACGGTAAGTTAACGTTGTGTTTCTAAAATGTTGTTTGTGTATTCGTTGGGTACAAAATTTGTTGTTTACCTCAATGAAGGTGCCGTCGTTGACATGACAGCTCGGGTAATAGTGTGCGCGCGTGGGGAGTGTAACGGTTTTAACGGTTTTTTTTTTTTTTTAATTTTAAAAACTTCAGGTGATTAACCGAACAACAAAAAATGAACCTGTTTATAAACTGGGCTGCTCTGAAGGATACAATAAGCTACAGGTTTTTATTTTTAACATATGTACACACACACATTGTATATCATATAGATAGATAGATAGATAGATAGATAGATGGATGGATAGGTAGATGGATAGACAGATGGATAGATAGTTGGATAGATGGATGAATCTATCGACTGTATATTTCATTGTATTGACACCTGGCACCATAAAGGCTTGACAGTCCACCAAATGGTTGATGGTTGATGACATTCATTCAATATGTCTGTTTATATCTTCACATCTACTGTAGTGCTCACATGTCAAGTGCTCAGTGCATGAGTAATCCATTAAAAACAGAACTATTCAGACAATGAAAAGTCAGTTTTGCGTTCACACCTCAGTGCCATACCACCACACAAACGCCTGTTTCTCATCCTGCCCTTGACTCGAGCGATGGGGGATTATTTATTTTACTTATTTATTTTTTGCGTGTCTCATGCACTATAACTACACTTTGCGTTCGGATATAATCTCAAAATACTTGTATTGTTTTGCATTCTTGTGCTTTTCCTCGAGTTATCCATTATAGGTTGTGAAAAATGTACATTTTAGTTAGTTTCATTCGTTCAACCCTGTTACCCGAACACGTTCGCCCCTACGAAATATTTGGAATGTTCCACTTTCTGACGATCTTGAGAGGAAGAAAATTAACCAGAAAGCTTGTTTATTTTTCTTTGTTTTCGATTATACTGACTGATGAGGTCACCCTGTTACCAGAATGGTTCGCATTAGTGAATCGCCTTGCACAAAGATTTACACAAATCCTAAAAATTTTCTGAACTAACTGGATTTTTAGGTGTAAATGCTCCTGCGAATGATTTACGATTAAATTTGATCATTAAATGAGGCTGAGGAAGGAAACACAGCTCCTCCACTGCCTAAATCCCAGTCAAATCCCTGGTCCTGACTAATACCCATGAAATGGCTGAGTTTGTCTTAAACTCTATTTATTGTGGCCTGGTTCTCTTTCAGTCCAATATCCATCATCCCAATAGATTCACTTAAATATCCACAGCGTGTATTGATGCTGGCCCCGTGCCCAGTCTCCGCTGGGCAGGTATTCCTATTTAAAGTTTGTACTTCAGCACAACAGATCTCTCGTTGTGTTCAGTGGTTAGGTGGTTGCATTTGAAAAGCAAAACATTTGAATGTACGTGCACAATTTCGGTCACTTTCTGAGCATGCACGAAGCGACTCATCAATCAGAGAAAGATATTGTTTATCTGCATGATGTGGGTCAAAGGAAATAAAAAAAACAATCTAAAAAGGCTTGGTGATTCAACCTGCTAAAAAAAAGATGCTAGCTACAGGGCATTTGTTTATAAGGGCTTGCACGTACTTGCAGAAAGAACAAAATACCGAACAAAATTTCATTAATAAACCTCTCATCAGGCCTAGGAAATTAAGAACCGTCAGTTGAACTCACAGTAACTTCACCCAGAGGAACAAATAAGCCTTGACCTGGGTCAAAGGAAATGACCTAAAACGGCTTAGTGATGCAACATGCTAAAAACAGACAACTGCCACGTAGGCTCTCACATAAGCTAAACATAGCCAAGAACGTCATACTTCGACACAAAAGCACTACTTGACTGACATTGCGAAGAGCAAAACCTTATTCACTAGTCGTGTTTTCAAGCAAAATTCTTTAACAACTTTAAAAGACAGGATGCCATGAAGGTTTTCCGACACAGTGAAACGCTGATTGTGTCACAGTATTTCTTCTCTTGCTGTCAGTACCGATTACAACCTTTAAGATTCTGAAGCTTGTCGCCAGAAAAGTGTACAAAAATGCTATAGAAAAGCTATAGATATGAGACAGACGACCAGCCACGAGACTTATGGTTATAAATACATAATATTTCATTGAATTCTAATTGTTATTAGGGTTTAGTAAGGATGTTTGAAAACAGTTTCCTCTACTTTAGGAGTACACGACTTTGTCCTACTTTTTCCATTTCCAACTTTTTTCCCTTCCTTCTTTTGTGTCTGTGGAAGTCATTTGGTCTGTCAACGCCTGCTACAGTTGCTTCACATTAAACAAAATTCCACTCATTGGAGACTTGGTGGCAAAACCCACAAAAATGAGAAAAATGTCCATGTGTGAAGGGATAGCTCGACAGGCGCTGTTACATTGTGTGTTGTTAGCACTTAGAGGGTGGCCGCTGTGCCTTGGGCAGCACAGCCAAACCACATCTCGCTAAGCGTTTTTTCGAAATGGGCTCTTTAATAGTCACCATCTGTAATGTAATGTTCGGGAATACACTGTAAAATTGCTGGAAAATATTTGATTCTTGTTTACTTATACCAAATCACGCAGCAAGTTGGAATATGTACAACTTTCTTTTGCCAAGATTCTCCTCCCAAACTTGAAAGACGGTTTGTTTATAGTCTTGCGAAACGGCATCTTCTCTGTTCAGCATCACTGCTAAAAATGTCTTATATTCAAACTTTACCTTTTTCTGTTGAATGTCGCATGTGTCAAGCTTGATCATGTGTCTCAATGCGGACCTGGGATGCTGTAAATATCGCGTGCCATCAACCCTGACTTTTAAACTGAAGTATTTTGGTGGTTGTTTCGTTAAGTTGTCTAAGTTTTGTTTAAACTCAGAGACAGAAATATGGAAGCAGTAATTATTGCAGTATAAAGCCAAAATGGCATACTAATTATCTAACTTCAGTAAGTTAGATAAATTGAATAAAAACTGTATAAAAGCTGTGTTTGTGTATAATCAACTCATTTCTAAAACATTTAATGCTTATATTAAAGCTATAGTGTGTAAATTTCTTTTGGTAAAAATGAAAAAAACAAACAAACATCAGGTCTAGTCAGAATTGGCTTGAAATTTATATGCATTGGTCATTTGTACACATTGTATGCATATGAGGGCTCAGATACTCCAAACATCATCACATCCCACCTTCTGGCTTGAAAGAAGTCCGGCTATGTGGTGACTGGCAGGAGCTGCAGCCTATCAAGACAGAGTGAGCAGTTAAGAGTTTAAAGAAAGCAAAATATTGTGAGAGAGTGAAAGAGTTCAATATTATGAACTAATCAGTTAAAGCATTTATTTGTTTTCTGATTTAACTTAACGGGACCTTATTGCGTTTATTCTCATCATGGACTTTGTATCATTGCCTAGTTGTGAAGTTGTTTTACCTTTTTTCCCCGACTATAGACTCATTATTAATGCGCACGGTGGAGGAAGAACAGTGCAACCCACATTACGAAATGTAACGCAAGTGCTACTGCAAGCTACTTTCGTAGCTCAAAGCTCGCAACGCCGAACACTTAATGTAAGAACATGTTCCTCTAATTAGGCTGCAGTTTCTGAGTAAAAGCGCCATGGATTTTATCACGGTTACTTGGTTGAAGTACTCCTTTTAATGATAAAGATATACAATTCCACCAGCCCTGACATTTATGAGAAACTCTAGTTTCTGAAAATCTTTTCCTGTCCTCTTGAATGAGAATCTGCTAATGATAACACGCTTGTTTTTTTCCCCACCTGCTGTATCACATTATGCATGTGCTAAAAAAGAAACTAGGGCCATTTCTAAACTTGTATCTCTTGCAGATTTAAAGCATGAAACATCTGTGTGATAAAGATTTACAGTTCCACCAACTGTTTGTATTTGTACAGTGGAGCCTGATATTAGGTTCAGCCAGCACTGGTCCATTTAAGGCCTCATGTCAGGTTATTTCAGGTCTTTATCCCAACGCTGTTCTTGTTCTGGTCCGAGTGTTTACTTTGGAACGATATGAATTGTCCTGTGGATTTATTGTGTTGTGTTGCGCTTGTTCTTGGCCTGCGTTCTCACTCTATCTGCACTCCATGTGGTCGTTGGGATGGAGCCATGTTTTATTCTTTATGTTGTGATCCTGGAAGCGCAGTACTTCTTTCTTCTGTATATGGACTAGTGAGAATTGGTACGGCTGCAATGCATCTTTGTAGATAATAATTGAAACATGAAACCAAAGGCCAGTGTGTACACGTGTTGGGATTTTTAACGCTTCACTGACAACACCAATACCATCTACAGATTTTTTTTTTCATTTCCAACCACTTCTCTCTTCCTTGGGTGTTGGATGTCACTGGAAGCCATTTAGCCACAGTTAATTAAGCAGCAGTTCGTCTCCCAAATTGACCCGACACACACCACTCTGTGGCTTAATACACAGTAGACCAACAGCAAGGCCGCTTGTGTCCTATTTGTTGCCACCGAGTTGCAGCAATTTAATCAGGCTGCATACAGGTCACCTGAGGACCCGGCGATCACGGTCACATGGGAGGTGTTGTCAATATGATTATTGCAGTAATTTGCCTCAGTGTGCTTTATTTATTTATTTATTTATTTATTTATTTTTTTTATTGTATCGTGTGTATCAGATTACAGAGGAGTCTGTTTCATTAAAAACACCATTACAGAGACCAAGCATAATGACCAAGCATAATTTGTTCTCCGGTTCTTTCTGAAATGTCAAACATCATTATTTCACGTCGGTGTGACACGGGTTGACGCAAAGAAAAGTTGATTATTTTCCAAGAACTTCATGCCTCAAAGTGTTTTCTTTCTCTTTATACCACAGCGAATTGCCCACGCTTGCAAATTCTATTCATTAAATAACGACACATCATACATTTTTTACTTTTTTATATACATTTATAGTTACATTTAATGATGTGGAACATCCATGAATCAAATTGTCACTTACGTTATAGCAGCTATAAACATTTGTTCCGTCGCCAGCCTCATTTTTTTTTTCTCTCTCTCTCTCGAAGTTAATAAGACAAAGAAAAATGTAAACTCCTCTATCCTGATGTCGTAAGGTAAGGTGTGTTGGGGAGTGGGGTTGAGTCTGGGTTTGCGTGCATGTTGTAGTCACAGGAAAAAGGGTCAAGATGTGTCTTGGTGTTTCCCCCCTGACAGGAAGTGTTGCATGCATGAGGAATGCCAAAATAGCTTTGTGCGACAATAAGGAGGAGGTCAGGAATGCTCGCTTTCCCCCACAACGTACCCGCAGCTCCCTCTTAACACGTAGCCCAAAATAGACCTCGTGACTACGCAGCTCTATAGTCCGGCTTGTTTTCCCTCCATCGGAAACAATTAGCAACAAATTGCATGCTGAGGTAATGACATTGTCCTGTTCCTTTAATTGTCATATGCTCGAACCTCAGCTCTTGACCTCAGCCTCCCACCGCCCATGCATTCTCCCTCTGTATTATTCATTTTTTCGACGTTTTTATCAGTTAACGCCGGACGTGTTTCTGAAGCCTTTTTAGACGCTCGTCACACGCAGCAGTTTTTAAAGTTTCAGTCCACAAGAGTGTAAAAAACAATCTCACACACCCCGTTTCATTTGTTTTACGAACACTTTCACTTTCCCTACACTGTGAATTTATTTAAAATCCTAATATACAACGATGTCATGATATACACAGAGGACGTGTCTCCTTCACTGGGACAGATACAGAGGCCACGCCTCTTTGATTTAGACTGAAATGCACTGAAAGGAAGCCATGTCTCCTTTAATTATGATTTTTTTTTTTTAAATAAAAAATAAATAAATAAAATTTAATTGCAAACTCAATAAATGCAGCTGATGTGACGTTTTAAATGTTGTTTAAATTTGAAAATTGTAAAAAAATAAAAATAAACGAATATTGATTTTTTTTCACATAAAGAATAAAATAATTTTATTTGGTAGACATTACATAAATCATATTTTTTTATGCAACACTACTGTATTTCTGGCAGCTTGTGACCATACCTACACATCATGGTGCTTATCCTGAATCGCAGAAATTCCTTCGAATATCGGGATTATGATAAGATATATCCCTAACTGAGAGGCAGAGAAGTTTTGAGACCATTCTTAGCATCTTTTAGCATCTTTATCATCGTAAAACCTTAAGCAGTTCTTAATATATGAAATCCTGAATGGAATATTTGCCTCCAAGTGTATTTAGGCTTCAGATATGGGTCAGTGCCTGGGCTTCTCTGAGCTCGAGATGTGTTGTCTATGTTATAAATAGTTCAACCCTGGGCTGTGTATAAATAGAAAGTGTGGGTAGATACAGAACCAGAGCTGGGGCAGTTTGAAGAGTGTGATGCTTATCCTAAGAGCTTGAGTTTTTGGTACGTGCCAGGTCACATATATTTATAACTGGAGTTTTTACATGGTGCCTGCACAGTGTTTGTGTAATAACTTACAGAACAAAAATGTGCTGCTGTAAAACGTGTTTACAGGAGCGTCTCAACTTACCATGGCACAAAGGGTGCCAATACTTTAATATGAGGGAGAGTATAGAGAATTTTCAGTGACACCTTGTCAAATCACATTAAAATACAACAAAAACACAAGGGGGCTGCTTTTTTATGCCTAAACGTCCTCAAATTCATGCTAAATATCATTCTATTGGACATGTTATACCCTAGGTAGTGAGCACATGTGGTGAAAAGAAAGACATTTGAAATTCGGCCGTACTTCTTTCTGTTCATAAACTGGTGGAAATAAAGAAAATAATTTCACATTGGGATTGCTTGTTTTATAACATGCTTGAGTAAAGGGTTTATTTTATTTTTCTGGTCGTTGCACTTACTTGTCTGCCAGACACCTGCGAATAAAAAGCCAATAGCCTGGCCTCTGCTTGTCCTGGGCTGCTGATTTGTCCACCCTGATCTGACATTGTAAAGCATATCGTACATTTTTTTTCTCCCAATAGCTAGCTAAATGTGTGAAGGGTTTACAGTCTTGCTCAAGAGCTATCTTCAGGTTTGACCTCGCAACTTTAAAGTTTAGGTTAAGAACCTAATCTTTATCAGCCCATTATCATTACCATCATCCACTAGTATTATCTCTGTAAATATTCATCAACCATGTTAGTATGCCTTTAGCATGCTAGCATCCTTCCGATCATGCCAGCGATGAGGTATAAGGTATCTCAGAGGAGGCATTAGTCAGAGCCGAGCCGAGGCTGAGCTCACTCTCTCACTCGCTCGTCCATCTGAGTGTCCTCAGGAGGAAACGCACTAACAGGCAGGACAGGACGGAAGATCATTAGCTAATGTAGGTGAGCTGTCAGTTCCTGGCAGAGTGACAGCTGCAGGGATAGGGATGGAGCCACAAAGTACTTACAGCGGTCTTTCCTTCTCACCGTTGGTCTGGGGTTAGGTTTAGCCTTAGGTGTGTGAGTAAGTTGGACTTTCATATGTTTTCTCTACTTTTTATCAAGGAAAATGTCTTATCGCTTTGATATATTCAGTGAGTTGATTGACTTGCACCCTATTCTTATTTTTTGTTTTGCCAGAAACATGACATCTGGTTGGGACGTTGGTTAAGTCTTTTTTTTTCCCCCTTTCATTAAAGCAGAGGAAGAAAAAAACCCGACTCGCTGATGACTTTTGCAAAACACCGCTGCAACACAAGGTGGCGTAACCCACTCAGAGGAAAATGCTATCTACCCTGTTCCGCATATGTGAGCTCACAGACACCCACGATTGGCTAGTGTTGCTGTGATTGACAGAGGAGAGAGAGTATGCCCCTCCCACCCAGAGAGGAAAGCCAATTTTGCTTTTGATAGCTGTGGCGTCGTCGGGAGTCTGACTTGCGAAGTGCAAGCGCTTTTCTGTTGCGCCACTCAGGAGCCCCTTAAATGAAAACGCCACAGCTCATTTCCAAAACTTTGGCCAACAACTTGCTTACTTTTTGTTGAGGGCACCAACATGACTTGAACAGGCATGATGGTTGTGTCCACATCATCTACTATACAGGAATTTGCACTTGTTTGTGTCTGTATTAATGTTACCCCTTTTTAACCAGGTCATTTTGGTTTCTGGGCAACCAGAACCTGGGACTGGGCAGCACATTTGTTTCTTTCACTTACCCAGTGGGATAGATAATGAATTGATGATGTCCACCCATGTCTTGTCTCCTGGTTCACGCTGATTACCAAACAATGCCAACAACCGTACAGGAGTGGTTAACTATTAAAAAAATGACATTTTGGAGTTAATAACTAGCATGTTACATGATAACAGGTGGCACAGACACAATTTAGTCTGTAGCTGAGATGAAGTCTTTGTTGTCTGATACTGTTTGGTATCATTTTCCTGTTTCCATTCAGTGCAGAAACCGAATGAGTCATAAATGTGTCATAAGCACAGTAATGAGGTGAAATGAGAGGTCACTGCTGATTTAAAGGAAACACTTTGCGCACACTAAGGATGATGACGACGATGATACAATGATACGGAAATCTAAAACTGTATACCGATAACGTAATGCAGTATGGGTAGAGCTGTTCATTTCCAGGTGCAGTTTTGCCAGCACATTTCGGGGGGGGGGGGGGGGAACGTAGTTAATGCATCCTTTAAAAGTCACTAGAAGTTGCCAGATGCTGTCATGGACCAATTTGCATAATCATTGAGGAATCATGAGTCACGGCACCACAGCTATATAATAATATAATATCACTTATATCAAGAACATAGACAAATGAGGTTGTGAGGAGTCGGGAAATATAAATATTGCAGTATCAGAATTACAACCAAAGTTTATGAAACAAAGACATTTTTTTGTGGTCAAACAATGGTGGTCAGTGATTGGTCATTGGGAACAATGGTGGTCAGTGATTGGTCATTGGGAACAATGGTGATCAGTGATTGGTCATTGGGAACAATGGTGATCAGTGATTGGTCATTG
>CM075028.1:1761587-1778432 GCA_037576675.1 Pangasius sanitwongsei
TGTGTGTGTGTGTGTGTGTGTGTGTGTGTGTGTGTGTGTGTGTGTGTGTGTGTGTGTGTGTGTGCGCGCGCGCGCGCACATGTGCTCGAGCGCATGTCATGCTGCCACTTGGTTTCTGCAGAGGGTGGATGGAGTGTTACGTAAAGGCAGATTATAGCATTTCTATTTTCTCTCGTTCTTTTTCTCTCTATATATCATTTTTCATTGTGTTGTGCTTATGGGTTTGTCCTGAAGGCACCATAACTAAGTTCTTAGGTAATGAGGTGTTTTTTTCAGAGTCCTTAAAATGCTCCTAAACTCTAAAACGATATTTAATGGTTAACTCCAGAGAGAGCACAAAAAAAAAATACAAATCCAAAAATAAAATAAAATAAAAGTCGAGTATGTACAAAACAGTCTCATTTACAGTTGTGTAAAAATGTGCATCCTCTTATGATTTCTAGTTAGTGAAATGAAAAGTGTACCTCAATTTAACAATTTCTCTAAAGGAAAAAAGAACTCTCCTAATCATATACATACAGTATCATATATATTTATAAAAATAATATACAAAAATTCTAACACAAATATAATAACACTAAGGGCCAAAGGTAGTTATAAAGACAAAAGGTGGGTATTAACTGATGTAATTTTTTTACCACCATAATCTCAATATTTTTATCTATCTGATCATCTTATTTTGGTTCTGGTTAAATTTGTCTTTCCGCATCTTGTCCTGATTTTTGCACTCATCTGTAATTTAGTTTTATAGTCTCTTAGGAGTGCCTTGTTGATCGTTTTTTAATAAAAGACTGAGAACTAAAGCTCAAAATGCTTTGGTGTTTCTTGGCAGTTTTTATAAAATTAGAATGTGTTGATGTGATTGGCCAAATGATTGGTGGCCAGAATGTTGATTACTAAAATTCACCATTTTGTGGAAGAACACCTTCCATCTGAGATAATTCACCAACCTGGCATTTCTCTTTTACATCAGAATGCATTTGACTACTACTGTATAAAGATTTCCACTAGATGAGACTCTACATCATGGACATTTAACGGAAATTTATGAAGATCTTTGACCTCGCTTTCAAAGGTCCGGATAAGTAACTAAGATGATTGAATAGTGGCAACAGTTAACTTTTAACGCTTAACCATTAATGATTAGTTCATGGCTATAAATAAGAGCAATCAATTTGAGGGCTTGTGTTCTTGTTCTTACTTCACATCACCACTTTCGACCAGTGCCATGGACATCTGTTTTGAAGTTGAAGCGGAAAATAAACACACACATCCCTGTCTCTTCGTTTTTAAAGATCTTGTTTCATGGACAACTTGTCTTTTTTAAACAAGCCATTTCATTACTTCTCTAATCATACCAGAAATGGTAAATAATTAAAAAAAAAAAAAAGAAACATGTGAAGGTCTGTGAAAACTCTGCTCTTTCTGACCTAATGTCTCTTTCTGTCACTAGTCTCTTGTCCGATGAGCTTCCTTCAGCTACGTAATTTACGTAAATGCCAGTGACTTGATAAGCTGCAACTGAGAGTCTTGTACAGAATCCAAGCCGTAGCTCTGCTACAATATTTTCCACATGCTCAAGTTTGACCCATTGAAATACTTTGCTGGGTTCCGTATCTGGACCATCATACCTGTGAATAAACTCATTAAGCTACGAGTTGCTGGTGTTTACCCAGCAGTTCCGGAGGAAACCTCTGCAGTGAGTCTCTGAGACCCTAAACAAAATGTTAGTGTGGCCTGAGCTGTTTAAAATGTCAGGGAGTAACATTTGGTGCAGTAAATGAGTGATAAGTGTTTTGTTTCAGCAGAAGAAGGTGGCGACTGTTTGAGACGGTTC
Organism: Pangasius sanitwongsei; assembly: GCA_037576675.1. Classification (NCBI taxonomy): domain Eukaryota; kingdom Metazoa; phylum Chordata; class Actinopteri; order Siluriformes; family Pangasiidae; genus Pangasius; species Pangasius sanitwongsei. Next base: position 1,763,425 of record CM075028.1, read on the forward strand.
CAGCTGAACAGCTTGCGTGTGAGTGGTTGAGCTGATTCTACAGTCAGTGTGTTTGTGGTGTAAAAGCTCTGAAGCATTTTTACAGATCTGGGCGACAAACGTCCTACTCATTTATGGTTCACTTCTGATTTATGGTGATTTTATGATGGCCTTTAAAGATATTTTTACAAAAGTCAAGATGTGCCATGTACATTTTTTCTGTCTTGTTCATGAGATCATCATAACTATTTCTTGTTGCAACATCATGACTATTTTCTTGTCGCAAGAGGGAAAAAAAAGGTGTTTTATTTTGATTGAAATTACAAAGGCATCCGTGATTGCACAGAACAGCTAGGTATAGAGTATTTACTTGTTATCTAGGCTGTTAATTCCGTGATTTCCAGGCTAAAATAGATCCTTTAAAGGGTGTTATGACAGATTTTAGTAACTGCCCCATCTTTAGATGTCCTCTTATCAACTTGCACCAGTGATGACCTCTCAGGACTTCTGCTCAGCATTTCGTAATTATCATGTACAGACTGCTTGTATAAGCCTGTAATGTGATCTGTACAGGAACTGGACGTGTGTGTAATATCTATAACAGGAACGGCTTTGAAGAGGCTGATGTTATTGGTGCGTGTGAGTCATTTTTGCATGTAGGTCAGACATAGCCGTCGGTCTTGCGATCCAGATTAGCCTTCTTTGGTCCAGGTGTTTTACAGTCTCTGAGTCACGAACATTCAGGCTTCAAGTTGGTATATACATCCTAGTGCCATTGCTTAGTCTGTGAACCTAAATGCTGCTAGTGTGTTTCCTTCTGATGTGTGAGTTAAGCAGTGTTCAGATGGTTATTTTGCCAGGGTTATAAATACAAATACCTTCCAAACTACACATTTATATTATATACCACTGCCACTCTGTGTGCATGTGTGTGGTTTTTTACAAATTGAGTCATAATAGCTACATATGTTTATTGTCCATATTGTTCTTAATGTCAATTCATTCATGTATTTTTAAATTTAGTGTTTCCTTACTTCTCTTTCGCATTGATCAATGGTTTGATTTAAGTGACTTGTTTATTTACAATTTTTCTGATAGATTTATTAGATTTATGTGTTTCCACCACTCTGTGCTTGGACCCCTAACCATCCATGCAGCAATACCAATATACTATTAGATTTCAGTGCTTGGCATCTTTTTATTGACATGTCATCGTTTTTGTGTGTGTGTGTGTGTGTGTGTGTGTGTGTGTGTGTATATGTATGTATGTATGTATGTGTGTGTGTGTGTATGTGTGTATATATATATATATATATATATATATATATATATATATATATATATATATAATGTGTGTATGTATTAAATATATATAATAATGTATATTTAATTTATTATTTTATATATTTGTATATTTTATTTATTAACAACGTAACAAATATTTTCTCCTTTTAATATTTGCTAATAAATTGTTGATGCATGAAATGTGAAAAAAAACACACACCTGTTCTTGACAGGAATAAGCGTAGATTTGTTTTCTGGCTAAACATTTCTTTTTCTGATATTTCTTCACACTGTGCCTACCTAGGTATATAATTTTGTCCTGATTAATGAAGGCCAACTTCTGTTTCTGTTTTTATCACCCATTTCAGGCAGTGAGGGAAATGTCAGAGAATTTTGCAGTACAAATCTTGATGGAATACTAACAAACAGCAGCAGACACAGAAAGCTTTTTTGCAAACAAAGCAAAGCAGAACTTCATGAAATGGTTTTTGCACGAAATGATCATTACATATAGAAAAAAAAACTCAAACTGGCTCATTTAATGTGAATGAGATGCTGGAAGAAAAGTTTGCAAACACATTATGCGCATAAAGATGCTAATGTTTTGTTTTAGATATAAACAGCTGTGTTGCTAGGCAGATGCTTATAGCTTAGAGCTGGTTCAGAGCCTATTCCTAACATTTCAACCCTCTTGAATTTATTCTCTCGTGCAGTACGGCTGTGCCTGGTAATGGTTAAGTTAGGTCATGCTATGGTAAGGTAGCACAACCTATTGCATTCCTTTTTTTATTGAAACTTTTATTGATTTGAACAGATATAGTACATAACATAAATGAACAAAAGAAAGAATCCATTTTAACACAATAAACCCCATTAAATCTCCAATTCCCTCCCACTACCCAACCCCAGCCCAATGAGCAACACTGTGGTCAAAGTCAAATTCACAAAAATAATTAACAACACCTACATAAATAGAACACAACAAACAACAAGCGCAAACATGCTTCTCTCCACATGGTCTTCAACCTGAGCCCTCCAAGAAGGAAACTTGCCCTATTTCCTACCATATATCCCAGGTTTACCCAGTGGTCTATAAGACATCTCCTCATATGCCGCCACTCTGCTCAATTCAGCCAACCACTCCTGAAACGAGAGAGTGCCACTTCCACCCTTTGAGAATCATCTGATGGCCAGTCATTATGCTAGTTTGGAAGCAGCTTTTTTATATATTTGACAGTTAATTTAATGACTGCCCCATCACCCAACATATATAGGCTGGGGCAGAATGAAATTTGAGTGTCAAAGACCTCACAAATGAAACCCTGGACTTCTTGGATTTTAGTACAGTACCAAAAAGCATGGGTTGTGTCACCATCCTCCAGGTGACATCACCAGTAGGTAGGTGTATCTTTTAAACCAAGCCGAAACAAGCTACAGGGAGTCCAGTAAAAGCGATGTAATATTTTAAATTGAATAAGCTGCACCCTTGCGTCCCTCGAAGTTTTAACATTTTTTAAACAATGTTTCTACTCCCCATCTTCCAATATCAGCTTCAAATCTTTTTCCCGTATCCTATTAAGAGATGTTAACGCCCCATCCCCAAAACTCTGGATAAGTAGGGAATAATATGCTGAAGCTTCATGACCATTCCTAAAAGCAGCAAGCGCCACCTCAAGGGTATCTGCCAATTTAGGGGGCTGCCTATTATTCCCAAAGGTGATACAGAGTAGATAGCGCAACTGTGAGGACCTGAAGAATTGAGATCTGGGAATCCCAAACTGCTGTATCATATTTTCAAAGGATCTCAATGCTCCATTTTCATACAGGTCCCCCAATGCATTAACACCACTCTTAATCCATTCTGTCCAGCAAAAAGGGAACCTGTTAATACGCAATTTGGGGTTCAACCAAATACTTGCGGCAACATTCAGATAAATGTCTGAATTAAGCATTTGGGAAACTTTTGTCCACACTGAATGCATGTGGGAGATAATGGGATGTGTCTTTACTTCTCTGGGCAGCTTGGTAGAAAGACTTTGCAATGGCAAGATAGGGGTAAGGACCTCCTGTTCAGTAAAGAACGGTTTGATTTGTGCCAGTCTGTACGATGAAGCGCTAAATGGACTGCTGACAACTAATTTCTTGTGACATGTAGTTCTGTTTAGTGATGAGCATTAGGATTCACTTCAGTAATTTCAAACTGGTCTTTTGAAGTTTGTGAGAAACACCACAACTGAAACTCCACCTACCACCTCATTAACTCACTATACAGTATCTTCCTGTCTGCCCCTTCTGTTGGCCTTCACTTGTCCCTGAGTCCAGTAATTCGTTCACCCTATGAGAGCTTCATCCCTCATTTAAGGGCATGAATGGATGGGCAGAGTCATTTAATTCACTGCAGCTGTACATACCATCAACAAACTCTAATTCAAACCTCTGCATTCATTCATCCACTCTATGTGTATACTGTGTCATAATCAACTGAACATAATCAAACTCATCACTGAATTGCCCCATGTCTCTGCTAACCATCCACAGGTCACCCTCCTTTTAAAAGAAATGTCCACCACCCGTCGTAATCATTTCTGAATTCATTTCATTTCTTGCCTTCTTTGGATTCTTTAGTTCTGAATATACTGTAATTCTATCACAGAAAATGTTACTTCTTTTTAAATCTCGCTGTCCTTAGCAAAGACACTGATCAAATGCAACAAGACAGACCAAACAGGAAAAACTACAGTATCATTCTGCGTTTATATACACCACAAAAATAGCATTTTGTTAGCATTAGCAATATAGTGTCTGTTTAGTCTTTTTTCTTTCGCAAACCACTTTACAAAAGAATTTCCAAAACATTAGATGAACCATGGAACGCCATCAAGGCCATCATCAACGAGTGGAGAAAATGGAGCACCACAGTGACATTACCAAGAGCAGGAAATCCCTCCAAAATACACACAAGGACAAGACAAAAAATTACCAGGGAGGCTGCCAAGAGACCTATGCCAACATTAGAGTAGCTGCAGGAATATCTGACAAGTACTGATCACTCTTTGCATGTGACAACAACCACTCATATTCTTCACATGTCTGGGCTATGGGTTAGGCTGACTAGACAGAAGCCCTTTCTCACCAAAAAAATAAATAAAAAATCCAAGCCCAACTAAATCACCACAAACCATGTGGCAAAATGTTATGGTCTGGTGAGACCAATTCCAAAAGGTATAATAATTCCAAAGGATTTATTGTTTGGTTCAAAAAAAAAAAAAAAAGCACATCACCAAAAGAACACTATACCCATGGTGAAGCATGGTGGTGGCAGCATCATGCTTTAGGGCCGCTTTTTAGTGCAGAACCTTCAGGTGTCTCCTAGAAGCTGACGATGAAATGGAATTTCAGCATTCAGCATGACAGTGATCCAAAGTATACATCCAAATCAAATCAACAAAGCCAGAGCCCAGACCTGAATACAACTAAAAATCTGTGGAGTGGCCTGAAGTGGGCTGTGCACAGGAGATGCTCTCACAGTTTGATGGATCTAGAATGTTTCTGCAAGAAAGAGTGGATAAATATTGATTAACCCTGAGTGGTGTAATAAAATCAAAAAGTGCTTCAACAAAGTTTTAGTTTAGGGTTATGCACACTCATGCAACTAGGCTACTGTAAGTTTTTTATTTTGTCTTTTTTTCCCTAAAAAATGTTTCTGATTTTCAACTTTATATGTATACTTTGCAGTTTCACGTGGAAGGTGAGAAAAGATCTGACATGATTTATCTTAGCTTATCTCAGATTCTTTTACTTCACAAAAACCTGCAATTTTAACAAGGGTGTGTTGCACACTACTTCATCACAGTAAAAGAGTATACTTAACAGAATGTTGAATTTTGTATTTAAATATTTTCAATACAATAATAAATTAAAATGATGAATTCTTATTTACAGTGTAGTGGGTGTCTCTATTCACGAGCGTCTAGTAGAGGCAGGGACTACTAATATAGTGCCCCACCGTCCAGATCATTCAGTTGGGGAACAGGTGGCCTCCAGCCAGGGAAGTCCATTCTTCAGACCAGCTTTCCGTATGAGGAAGCTTATGCAACTAGTTGGGGGAGGAGAGGACTTTTCAAAATCCAAAACTCCTTTGTATGGAACAAGCTCTGGATCTGCTTTGACCACAGCAGTAACACCAGCCACTTCAGAGGTTAGAAATGTGAAGGTTATATGCCAGAATTCATTATGACCCATTGTAGGAATGTCATAAGGTCATTAAAATGTGATATGATTTAGAGCAGTACTCAATTCAGTTTGTGTCATTTGGCTCTAATATTTGAATTATGACAGAAGATCTGAGGTAATTCAACACAAAGACTGCCATAAAAGGAAGTGTGCATGCCTAGTAAATTTATAGCAGTTTTTCTCTCATATACCAGATCTGTTCTCTGCTTTTTGGGGCTGTAGCGAATGATCATGAGGAAGGCAACAAATCACAACTACCCAGTCTGGTGTATGCCAGTGACACTGAGGATGACGCTGGAGGCACTGGTAGCAGAGAGGAAGAGTCAGTCAGATAACATACACCAAAGGACATGTGTAGAGGTGCCAGGGGAGACACTGGCATGTTCATGTTTTTGAAAATGTTTTGAGAGCAGTGATATGACTTGTAATTGTTATGGCACTAAAGATTTATTACTTTTGCTTTATTATAATTTTAATTTACTTATGCCTATATGTATACATAATTTATATATTATCTTGGAAGGAAGTGGCTAATTGGTGAATAGATATAAAGTCAGCATTGGAGGTGTGATCTGAGTGCCTCACACTGATGTGATGAACTATTACCAAGTATCACAAAAAGACTGCGGAAACTAAACACAGTTCACTGGATGCGTTTGTAACAGTATGGTTAAGGAAGCACTCCATATGTATTCACATTAGCAAACACCCCCAAATAAACATTTGCATGAATATATCATGTTTAGAAAAGCCTGAATGATTAAAAAGGACTTTTTACTGAATGCTGTATTTGAGCTTATAAAAATTGCTCATCAATAATGTGGCATACAAGTAAATGCAGAACACAACAGTGTATTTCAAGTTTCTCTTAGAGACAACCCATCGCACAGTTAGAAAAATAGACCTTTATTAGATCATATGACACACATCTGCTTAAGGTATTCAGAGATGCTAGCATTTGCCCTGTGCATTAACAGTGTACACCTCAAGGAATATTTAAAATTACAATTACAAAAAGCTGAGGAAGAAACACTTCAACACACAATTTACACTTATAAAATATAAGTTATATTCATATACAATGGTATGTTTCCTAATGCATACACAGATATACAGCGAGTTTGTATTTACCTTTTACGTACAGTATATCGCTCAAGTCCGCATGCGCGTGCGCACACACAAGCATGTGAACCTTCAGAGTGGTTAACAGCATGAAAGGGTTTTTTTCCTCATAAGTTAAAACCTTGCAGGCTCTTGCATTGTTATTACAGAACAACCCACATTGTGTGGAGAAACTCTACTCTAATACAATATTTAATATATTCTTTTTTTGTTTTGTTTTTTGTTTTTTTTTAAAAAGAGAACAAGTAAACAAAAAACTTATCCATGTTAATACAACTCCTCTTTACCCTGGTTCCTGAACTGTGGTGTTATACATCAATGCAGAGCCAGATTACAGCCAGACTGACTAAAGATATACCCAACCTTGTTAAAAATGGCTTTTTAAATTGATACTTCATGGCCAAACTGGCCATTTTCAGAGATTCATCATGAGTTGCTGTCCTATGGGTTTGCTACTGGTAACATGACTTCTTAGAGTCCTACCTTGTCTCTAGACTCCACAGTCAGATAGGCCTCTCCTGGCATAATGATGCAATTTTTCATGATCATCTCCACACATCTCCCTGCTGGAACAATGTTAATATTCTCACTGGTTAATTTCAGGTTGCATATTCCTGCATAGGGGTTAATGTCATTGCTACTCGTTTTTATATTACGTCTTGTCAAAAAGGTTTACTGCACGCTATGTTTATTATCCATAATGAGAGCACTATAAGATGCAATGGATTGGTCTAACCCATCGTAACACAATTCCAATTATTTTAATATTTATCATTTTTCTTATTTTAAATGGTTTGCATGAAGCTGTAAAAGCCAGAGTGAGACAAGATATGTTCAAATCCAATGAAGAGGATCAGGCTTTGGTCCTTGGCAAAGAAATGAAAACTTTTTGCCCATCCTGCCAGCAGGAATCAATGACCATTCTAATGAAGAGGACAAGTAGAGCACTGCAGTCACATCAGTCTGTGTACTCAGCAACGATAGACAGTAGGACAGTGATGTCATCTGGCTTTCCTCCTATAGAGAAATAGGGCGTTAATAGCAGCAAAGCTGCATTAGCAAACACTGAATAAAAATACTTACATGTGCAGAGGGCAACAATTATTATAGAGTAAAGCACTAAATACAGAGCTGCATTTACCCACTCTCCTCTGCAGAATTTAGTTCATATAACTAGGGTATTGCACATTTTTTTGCTGGATAGTTAGGGCTACATAATTAGCTAATGTAACAAACTCTGTTCCACTGACCAAGTCACTTAGCTACTTTTGCATCTTACATAGTCCAACACTGGTCACACCCTTTTGGTAGATGTAGAAAACTGTAAGTTGTAAGTGTCACGCCATGTGTTTTAGTACTGCAGTGATGTTTAATACGGGTTGACAATGTTACACTATCAACACACATTAGCTTCCACCATGTCCATTTTCACTCTGCTGACATCAAGCGACATCCATCAACAGTTGCCATACCAACCGCTACAAAATGCGAATTGAAACAACAAATTAAATCAACCAACTGAAAATATCACTGTATAGAGTGTGTGCGCAAGGCTTCTGCGGTGAGCTGTGTCTACAAGTTATTTTCAATACATTACACTTTCAAAATGTGGTGGAGAAAAAAAAAATCATGTATTTCAAAAAAGTGTGGTATCCCCAACATAAATTGCACCTAGGTCAGGGAAGTGATTAAAAATGTTACAGTTAAAAAAAAAAACTCTTCTGTCCCTTTTTCATGTCATTCAGGATGTGTTTAATTCAGGAATTTTGTAAAATATTACTTACCTCTTATATTCAGTCCATTGTCACAAGCAAACTGTGCAAAAGGCGACATGTAATTGGGGTCATATGCTAAAACATGGGCCTGTTCTGCAATACTCTTGGCTGTCTGCTGGATGCTCTCATAATTGGTGTTCTGAAACAGAGTATGCCATATTACCACTCTTTCTAACCACTTAGAAAGACATCAGTTCTACATGAGTATGATCATCAAATGTCCATGGCAGTACCTTGAGCTTTTTGAGTTCTTGTAAGATCATATAGTCAGGCATGTTGTCAAAGAGCCCATCTGTGGCTGTGAGGATGATGTCTCCTAGCTGCACGTCGAAGGATGTGCTGTCTGCAGCTTCAGGACTGAGAGAGAAGCAGACAGTTGTTGTGAGAAAATTAAAAGGTTTGTGCCGATAACTGATGGTGTCAGTCATTGCTTTTGCAACATTTGCTACATGACCTACAGAGCTGTCTTCTGAGTTCGCCCTTTATTTTTTATTTTTTGCACAATACCACCTGGGGCATCTCATGAACATTTTGGAAATATGCATGCACGATCTTAAGGACCATGCTCTGTCTTCATTTAAAAATGCATACAATGTAAGCAGATTAAAGTATGGCAGATTACTTTAGAGAACATCTGGTCACTCCAAATCACCAAACTAAAGATAAACAGCAGGCTATGTGAAGATTAGCCTTGTTGGCAATGCCACAACCTTGGCAAGCTTCTCCATGTTATTTATCTAGGGGGGGAAAAAAGTATTATGATGCCAGCATGCTCTTTTGGTTTTATGTCCATCAGTGGCAGAGCTCAGTCTTCTGTGTTCACTCAGGGATCAGTGTTAAAGCACATTTTTTCAGTTTTCTAATTTACTAGTAGATTGGAGATGACATTTAGATGCCCAAAATAAAAAAAACATGTCAGTTTATGTGTGTGACATGTCATGTCACATACCGGAAAATGGTATTTAAATAAAGAAACAGGATTTGGTTGATACTGAGAGGGCCTCTAGTCCAGTGATTAGACTTTGGACAAGTCTCTCATTGATAAACTATTTTTGAAAGCAAGGAAAAACTTTAATTGCTGCACGTGTCAACAGAATATAATATAAAGAGATAACACTGACCTCATATGCCAGCCTACACTATATGGCCAAAAGTTTGTGGACACCTGACCATCACACCCACATGTGGTTCTTTCCCAAACTGTTGTCACAACGTTGGAAGCACACATTTGTATAGAATGTCTTTGTATCACTTGAACTAAGGGGCCTAAACCTGCTGCAGCATGAGAATGCTCCTGTGCACAAAGCGAGCTCCATAAAGCCATGGTTTATCAAGGCTGGAGTAGCCTGCACAGAGCTCTCACCTCAACGGTCACTGAGCACCCATTGGGATGAACCGAAACGCTGACTGCACCCCAGGCCTCCTCACCTGAAATCAGCGCCTGACCTCACTAATGCTCTTGTGGCTGAATGAACACAAATCCCCACGGCCACGCTCCGAAAAGCCATCACAGACCAGTGGAGGTTATAACAACAGGAAAGGGGGTACTAAATCTGTAGTGGGATGTTCAAAAAGCAGAGATCAGTGTTATGCTCAGGTGTCCACAAACTTTTGGCCATGTAGCGTACCTGGAGTGAAATGTGAGAGATGAGCTTTAGATGTATCCTATAATAATCCGGTGAAGATAATGACCAAACTCTCAGCATCATATGCTAGTTCTTGCTGCTCTTATTCTACCAGCACGGATTACATATTATTCAACCCCCAGCAGGGAAGGAGACGTCTGTTCTTTCCATAACCTTGACATTTCTAGTTTTATGATGCTCTTTCCCTGTAAGGAAAGGAAGAACAAAAAAAAGATTCTTTACCTGTCGCTAAGAACAGAGCCCTCTGCCTCTGGAGGGGCGATTGAAAGCTGGAAGGGTGTGTTGAAGTAGTGTTGCTGCTCATCTGACCTGTGCACTACTTCCCCTCCTCGAACAACCAGGAAGCCAGAATCTCCCAAATTTGCCGTGTGAAGCCGGTGACTCTGTCTGTCCAGCATCACTATACAGGCTGTGCTGCTCCCTGAAAGGACATCATAAAACTGTTTGAAATGTGGCCTGCTTTTGTTTTATAGAAAAAAAAACCTGTAAGAATAAAATAGCTTGGAAAAGTGTGTGTGTGTGTGTGTGTGTGTGTGTGTGTGTGTGTATATAACATGCAAATGAATATGGTAAAATTAGCCATAACCTGAATCAAAGCAATATATTTGAATCAAACAGAATGTATTTGAATCAAATGGTTGAATCAATTCCGAATAAAGCCTTCATGCAAACCCCTTCAGCAAAAAACATCAGTCTAAGATTTAGAAGTCACGACTGTACACAAAGTCTAAAAAAACATTCCTGTGTGTATCAGTTCAATTGATAATTGACTTTTAAAATAACTCACCCTGTACATAGACACAAAATGTGAATCTTCAGTGTGTATTACACTACACTTTACACTTATTTTATATTTAAACACTTACACTTATTTTATATGTAATGCAAATTTATATATAATATTGTTTAATAATCTTTTTATATCTACAACCAGCACATGCAATCTAGAACAACTACAAAAGAAACCTCCCTGTGCACAATTTCTTCTGATGTGACTAATGGCAAATTCATTTTAATTAGGCAAAATAATTAGTAGGCTTAGTAATGCGAACACTCACCTAATAGAGGTACTTTGTTCTGGAGGAGCTCGTAATAACTCTTCGTGAGGATTCCCACAGGGTTGCTAGGCACAAAGTGGCCTTCCTTGACCAATCTCTCGCATGTCCTCATGAGAGTTCCAGAAAACAGAGAAGGATCTACTCCGTAATCCCGCCAGCCACCCACTCCATCAGCCACACCTACAAGACAAACAAGGGGCATCAGAAGACAAACTGGATATTGGTCAAGAAGCAAAGAAAACTTATGACAGGTGGTTTTGTCCTGCACTGCAGAAGAAACAATGGTCACTCTTGGAACACAAACAGGATACCAACCTTGGAGTGATAAAGGATAAAAACTTCTGGGGCGTATGTCAAGCAAGATGCTGGACTTATTCTAAAATGATAGACAAGGTAGCGCTAAACATTCTGTTGCCCAAAACTGCCATGTTTATGTGATTGTTCGTTTTTCTACCATTCCTTTAACTGGATCACCAGCTTTCTGACTGGTAAGAGGCAGCAGGTGAGGCTGGGGAAACTCACATCTGGAACCCCTGACCATCAACACGGGTGCCTCTAGGGGGGGTGTGCTCTTCCTAATGCTCTTCTACCTGTACACCAATGACTGCACCAAGGACCCTTCTGTTAAAATGAAGTTTGCAGATGACACATTTATATTTGTCATTTGTCTGATCCTTTTTATCCAATGCAGCTTACAGGAGACAGGATACTGAGCAGTTGTGGGTTGAGGATCTGGCTCAAGGACTTTCCATGGTAGCTTGGTAGTTCTAGAATTCGAACTCACAACTTTCTGGTCACAAGCCCAAAGCCGTAACCACTGAGCCACCATCACCATCATCATCTGGTCTTTTTCCAAACTTAAATTGTCCAGTTTCAGCCTCAGGTTCCTGTTCTTGGCTGACAGGAGTGGAACCTAACATGTTCTTCTACTCTTAGGTTCAATGCGTTGTGAATTCTGAGATGCTTTTCTGCTCACCACAGTTGTATGCAGTGGTTATCTGATTTACCATAGACTTCCTGTCAGCTCAAACCAGTCTGGCCATTCTTCTCTGATCTCTTTCATCAAGGCATTTCTGCCTACAGAACTCCGCTCACGAATGTTTTTCGTGCCATTCAGAGTTTGTTGCGTACGAACATCCAAGAAGACCAACCGTTTCTGAAATGATCAAACCAGCTTGTCTGGCTTTAATAACCATGTCATGGTCAAAATCACTGCAATAATTTTTTACCCATTCTGATGTTTGATGTAAACATTAACAGAAGCTCTTGACCTGATCTGCATGATTTGATGCACTGCACTGCCTGCATAATAGCATGAATGAGCAGAAGTACAGGTGTTCCCATTAAAGTGCTTGGCTGCATTGCCAGTACAGCAGCTGTTGGTCCAGGTCTATGCAGCCAACACCGAGTCTGTCGTCACCACCTCAGTAACAGTCTGGTTTGGCTTTGCAATCTGTAATATGCTGACTAGACTGCAACATATTGGCAAGTAGGCTGAGAAGCTTAACCATCCCTCCGTCAAGGACATGTTCACCTCCTGATACAGGAAGCAAGCAGGAAAGATCACTGTGACCCCTAACACCCAGACCAGACTTAACCTCTTTTCCCTCCAGCAGCCACTTCAGCTCAGTGTGCATCAAATCCACCCCATACAGAAATACCTGCTTTCCTCCTGCAGACTTATGAACACTTCATTTCAGCCTGTGCAACATTCTACCCTGTAAAATAATCTTTTTTTTTCTGTGTATTTGTTATCTTATTGTAATGTTTATAAGCACACTGAGAGCTCAACAACCGAGTTCCTGTCAGGCATCATTGGGATTCTATCAAAACATAAGCTAACGCTGGCTAGCTAAATACTAGCTAGCTAGGATTAGTGCCACGTTACCAAGTCACAAATAAGAACTTTATGAAAACTAACTATTATTACTTACTTGTGCATAAATAAGATGTTACCCTTTAAAATGAACACACCTAGCTAGCTAACACTTCCAAGCCAGGTCCGAGGCGCTATCCTGGTGCGCTGAGTGTTGTTGCCCAGCCAGCCAATGCTAGTTTTGCAGCTAACTAGTATTTATTATAATATAACATTAGACTGAGTTAACGTTAATGCCCGCAGCAACTTACCTAAAACATCAGCGGATCTGTGCCGTGCAATAAACCAGGCGTCATCCCCGTAGCACATGCATTTCTTTAAAATACCCTTTCGGAAATCTTTGCCATATCCAAAGCTAGCCGATATGAGGCTGTAGTCGCGGCTGTCTGTTTGGGAAAGGCCGCTGATGACAGCCCGAGCCAGCAGTCTACCGCAGGAGAGCACGGACAACATCCCCCGAGCTCCAGCCCAAACCGAGCGGTAATGTCCGGGCCTTAGCCCGCTTAATGCCTGTTTCACCGACTCCTAAGGACAGGAGAGCGAGCTGTGAGCTGCTGACTGAAAGAAGAACGACTAATCAAACTTCACATGCACACCACTGCTGCTGTCTAAGTCTAAGTCTAAGTCTCTCTCTCTCTCTCTCTCACCGGTGATAAAATAAACACACTTTGCATTCATCTGTCCTTCACATTTTGTCCCAAATGTGTCTTTAATTTTCTAAACATTTCCAAATAACAGAGCTTCCGCTGTTCTGCTTCATCACACAGCTCTTCCGTGTTCTCTGTACCTTATTAACTAGTTACATAACACCACAGTTAGCCAGCTAGCTAACTACAGCGAAACTAGTTAGTGTCTTGTGACTGCGCTGACGTCACTCTTACGCACCTCGAATAGCTTTTCCTTTCATGGACAGCGCTCATTAACCACAATCCATTTCACAGCAGGAGCAAGCTTTGATTAATCTATTTTAATGTATTTGGCATTATGTGTTTTATGCTCATTAATTTAGCTCAATACACGTTGCGATGCTCGGCATCCTGTTTGTTTGAATGGAGAGCTTTCCCGCACAGTGCTGCCAGCACTTTTCAGGTGAAAGTACCTATAACGCCGTATGATGTCATAGAGTAAGATGCGTGATCATCTGCATATCAAAACGTGTTACACGAAGAACGACATTTTGAAGACACTCAGGATAGAATAGATTAGAATGGAATTTTATCAGAATAGAAAATAGTGGATTATAACTTATTTCCTTCAGAAAGAAAGTCTTTTGTCTATGGAGCCACATACTAATTGTTTATACATTTACAAAATGCTATGATTTCCAGCAAGAACGCAGACAATAAAAATGTTACAGATGGAATAACCCAAATTCATTACCAAAAAGAGGTTTAAAACAAAGAACAAAGAAGTGCATGTGTGGGACAAACAATGGTGGTCAATGATTGGTCACTGGGAACAATGATGGTCAATGATTGGTCATTGGGAACAATGGTGATCAGTAATTGGTCACTGGGAACAATGGTGATCAGTGATTAGTCACTGGGAACAATGGTGGTCAATGATTGGTCACTGGGAACAATGGTGATCAGTGATTAGTCGTTGGGAACAATAGTGGTTAGTGATTGGTCATTGGGAACAATGGTGGTCAGTGATTGGTCATTGGGAACAATGGTGGTCAATGATTGGTCACTGGGAACAATGGTGGTTAATGATTGGTCACTGGGAACAATGGTGATCAGTGATTAGTCACTGGGAACAATGGTGGCCAATGATTGGTCACTGGGAACAATGGTGATCAGTGATTGGTCAATGGGAACAATGGTGATCAGTGATTAGTCACTGGGAACAATGGTGGTCAATGATTGGTCACTGGGAACAATGGTGGTCAGTGATTGGTCATTGAGAACAATGGTGATCAGTGATTGGTCATTGGGAACAATGGTGGTCAATGATTAGTCACTGGGAACAATGGTGGTCAGTGATTGGTCATTGGGAACAATGGTGATCAGTGATTGGTCATTGGGAACAATGG
>CM075028.1:1778532-1808947 GCA_037576675.1 Pangasius sanitwongsei
GTCACTGGGAACAATGGTGGTCAGTGATTGGTCATTGGGAACAATGGTGATCAGTGATTGGTCATTGGGAACAATGGTGGTCAATGTTTGTTGGGAAAACTATATGGAGAGCCGTATCAAGTGCAGGACAGTCACTAACGTCTGCTCAGAATGTCTCTAGATTTGTCGCTTGGTTCTTTTTTGAAATGAGTGAAGTATAAATAAGTCTTAAAGTTTAAATGAAGGGGTTACCAATTCTAGCGAAAAAGTTGGAAACACTGGCAGTGCATCAGCTGCAGCCTGATACAACAAAAACTTGGTAAGAAAATGCTTAGAGGCTGAAAATGGTGCTTTCAGCAAGTGCAGCATGTATTCTCGCATTTTCCCAACTTAAATAAGCAGACACTAAGATTTTGGCTTGTACAATTATCTTGCAGTAATTACATACCCTTCCTATCACACCTAAAACACATTCTGTCCAATTCTGCACTGTCAATTCTGCACTTCTATCCTCCTGCCTTAATGCCATTAAAGAGATGGAGCTGATATCAGGTTAGCGCTTCTTCTCGGGCAGATTCACAGAGGTGTGGATGAGGGTGATGTTGGGTCAGTGAGTGTGCATTCCATCAGTTCAGCCCTGCTAATGCGAGTGGAGCTCTGATTTCATCTAACAGATGACCTCATGCACACTTCTCAGCACTTCCTGTCTGGGGTGCCCATTAGCGCCGACGCCGTTTGTTGAGGCAGATCGTAACTGGTGAAAGCCTGTGATTGAATTCACGGACTTTGCTGGAGTTTAGGGTTTGCTGAATCAGTGTGCACGCGGCAGACGATAAGGTTAATCGGGTACATCCCTAATGCTGCCGTTATATCGACTTCGTTCTGAGATGTAACGGGCATTGAGAAGTTACGGAATAATACGAATAAGAATAATTAACATTTAGCATTTTGAATTTACACATATACTGTCAAAGTGCCACTGTAGCTATAGTGTAATTTAAGGGTTATCTATTTTTGAGATATTACACATGCAATTGACGTGTGATAAATATGCTAATGGGGAAATTTTAAACAATAGAACTGATCAAACCATTTTGTTATTTGTCAGTTAATGATTTACTTGGTGTGTGAATCACACGTTCCAACAATAACATATTTACGGAAATATATAATATAAACGAAGGCAGTGTAGCAGTGGGAGCTATTGTATCTGTGTGTGTGTGTGTGTGTGTGTGTGTGTGTAGGGAAGGCGATGAAGTCAGTTGGGTGGTACCACAGGGATTAACGACAGCTTTTTCGTAAATCCGTTCAGTAATCCATGTAAACACTACAGTATGTGTGGTGTGTGTGTGTGTGTGTTTGTGTCACATCTACTAATTTTTTTTACACTGACTTACAACATGACCATACGAAGAAAAGTCACTCCATATAATATACGTATGGAAATATACGTTTCGATGCCAGAGTGAAAAGCAGTCACAGTAGTGAGAAGAAAAAATGGTGCTGTTAATACTTATGCAAATCATTCCAGATTTGCATGTCGATTAGCTCATTTTTTTTAATTTAGGAGCTCATTTAGGAGTATTCTTAGTGATAATTCGTACTAGCATTGGAGTATGCTCGTATGAGGATGATGCTACAAAATACATAAAGGTCAGGTCTGGTATTGTAATATAATATTCAGAGTAAACATCACTGGTTATCAGTGTAAAATTGTGTAGGAGGCGATTAAATCGTAATATCGCACAGGCCTAACACAGGTCCAGGAAATAACTGAAAATAAGATGGCTGCCGAGTGGAAATTTACTATAAGCACTTACTTTATGTAGCTAGCGATTTTAAATATTGTCTTCACCCTGTAACACCATAATGCGCAGCATCTTGTATGAATTCTTTTTACTAATTAATATTTCACATAATTCAAGCATGTTATTATTAGCCCTAGGGGGAAAAAAAACACAAAGTTAACAAGTCTATTTCCTTCAACATGACTGTAGCACATATCACACTATAAAGACACACGTTCTGTTTTTAGCCAGACTGTGGGCTGTCATTCTTTTTATTTTTAGGCTTTCTCTATGTAAATGGTGGGACATACGCACAGACTTGCACGTCGCTATAAATAATACTTGATATATTTAGCAGTGCAGGGATTTAGGATTAGAAAAAAAGTTGGACACCACACGGAGACAATTCAGGGCTGCGTCCCAAACCGTATAATGAGCACCAATGGTGTACTGACATGCAGGCAACTAAACATAGATGGGTTTCTTTAGGGACAGAAAATGCACTTTTAAATGCACTATAATTCATCAAGCATGATAAAGCATTTTACTGTAATATGGAAATCTAATATCGAGACATGACTGCATAACTTTGTGTTACTCACTGGGTAGTCGTGTGTCATTCACACATCCTCAAACAGGACGGTTTTAATGGAATCTCGAGTTTCATGTAAGATTACGGTACCATGTCCACATGATTAGAGGATCACTTTCCACAAACGGAACTGCTTTCAGGAGCCAAAAGAAGAATCCGCCCCCTCATATCGGTTCTTGTAAAGCCTGAGTGATTCAGAAGCAGCGTGTTGTCATTTCATATTTTGTTGTCCTGATGATGTAAAGACAGGAAATAGGTAACTGTAAAGATGCAGTCCTGTGGCAGTCGACCCACTTTTAAAAGCTGGATGGAGTTTCACCTGAGCTTGATCCTGAGCCTCCATCTTCCCTCTCTCTTGTGGAACATTACTAGCAAAATAAACGTTCTGCTGAAACTCAGTTTGCATCAGGTTCAAATTAGGGGTGTGTTAGTATAATTTCTCTTCAAACCAAGTATATGTTGCAACCTAGTTATGAAGTGCTCAGTGCTCGCCGAAGTGAAGTGCTCTTTCTCACATGCAAGTTTCTCTGCATGCTTGCTTTACCGCTTGCAAAAAAAAATCTTTGTATACACACAATTAATTTTTAAACCTCTTCACATTCCTTGTCCTGCTTATTACATGCTCTTGACATAACTATCAACATGAGCTCAAAATTTTTAGTACCAATCTGTCTCTATCTCAGTGTGGTACACTACTATAAAATAAAACGAGAGAATGATGACTCAGGCCATAAATTAGCACCTCTCTTAGTCAGAGGTCAGAGGCAGTGCATCACAGATCAGTCGCTGGAGTGCTCATGCTTTCAGTTAATGAAAGCAGATTCATTTTCCATGTATTTTCCGTCAGTGCCTTTATTGCAAGATAAACAGGAAATCACTGGAAATTGTGTTTTTGCATTTTGTTTTTGACTGGCTCAACTCGAGTGTAAACATGATGATGTGACAATAAGCTCTTTTCCACATCAAGTCTCGATGTGTGTGTCCCGAGTTGGAGAAGTGTCATACATACATTTAGTTTGTTTGTTTTTTCCTCCACTTTGTTTGTGTCTCAGCGTTGTTTCTCAACATCTTTTGTCTGTAAATACATGCTTTTTTTTATTGTTTGTCCTCATTGGCAGTCTTAAGAAGATTCTGGGAAATCATGATTTCGCTACAGCCCTGTCTCCAGCACAGGATGCTTTGGGCATCAGCATTTCGAAACAGAACCGTGCAGGAGTGTGTGTGCTGCTCTGCAGGTCTGAGTTTTACTCGCCTGGCTGATTTCTTTGCTCCATCTTGTGATCACTGCCTCTTGTTAAAATAGGAATGGTGCGTGTGAATTTATAGCATGTGCCACGCAGACTGTAGAAAAATATTCAGTGTTGGTGGAATTGGGACGACGCCTTATTACGATTGACTGAAACTGGTTTAGTGTTGCTAGTTAACCAGTATAAACGAGTACACCCAGATTTTATGCTAATCTAAGCTGTTTTTCTTTCAGCAGACGTGGCTGAGCCTTCTGCTCTCCCTCACGCCTGCTTTTCTTGCACTTGTAATCTTTTCTGCTTTGTCCATCTGTATGCATATATTATTTATTCTGCTTTAGTCATGGAGTAACTTCGTCTTGTATCTTTTCATTCCTTAACTGTTTTATATATATATTCCATCAAATGAACCAGGACTAAACTGCCAGAAAAGCTGAGGTGTAAGAAGGATGTTTGGGCGAGTCGTGTTACGCCGTGTCTCACAGTCCTTCCCAACAGCTCAGACAGAGGAAGCTAATTTAGGATCCTCCAAGGAAAATCATGCTTATCGATGCTTTTAGAAAGCAGGGCTGAGAAAGAGAGAGAGCATGAGGAAGGGTATAATGTGACAGAGGAAAGCAGAGGTGTAGGCCAAGTAGGGCAGAAGAGTCTGTACAAGTGATGATGTGAAGTTGTGTTTTGGGATGGATGGATGGATGGGTAGAGAAACAGGCAGACATGCAGATAGATCGGAACAGGACGTCTAGGCCAAGTAGGTCCTAAAATTCTGCAAAAGTCATGCTTCAGGTTGGGTTTTAGGCAGATAGATGGAAGGATGGAGGGGTGAATGTTTAGATGGATGGATGAAGAAACAGACAGATAAACTGATAGCTCATAACACGATTTCAGAGGTATAAGCCAAGTAGGGCATGTGTTGCTTCAGGATGGGTTTGGGGCAGTAGAAGCAATGGATGGTTGGATGGATGGATGGGTGGATGGAGAAACAGACAGATGTGCAGATAAGTCAGAAGAGGATGTCTAGATCAGGTAGGTCAGAAAATTCTGTACAAGTGATGCTTCAGGTTGCGTTTTGGGCAGATGGGTGGATGGATGGATGGAGAAACAGACATCAGAATAGGAGGTCTAGGCCAAGTAGGTTAGAAAATTCTGCATGAGTGATGCTTCAAGTTGAGTTTTGGGTAAATGGATGGGTGGATGGATGGATGGAGAAACAGACATGCATGAATATCAGAACAGGATTGTAGCGTTGTAGGTTCAATAGGGCAGAAAAGTCTGTACAACTGCTTCAGGTTGAGTTTGGGGTGGATGGATGGAGGAACAGGCAGAAGATTCTGTACAAGTAATGCTTCAGGTTGGGTTTTGGGCAAATGGATGGATGGAGAAACAGACAGACGTGGAGTTAGATCAGACAGAATAGTCTGCTTCTCCACTGATACTGTAGATAGAATCTTGCTTATCCCTCCACCAATCTCTTTTTCATGTGCTCTCATTCTGCCCCGTCACTCCCTCAGAAAAGGAAACAGATTACAGTACTCATCAACAACGTCTGCTGCTTGTCTGTCTCCTGAATTTTGCCGGAAGAGTTATGGTAGAGCTTGAAAGCCTTTTTCTTTGTTTGTTTTCCCCTGTGGCCTTCTGCAGAGGGCTATTTTTTTTGATAAGATGCATAATGTGATTGCTCACTAAAATTGATTACAGTACATGGAATATTCTTGACTTTTGCCACTTGGCAGGGGGTTGCTGAGTGGCAGATCTTTCACATGCTGGATTGTTTGTACCCTTTATCATCCTCATCAACAATTGATTTGTTTGCACATAGTTCACCCTCACTACAAGTATGAAAACCTTACCCATCTTTTTCTCTTTTGTCTTCTAGGTATCTGCTTATATGTGTCGCTTTGAGACCACAACGTGGACCACAAGGACCTTAATTGATCAGGTTGATCAGCTTCATCATTGATGAACCTCATCCTTTCCTTTCTTGACTCAGTGGCTTGTCGCAGAACTTTTAACAGATTTGACAGAAAATGACATCAGGACAGTTCCTGAAGCTTGTCATATCCATTGGTTCTGACGTTTCATGAAGCCACAGAATATGGCTGAACTTGGAGGACTTGGATCTACATTTACACTAGCAACCCACTGAATGGGAGTTTAGTAAGGCCCCTTGTCCCTGTCAGATTGAATGTTTCCTTTCAAATGCTGTGAGGTCAAAGGAGAAAGCGGAGGTATCTTGGTGTTGCACAAGTGGACACTGCCTATAGAGACAGTGGAGGACTTTAAGCGGGTTTGTTGGCCCTTGTTGGGTCACATCCCAATTCTCTCCTCACTTCCCTCAGGCCTTTTAGGCCTTTCTTTCTTCATCCCCCTGTTCACCCAGTTTCCACCATTCGCCCCTCACTGGCCACAGCTGTCCTCCCTCCCCGGTCCCGCCCCCACCAACCCATCCCTGCTCCTCACCCTACCCCTAGCCACCCCACCCCCCACCCTTCCATGGCCACCAGCACAGCACGAGAGCATCTTCTGGTGGTGCGGAGGCGCAGTCCGCACATGCGATACACATTGGGACCGGAAAACCTGCGCAGTAGTGGCAGCGGCGGAACATCCAGAGGAGGCGCTGCAACCGAGACAATGGGTCTACAACGGGCCAACAGTGATACGGACCTGGTCACATCAGACAGCCGCTCCTCCCTTACTGCCTCCACCTATCAGTTCACCCTGGGAAGAGGACAGAACCTCGTCATCTCCTGGGATATCAAGGAGGAAGTGGATGCCACAGACTGGATCGGGCTTTACCACATTGGTGAGATTTTGTGTACATGGTTAGATTGGGTTGTTCCTGGTGTTGTTCTTTAGGGGGGTGAGTTTAAAAAATCATCTTATAATAATCATTTATTTATCACCAGCTCTGTGTTCTCTGTCACTTGACACTTGTCAAAGGTTTGTTTACCCTTTTCTGTCACCATATTTATGACCAAAGAGTGAATGAGTTTTAAGGGGAGATTTTCAGCCCTAAGCACCCCTTAGCCAACATTTTTTTTTCTTTCTGGTGCAAAGTGAAACCAAAACAAACCAAACAACAAACAAACCAAACACATCAATTTTGTTCTAATTCAGACTCTGCAGTGTGAAGATGAGGTAAAAAAAATTTGTACATCCTAAATTTTCCATGGTAAATTGCAGGTACGAAAATGTTGTATGACAGTGAGTGATTTTTTAACATTTTCAAACAGTTCAGTTTCATTGCTTTTTCGGAGGAATTACAAGTGACCAAGTAAATACACCGTAAACTCACGATCTTCGGGTAAAAATGGTTGCTGTGAGATTTGCAATCTTTGATCTTGCAACAAACTATACATAGCGTAGCTTAACGCATTTGCACAGCAGATGTTAGCTACGTGCTTTTGGTAAACAATATTGTTTTGTTTATTTTGTGTTTTGATTAATTTTGTGTTTCTGCATCGCTACAAGTTTTTAAAGTCATAGTTAACTATCAAGTGGTATGACAGCGGAGTAGAAAAAGAGGAAAGCTAGCGTAATAGCATACTAATACCTTTTCAAAAAGCGGATTTGTTTCTTTTGGATGGCACATAGTACATTTTGAGAGAAATTTGGTGACAAGTGAAATGGATTATACCCTTGTGGTGCAGCGGATTCGCCAGTGGAGGTGATTATCTGTCCCTTTTAGCCAGTCGTGATACAGTAGAGGACAACGGATGCAATGAAAAAAATAATCCTGTACTTTGATGCTCCACTGAGCCAGAAATATGAAAGCAGGGCATACATGCGTGTGTGTGTGTGGGAGAGAGAGAGAGAGAGGATGAGCCCTGTGTAAAGCCAGTGAGGGAACGTGGGAGAAAAATGTTGAGTCAGCGGCATAATGGCTGCCTTGCCTCTTACCCATCACTCTGTCTGACATGTTACTCACGCTAAAGGTTAAGTGTAATTACTTAGTGCTGTTCGGAGGTTTAGAGAGCCCATGATTTCCGAGAGTCCTGATTAAAAAGGGTGAAAAGGACGCATGGACCTTGGTTAAGGAGACACAGAGAACCATAAACACAACTCAATAACACACGGTGAAATGTGGTATTTCTGGGAATATCCTGTAGTATTTGTGTGTGGGAATATAGAGGACTAGCGTTTCGCCACATCAGGGTTTCAAAGTCATTACTCATACAGTACAATATATTCTTTTCTTGTAACTTGTTCTTAAAGTAACAAATATGAAAAATCTTTCGATGATCCAGCATAATTTTTATTGCTCTGTTTTTTGGGGAATTAATGAAATACACTACAGGAAGCACACGCTCTTTATTAGGGGTCCAAACACCAAAGGTGTGTAGGCACCCTATTGGAATTGTATGTTTATTATTATTATTATTATAACAATTCCTAAGGATACTTCCTAATTTCGGTGTGTGTCATTGAAGCACCCAAGCGTCACCAATAGAGCATATTCAGTCATACGTTTACAATAAGAACTCCACAATGTGATGATGTAGAAACGCGATTGAAAAGCATCCTAGGCATCAGTGGTGACTCCTGATTGGCTGTGGTCACATTAGTCATTGTAGCGCTTCCCTGTCGTCTGGCTCTGACAGCAGGCGAAAGCCGATCCCTCGCACTCCTACTACGTGCTCCGTGGAGGTATTGATCCAGTAAGGGAAATTCCAGCACAGTCTCTCCCAGAGAAAAGGCTCCCTGTGCCAGACATTGATCACCCCGTCGTTCTCTGGAGGTATGTTTACAGTCACGCAGCAGCTCCGATTGCTCCTGAGGGAAATGGCCCAGAGCGGGGTTCGATTCTGGATGCTTCAGTTGAGTGGAGTGAGGACCGTAAAATGGATACGGGCTTGTCTGATTCCAACTTACACATTTTTCATCCCAAACAAATTGTGTTTAATGATACGTAATTGATTAATAATAGCTGTGTGAGTAGCTTTATTTAGCATTTATGAAGAGACGGTGTTCAAGAGAAGAGACATTTCTTTCTTTCTTTCTGCACCTCTGTTTTTGTTCTTTCTTTCTTTCCATTCGCATTTATTGTCTGTATTTTTCTTTCTTTCTTTCTTCCCATCCTCGTCCATTTAGCTGCAGGAAGATGGTGCTAGCTGTTGGCTGCAGTCACTCTTGCTGTTGATTTATTTTTATGTGGTCATATGACAGAGGGTGAATTATGTCTTATTGAAGAGTCAGCCCAGTGATATAGACTGAGAGTGTGGAGCGTAGATCAAGCTGGACGAGGCTAATCTACACCAGCGAGAGGCAGCTTTCTACACGTACAGGTTATAGGCTGCTAGTTCAGGGTTGAACAATCCGCCATCTCCATTTTTAATACAGTACTAATATACAGTGGATCCAGAAAGTATTCAGACTGCTTCAGTTTTTGCACACTTTATTATGTTATTTGTTTTCATTTAAAATGGATTAAATTGACTTTTTTGGTCATTAATCTACACTCAGTAATCTATATTGACAAAGTGAAAACAAGTTTGTGTCTTTTTTTTTTTTTTTTTTTTGCAAATATACAGTATTCCAAAACAAAAACTGAAATTTCTCATACTCTGTAGAAGCACATTTGGCAGCAATTAAAGCTTAGTGTCTTATTGGCCTCTACAAGCTTTGCACACCTGGATTTGGGGAGTTTCTCCCATTCCTCCTGGCAGATTCTATTCTGTCAGCTCAGATGGAAAGTGTCTGTGATCTGCCATCTTCAGGTCTCTCAACAGATGTTCTCCTGGGTTCTGTGTGGTTTGACTGGACAACACAAGGACATGTATGGGTTGTTGTCATGCTGAAAAGTGAACTTTCACCCCAGACAGAGGTCGCGTGCACTCTGGAGCAGGTTTTCTTTATGGAAGTCTGTATTTGAGTCCGTCCCTACCGCTGAGAAGCACCTCCATCGCATGATGCTACCACCACCATGCTTCACTCTAGGGATGGTATTAGCCAGTTGACGAGCAGTACTTGGTTTTCGCCAAATGTAGCCCCCTCATCAGACCACGGAGTCCTTTCAGTTCCTGCCATGCGCCTTTTACTCATGAGTGCCTTCCATCTAGCCATTGACCAAAACAGTGTTCATCTGGCAGGTTCTCCCATCTTAGACTTCCAGAAGAAGTGACCATTGGGTTCTTGGTCACCTCCCTGACCAAGGCCCTTCTAGCCCAGTTACTGAATTACATCTCTAGGAAGAGTCCTGGTGGTCCCAAACTTCCGCCTTGGTGTCCGCCTTTCTAAGTCATGTCCGATCAGTTGAATTTGCCGCAAGTTCTGGAGAAATCTCAAGATAATCAAAGAGAAGAGGATGCACCTGAGCTCAGTTTGGGGTGCCTTTAGCCAAGGGTCAAATTTCCAAACCCACTGTAATAGCACGCCCTGCTGTATGAGTGTACACGGCTGGGTTTATTCAGCAGCTCAGCTCCGTATTTTACACACACATCTATTATACATTTGCTCCCTGTGCAGTATTTATTGAGTGTTTATGTGACACTGTAGTAATCCGCTGGCACAGTGAGTGTTCAGCAGAGACAGACAGATGGGAGTCGGCTTGAGGCGTGTTGAAGCGCAGTGCTAACAGCGAACACACACTCTTTCCTCCTCATTAGCGCAAATCTAATTCAGTTTTATTTTCAGAAATAAAAGCACAATGTGTTGTTTCTTCATAAATTAGAAAAAAAAAAGGTTAGCGTTGGGGCGGGATGTGCCGTTACAGGAAAATACTCATATTCAAGGTTGATTATTTTTCTGTAACAAGACACCATCCTTGTGTTTTTATTTCTTAGGCTTAACCGAGAAACCAAAAAAATCGTGATCATGATTAAAACGATTGCTTGATATTCTTTTAGCTTATGTATAGCTAAGACGGAAATGTTAATATTTTACGCGTGTTTAATTCCCAGATGAGACGTGTCCGGCTAACGTGTGGGACTCAAAGAACCGCGGCGTCAATGGCACACAGAGGGGACAGATCGTCTGGAGGCTGGAGCCTGGGCCTTATTTCATGGAGCGTGAGTGGATTTTATTATTATTATTATTTACACCATTTCAGTTTAACACAACTTTCAATATGGCTGTGGTATAAGAGGAATAAAACTCTTCAGAATGTGCTGTTATAGAAAAATAAACCACTCCATTATTGATTATTTTCCTATAACACCATGACATGGAGTGTTTTATTCCTTAGTTTATGTCATGTACATATTATTACTACATGTTATATGTGTCTTTAAGTTTAAATATATTTTATATGTATGTATTTTTGTGTGTCTGTACATAGCTGAGACCAAAATCTGCTTCAAATATTACCATGGAGTGAGTGGAGCTTTAAGAGCGACGACGCCCTGCATCACTGTAAAGAACCCTGGCGTGCTGGTGAGTGTGTGTGAGTGTGTGTCTTCATCTGTGCATTTTGAGTTTTTTGGCATCAGCAGTTTATGTGATTATCCTTCAGATCCCACTGTGTTGTGTTAGCAAACATCACCTGAAAATCTGCTCTTAGCTTCCAGAGCCTGGAAAATACCCTAAAGTGATGACGAGTATGATATAAAACGGTTTGAACCTTCTCATAAATTTGTTCTAACTGCTAAACGTTGTGTTACAGGGTTCTACACAGAACCTTTACCAAGATGAAGATATTAAAGAATTCCTCACTAGCTTCTTCTAGGCTGAGAAAAGGCTTGAGTTTCCCAAATCAAGCTTTTTACTGACCACACAAGGCAAAAAACACAAAAGTTTATCTTTTATTCAATGTACTTACTAGGATAATTTATTTTCAGGAATGCATTAAATGAGCGATGTCCCATTTTAGGAGTTTAGTGTATAATGTTGTATGTGTGTAGTGTGTGTGTGTTGCAGAGAGAGTATCAGATTCACTGGCATGCCGAGAATTTGCCGACTCCTGCCTCCTGCTCTGAAACGCTTTGATGTGCACTTAAGAGAGATGTATACAGAGCTGGAGCAAAGTTCACACACACACACACACACACACTCACTCTTTCTCTCTCTCTCTGTATGATGTCACCACTGAAAAGCAGCAATGGCTAAATAATTCAAGATTCAGTTCACAAACCTGATTATTGTAACTGAAGAACCTATATGGTTCTGCAGGGTTATGAAAGCTGGTTATTGTGATTGTTTGAATATTTGATACATTGCTGTTAGTTGACATTAACAAAGACAATGCACTGAAACTTGAGGCTTTGGCAGACTTTTCCAAGTACACACACACGAGATCAGGGCAGTTTGCCACACCTCCTTCACTAGGACTGATATGCACAGAGACCACGCCTCCTTCACTAGGACTGACAGATACAAAGGAAATGCCTCCTTCAATGGTACTGTCATAGTACCAGAAGAAATTAATTGATAACCTTCATAAAACAATATTAGACGAGTATTAAAAAAGTGATGCGCACACACACTATATTTTTTTCTGCATTTACTCTGTTTACTGGTGATTTGTATCTCTCCCACTCACACACTACTGTTCTAACGTGCGTTTGCATGAATACGGAGTCAGGCTGTTGTATTAATGTGCAAGTGCACTGCAGTTGAGTTAAATAATTTAGGAGAATGCACTACATGAACTGTAACCGTCTCCTTCCTCCTCTCTCCTCATCTATGTCCACATCTGTCTCCAGGTGCCGTGGAAACAGCTGGCACAAATTCATTTCATATGAAACGTCTGAGCACTAATCTCGTGATTGTGTTCGTCTGGCACGCAGCCACGCTGCTGTGATTTATTACGCCGTGTGTCCAGATGGTCCAAGCTTAGTGCAGTCCCTCTTTCAGTGTGAAGGGCGATTTCTACCCGGGTCAACTCTCCACCATGGAGGGAAAAAACAAGAAAGGGTGTAGCTGTGTGTTTAGATTTAACTGCATAATTCTCTCTCTCTCTCTCTCTCTCTCTCTCTCTCACTGATGTAGGCTGGACCAGAGGGACAAGTGGACGGCCAGTCTGTGACCGAGCATTGCCGGAAACTCGTCAGCTTCACATTATCAGGTGGCTAGAACCAGGAACGAAGAAATAAAGTTTAATTTTGTATAGAAGCTTCTTCCGTATACATCCTGCACATCTGCACTGCCTCCCTGTGGACAAAAAGTGCCAGTACAAGTTAAAAGCAGACCTGGTTTGATTGAGCAGATTTACTGGTGATTTTGTGAAAGTGGATAATTAGACCACTGTTTGCAAATAGCTGAATAATTAGAATATATTTTCTATATTAGTTATTTATTAGTGTAAAGCAGTCAGTTAAGGAATTAAAGAGGGAGCTAAAGTGTCAGAACATGAGCCTCAAGGACCGTTCTACGATACATAGCATGGATCATGATACTTAATACTAAATAATAATTTTATTCAAAGTTTACAGAAACAAATAATTTAACACAAAAACACATTTTATAATTTTAAAGATTCAGCACAGAATCTTAAGCTCAAACCAGCTGCTTCCAGCTGTTTGTAATTCTAAAAGTATGTTTTAAAATCTTTTATTTTGAACTTCGTTGTGACAAATATTGAAAAAGCTAAATAATAATTGTCATAATTAGTAATAAGCTAATTAACCACAAAGACCATTTTACCAAGGGTGCTAATATTTTTGACATGTTCTATATATTCAGCTGAAATACACAAAATTGGGCTGTTTGCTTCTGCTTCATGTACGGCCTTATAATGTGTGTGTGTGTGTGTGTGTGTGTTTGGAAGATATCAGAGCTCAGGGTCTAAAGAAAGGCATGTTCTTCAATCCGGACCCGTATCTGAAGATGAGCATCCAGCCTGGAAAACGCAGCGGCTTCCCTGCCTTCACACACCACGGCCAAGAGAGACGAGCCTCCATCATCTCCAACACCACCAACCCTGTGTGGCATGGAGAGGTCTCACACACACACACACACACACATTACCTAATCACCCTGATTACTTCCTATTCATTAATTATGTGCTCTGCTTAGGGTATAACACAGTTACCTTGTAGGACCTACCTAGTGCACTATATGGAGTGCACATTAAACGAGATTGATCAGAAAAAACAAACAGGGCCGAGTGTACTGTATGTTTGTAAAAGTACATCTCTGTTTTTGCATATTTACAAGAAATCAATATTAATGGCTCTCTTAATATAAAAAAAAGTAGCAAAGACCTTGAAGGAACTAAACTGGAGGTTTCTGCAGTGAAATAAACCAAAATAAAAATTGTCTTGTTGGAAATGCGCTACACATAATTATAAGTTTAAATGCTCTTCCAGATTCCAGTAGTTGTGTATGCTTAAATGGCCACTGTTTCCATTTCTATAACAAAAACTTTGTCTGTCCTCTTGCAGAAATACACCTTCGTCGCACTCATGACAGATGTTTTAGAGATCGAGGTGAAGGACAAATTTGCTAAAAGTCGGCCAATCATCAAGCGCTTTTTGGGTCAGCTGACCATACCTGTGCAGAGGCTTCTGGAGAGGCATGCAGCGGGGTTTGTCACACGGCGCTAACTACAAATATATTATCTTTGATAGGATACAATGTTTATTTTTTTGTATATTAAGATTGCTGATGTGTGTGTGTGTGTTTGATCCAGGGATCAGCCTGTGAGTTATACTCTGTGCCGCCGTTTGCCCACAGACCACGTGAGCGGTCAGCTACAGTTCAGGGTGGAGATCACATCTACTGGACATGAGGGTGAGTAAGAGGAAACAAGTGGAGCTGAACCAATAGAGTGAACCAATGGGCCCGTACCAGTGGGGCTGAAAAAATAGAAGTAAATGAATGGGAGTGAATGAGTGTGAGTGAACAAAAAGGGTTAAACCAGTGGGAATGAACGAGTGGGGCTGAACCAATAGGAGTAAATGAGTGGGAGTAAAGAAGTGGGAGAGAACAAGTGAGAGTAAACGAGTGGCAGTAAATGAGTGGGACTAAATGAGAAGGAGTGAACAAGCGTGCATGAACCAATGGGGCTGAACCAGTAGGAGTGAACAAGTGGGGCTGAATGAGTGAGAATGAACGAGTGTGGCTGAATGAGTGTTTGTGAACAAGTGGGGCTAAACCAGTGGAGCTAAAGCAATAGCAGTAAACGAGTGGAGCAGAATGAGTGGGAATGTATTAGTGGGGCTAAACAAAGAGAATCATTGCGTGGGGCTGATTGAGCAAGAGAACATAAGGGAGGTACTGTGCGACTGGGATAGAAGGTCTGGGAATGACGGGGAACGTACGATTGGGATTGAATGTCAGTGTGCATGAACGAGTGTGATGACTGTGGCAGCTTGGCAGTGTACAAGTGGGAGGGAATGGGAGTGAATGAGTGGAAGTAAACATGCAGAAGGGAATAAATGATTAGGAGCTGGAGTGAATGGGTGGCAGTGTACGAGTGGGAGTAAACATCGGGATAAACACGTGGCAATGAAAAAAGGAGACCAGATCTGGTAGGAATGGAAAGAGTGGGAGTGTACGAATGTGTGCAAGTAGGATACTGCGTGTACATCGTAGCTAATGTATTTATCACTTGATCAGATGTTATGGGCTCACTCCTGGGTGCCTCGTCTATGAATGGAGACCCGGGCAGCCCCTCTGATGATGAGGACGTGGTCCCTCAGTCCTCCCGCATCCCCAGGGCTGCGTCTCCAACCGGCTCTGAGGCCTCTCTCCACAACGAGGCGTTTAGGACTGATGAAGGTCCATCGGAACCTGACGAAGAGCGACATCTTAGGGACGTAGTCATCGATTCAGGACACACCCAGAGGCAGACCTCTCTCAATGATTACCTGGACACCATCGAGGCTCCGAATGGCCCCGGAGATAGGCCCCTGGGAGCGGCGTCGCCCAAACTGCGCTCCAGCTTCCCCACGGACACACGGCTCAACGCCATGCTGCACATCGACTCAGATGAAGATGAGGAAGCACACGTCTCTCAGGGGTTGGCCAATGGAGTAGCGACTGAACAGGAGCAAAGGGAGGGGTCTAAAACAGAGGCGGAGGGGAGTCCCACTGGTAGAGAAGAAGCAGCGGCTTCACAGTCAGGTAGCAGCACTGCAAACACCCAAAATGGCGGCGT
This sequence comes from Pangasius sanitwongsei, assembly GCA_037576675.1. NCBI lineage: Eukaryota > Metazoa > Chordata > Actinopteri > Siluriformes > Pangasiidae > Pangasius > Pangasius sanitwongsei. The sequence continues at coordinate 1,794,172 of CM075028.1, forward strand.
GGAAGGGAGCCAGGAGGGAATGGCTGGTGCATCGGCCCAGTCACAATCTGCATCCCAGAATCCAGCAGATCAAGTGAGAGTCTTGTACTTAGTAGAAATTTTGCAGCTTTTAATGTGTAGTACATTTTATAATATCCTTTTTTAACTTTTTATTTTTGTTAGCTTGATATCTTGTTAAAATGGTAAATTTTTCATATTTGTAAACTTCCTGTAGGATAAAGATGCAGCCATAGAGAGCGCAAGCGAGGAGGTCTTTGTAGCGAGCGAAGCCACCATTTCCGAAGCCTCCGCAGCTAGCTCTGGTGTAGCTAGCGCAGAGGGTGGAGCTTCTGCAGACGACCAACCAGAGCCTGGCGTCTCTCAGGAACAGCCTAACGAAGCCAATGGGCAGGAGGAGGGCGAGGAGGTGTGGAGGAGGAGGCAGAGCTTGCTAGCATCAGGGGAGGAGTCACAGGCAGAAGGGGCGGAGTCATCAGGAAGACAGAGAACTGATTCAGCGGAAACAGATGGGGAGTCAGGTATCAAATGTCTGTTTTTGTTTTTGGTTTTTTTTGGTTGGTTAAATATAATATGGTGGAATGTGATTAGTGGATTTGGATGTGTTCCTGTAGGAGCCAGCGCTCAGGTGAATGGTCATCAGCCTGTCCGCTCTCTTCCAGCTGTACGTCACGACATCAGCCGCTACCAGAGAGTGGACGAACCGCTACCACCAAGTGAGTGAGTGAGTGTGTGTGTGTGTGTGTGTGTGTGCCTGCACACACTTGGGAGAAAACAGATATCTAATTGTATTTGAGTTATACTGCTCATGAGCACACCTGCCGTCCATTGCCAAGGACGTTCCACAAAGTTAAATGTAAATATAAATAGATTAAAAAAAATACAAATAAATAAAAATATTAAAATATTACTTTATATTCCTCATAATTGAGCATAATTAAGTAAATGATTATGGATAAACATTATGGATAACAAGTTTATTACACTTAAGTGTTGGCTTCAAAACACTGATCAGTGTGTGTGTGTGTGCGCGTGTGTGTGTGTGTGTGTGTGTGTGTGTGCACGCACTGCAGACTGGGAGGCCCGCATCGACAGCCACGGGAGAATATTTTATGTGGATCATGTGAATAGGACCACCACCTGGCAGCGACCCACAGCTCCGCCCGCTCCTCAGGTCCTGCAGAGATCCAATTCCATCCAGCAGATGGAGCAGTTAAACCGCCGGTCAGCGCACACACACACACACACACACACACACACACACACGTACGTTCAATTGATCACGTAGCACTGAGGAGATTCAGACCAACTCCAAAGTTCTTTTAAAAAAACACTTTGAACTCTGATCATGCTGATTAAGTATTATGATAATATCTTCTTGTCGTTCTTTGCGTTCTCCGACTCTCACTCAGGTATCAGAGTATCCGGAGAACGATAACCAACGAGCGCACGGACGAGCAGGCGGCAGAGATGCCCCCGGACGAAACAGACCTGATGCACCACACCATTCCTGGTACACACACACACTCACACTAAGATGGTGCACTCTCAAAAATGTGTATACATACCTTCACATATTTCCATGCCACACACTTGCTGTGGTGTAAGAGGAATAAAACACTTCAGGACATGCTCTTTTGTTGTCCAGAGTACCGCAGGGATGCAGCGGCGGGAGCTGCTAACTATTGCTCACGCCTCTCACTGCTGCTCCAGTCACCCAGCGCCAAATTTCTCACCAGCCCCGACTTCTTCAGCGTGCTCCACTCCAACCCCGTGAGTCCTTCTACTTTGATATCAGTTTGCGATGCAAAATCAGAAAATGCTAAAAAAAAATTCTTTCAATAAACTAAGCTTTATTTGCAAGAGTCTTACCTTTTCCCAACATCCAGAACTGATCTTTTCTCAGTTCTGCTAATCAGTTGCTACTAATCAGTCTAATCATTGCTAGCCACCACTTTTAACATGTATTATATATGTTTTTTTTTTTTTTTTTGCCTCTTTTGTGTTCTGGCTTATCCCGCGGCGTGTTTGGGTTTATTTGGCTGGATCTGTTCGCACAGTGCTGATTATAAGTTTGTATTGTAGGTTATGTGAGTGTGCCAACTAGTTAGTTCCTGTTATGGCTTTTGTTATAAACTGTCATTGTCATTCTTTCGATTGAAATTGAAGACAAAAAAAAAACAAAAAACATCAAAAACAAAAAAAATGAGACTATTTTCTGAACACATTCTGTGTCTGAAGAGTCACAGCCTTTCCTCTGACTGTCCGACAAATGCTGAAACTCGCATAACCTTCTCTCTGGAATTTGGTGTTAATTTACAAACTTATAACCCGCCTTAAATTTTATTATAAAATTATAAATTATGACTTGCCAGGGTATGACTCTCTCATTCAGGAACTTGGGCCGATGTGTGGTATCATTACTGCACTCATGTGTGTTTGACAAGGTGGTGCCCAGTTTGCACATCTTATCAATGGATGATTCTGACTAACTGTAATTGTGATGGATGATTCTGACTGACAATAACATGGTTAGCAGGTGGAAAAAAACATCAGATGCCAGGCATCACCCTGTAAAGGCAGTTTTAGCCTGTGTGTGTTTTAAGATTACTATTTGTCATCCTTTATTAACTTAAAATGATCGTAACCATTGGCAAATTGCTGTTGTATAAGAGGATATGCTTTTGTATATGCTTTTGGACATGCTGTTATTAGTCAACTAATTCAATCCTGTCATTATATATTTTTTTTGTCTAACTAACTTTAGACACAAAAATGAAAAAAAAAAACCAAACAAACAAAAAAAAAACATATTTATGCGTGAGGATACGCCAGAGGTCCTGCCAAATATTCTGTTTTATTTGCAATCTTGTAAAAGTGATGGCTGTTTACATCTCATTTTTATTACCTCTCCTTTCTTAGAGTGCCTACCGCATGTTTACGAGTAACACTTGTCTGAAGCACATGATCAGCAAGGTCCGGCGCGACACACACCACTTTGAACGTTACCAGCACAACCGCGATCTAGTGACCTTCCTTAACCTGTTTGCCAACAAGCAACTGGAGCTGCCGCGTGGCTGGGAGATGAAACATGACCACACTGGCAAGGTTGGCCTCGTCATCTCTCATCTCCTCCCCTTTCAATTCTCTTTTAGCATCCTCTCGGCTCTCAGCCTGGGATTCATTCACGATCAAACCAAGACACTCAGTGTGTTAATTTCATAGACGTAACAAAAATAGTCATTTTAATTTTAGCAACTCAGCTTCTTTTAACCGTTTTCTCTTGTTTTTTTTTTGTTTTTTTTCCTCCAGCCGTTTTTTGTGGACCACAACTGCCGCTCCACCACCTTCATAGACCCGCGGTTGCCTCTGCAAAGCGCTCGGCCCAGCGGCCTGCTCGCCCACCGCCAGCACCTGAGCCGCCAGCGCAGCCACAGTGCCGGAGAGGTGAGAGAGAGCCGCTTCTCTCTCTCTCTCTCTCTCTCTCTCTATCTCTCTCTCTTACACACACACACACACACACACACAGCAAGAATAAGCCACACCCACTGATTCCAGAGAAAACGAAACTGATCTCAGAGTCTCTCTCTCTCTCTCTCTCTCACACACACACACACACACACACACACATACAAACGTCAGCAGCCTTCTTTCCCCAAGGTCACACCCACGTCATTCTTATAAAACATGCATCCCTTTATTTAAGGTGACAAAGGTATGTCAGCTGTTAAGTGAGCCAGCTGAGACAAGACTAATATTCAGACACGCTAACAAGAGACTTAAAGTACTAATTTCATAGTTTAGAAGGCGGACCTTTGTGTTATATACTAATTAGCACCTTAGCCGTGTCGGAAGCTGTGGGGTGATATGTGGTGATGCAGACATTGCAAGAAATACACTGGGAGAGAATATCATTGAAAAAGAGAGAAAGGAAATTGACCATTCACTTAATAGTTGCTTGAAGCACAAGCACTATTGCTTTGTTTCGCTTTCCCGTTTGTACAAAAGAACACACCGATAATCAGTTTATATTAGAAGTCAGGGAGTCCTTACACTAAAGTAATTATGAGCTGCTTTATTTCCCAGAGTGGCTGAGCACGTAGTCTGAATTCCCTCCTTCACCTGCGTGTGTATTTTATGATTTTGTTATTTTATTCCTCTAAGCTTTAACTCCTGTCTCCATAATCCGTAAGCATACGCCGTGTTTTAGTAAAAAATCCTGTTTGTAACACAAATATATCACTTGTAGTTTTTAGTTTTGAGGTTGACACATGATAATGAAAGAATCACAAGATGAACCCACATGTGATTTGACACAAGATAATCTGGCGTTATGCAAGACATATCATCGGAACAATAATTATTACACCTCCCGTGAAAAGTTGTACATGTTAGCCGTATTGCACGTAATATGATATATGATATATCCCTGATGGCAGCTCGGAGGTGACAGTACATACATGTCTATTTGCGGTGATCTCAAACAGACGCACTTTTGACTGAAAAAGGGTTTGCTTTCAAATGCTCCATATTGCAGGTAAATAGTTTTTTACGGATAGTTTATGGAAATCATGTGCATGCGATGGTAAATTGAGATGCATCATATGAAAATGTATGTAAATATGGAACTCCACATGGCTGACGTGGATTCATGGAAATCAGCTTTGCTGTTGCATGTCATTTTCATGATTTATTTGTGGAATGCTTTGCACCGCACACTCAAACCTGCTCTGTTTTGTGTGCAAGTTTGACTAATTAACTCACCCTGTCACTTTCTACACATAAGAAGTGTGATGTCATAACCAGTCACGTGTGACTGAGACAGAAGTAACTGTGTGTTGCAGGTGGGTGATGATCCACGTCACGCCGGCCCCACTGTCCTACCCCGGCCCTCCAACACCTTCAGCGCTGCTGGTCGCAATCAGTGCCAGGATCTCGTACCTGTTGGTATGTTTGGTGTTCACGTGTAATTTAGGATTTTTTTTTTTTTTACATGGTTTTCTTGGTACTCATTGTTACTGATACTGAGATGACTAACCTACTTAGTGTTATCTAGTCAGGGACGTCACAGAACATGTAGCTCTGGTACATTTCCCTGGTTTAAATATTGAAATGTGCACATGCACGTGTTTTAAAACATGCTGTTTTTTTAAAGAGTTTCATCTTTAAGATGTTTTATCGGGTTATTTGTATTGTAGGAAGATGCCGTAGTTCCTTCTCTTGATCTGTTCAGAGCACAGTTTACTTGATCGCCATCGTTAATTGTGAAATAATTGTGTCTTTTTGTGTCGCCTGTTCATGAGCACAACAACTAGGTACATGGTACTACATAGAACATAGTACTGTTTGATCTTTTATGAGTGATTAAGCACATTGGCAGACTGATAGCAGATACTAGTTACAGTATTGATGCATCCCTAGTTCAGACATAATTGATTATTTGAAGACTGAATTTGTTTTGAGAATGTAAACCTATTCAATATTTCATATTTGCAGCCTACAACGATAAGATTGTGGCCTTTTTAAGGCAGCCGAACATATTTGAGATCCTGCAGGAGAGACAGCCCGAGTTCAGTAGGAATCACTCACTCAGGTACTTAATCCGTCATGTGATATATAAAGATATAGATAATTATGCCACAGACAGGAGTGTCTGCAGTTTAAAAACATGTCATTTTTATTGAATATGGCCTAAAAATAAATATTATTGAATATGAAAATTTAAATTCTCTCAGAAATCTGGTCAGATTATTTTATGTTGGCTATCTGACTATTTTAATTTAAAAAATTATTTTTTTTAAAAAAATGTATGAATATGGATTAAAATACTCTCACAAATCCTGTCAGGTTAGCTCATGTTAGCTAGATAGAGAATATTAGGAATAAAATTATAAAAATATATGAATATGGCTTAAAAAATTCCTCACAGAAATCCTGTCAGATTAGTTAGTTACTTACCTAGCTAGTACTATGTTTATTAAGCAATAAAATTATAGTTTATAGCCCAAACATCCTCTCAGAAATTGTCACTTAGCTCATGTTAGTTAGCTAGCTAGAATAGTCAGTGAGGGTATCATTTGTCAATATCCTGTCAGAAATCCTGTCAGGTTATCCTACGTTAGCTACCTAGCTAGTATAAACAGGAAAATGTATGAATACAGCTTAAAATTCCTCACAGAAATCCTGTCAGAGTAGTTGGTTAGTTAACTAGCTAGTATAAGCAGTACAATTTATATATATTTCTGAATATGGCTTGGAAATCATCTCAGAAATTCTGTCAGCTTAGTTTATGTTAGCTAGCTAACTAGGATAAACAGTAAAATGTAAGTTTATGGCTTAAAATCCCTCAAGGACATCCTGTCAGATGAGTTAGATAGCTAACAACTTAGTATAATCAGTAGAAACTATAAATATTTATGAATATGGCTTTGAAATCCTCTCAGAAATTGTGAACTAGCTGTTAGCTAGCTAGTTAGCGTCGTCAGTGAGGTTATTCTTAAATAACCTCGTCACAGGAATCCTGTCAGATTAGCTTATATTAGCTACCTGGCTAGTACAAACAGTAAAAAACAGAATTTCCTTCTATTCAGTAGTGTAATTTCTTTATCAGGGAATCCTCTCATGTCATGTTGAAAATGTTGTAATCCTGAAATCCACACGTTTTTTTTTGTTTGCAGGGAGAAGGTGCAGTTTATCCGAAACGAGGGCGCAGCTGGCTTGGTGCGTCTCTCCAGCGATGCAGATTTGGTCATTTTGCTCAGGTAAGTTTCCACGTCCACCGTGCCGAACACTTCCTCACCGTTCAGGGATTCCTCAGCGTCTCATATTTGATTCCCCAGCCTGTTTGAAGAGGAAGTGATGTCGTACGTGCCCCCCCATGCCTTATTGCACCCCAGCTACTGTCAGTCTCCACGGGGTTCTCCGGTTTCTTCCCCGCAGAACTCGCCTGGTGAGTGTTTCCTGTCCATGAGCACACTTTCTTTCATATATATATATATATATATATATGAATACAGTAATGCACTAATAGCAAAGGAATTATAAAAAAAAAAAGGTTCCTAACAAAAATATTTGTTTCTCCTTTACATATCTGGTATGCACACTCATCGGCCACTTTATTAGGAACACCTTTACACCTGGTCATTCATGCCATTATGAAATCAGTGCATTCTAAGATGCGCTTCTGATCACCACAGCTGTAAAAAGTGGTTATTTGAGTTACCGTAGCCTTCCCTTCCTGTCAGCTCGTCCATTCTCCTCTGACCTTTCTCATCAGCAGGGCATTTCCACCATTTTCCCCCCATTCTCTCTCTCTCTCTCTCTCTTTTTTTTTTTTATGTGAACATTAACTGAACTCTTGACCTGTATCTGCATGATTTTATGCATTTCCCTGCTGCCACATGATTGGCTGATTGGATTGCATGACAGATTGCATTACAACTCTCAAAAGTAAATTCAGCTCCTAAGGGTTAATTGTTGTTCTTTGGTGGAATCGGTAATTTGAGTCAAATCACAAAAATCTTCATGTCCATGGTGAAGTATAGGATTGGTTAATATCTACTAAAAAGATTTTTTTTTTGTCTCAGGTATCTGTCTGTCTTTAACACAAACATCTCCACAGCCTGTGAGCATTTTATATGCGTAAATACTAGTAAAAGCTGGGTCAACATTTGCTCAGACTGCAAACACCTGCTACTACTGAGCCATTATTGTCTGTAACAAAGCTCAGTTTAGTGACCATAGAGTGGTAAAGAGCAGCAAAACAGTTCAGCAAAACTTTTACAGTGCAGTTTTAAAATACCTTATCTGAGGTTGACGCAAGTATTTTCTAAATGTCTGAGAAACATGTCTGTTATAGCAGATATAAAGAGTTGTTCCTTCCTCTTACCAACGTCTTTTGTTTTATTTTCAGACCAAAAAAATACAGCTTGTCATCTTATCGAACAATTTTACGTGCAAAGCAAGGACAGAATGCCAAATCGTATATCCGAAACGTCCATCGACGACTTGCTGACCTTTTCTAAAGGGTGCAAACATGCTGTGCTACATTAGAAATTTTGTTAGAAGTCATTTATGATCAATGTATATTTACGTGTATGATTATTGGTCTCTGTTAATGCACTTGAGAGAAGTGATTACATTACCTAAGCTACTGCTAGTCAGTTTCAGACAAACAAAGCGTGTTACTGGGCAGCACGCGTTTCCAGGCCAATTTCACTTAGTCCGTTGGTCAATCTAAAGGTTTATCTAAAAGCTCTTTCCAATGTATGCTTCTGTCTCACCTGCGTGATGACTGACACCACAAATTTAATTGTACTATAAAATGTAAACTTTCTCTCAGGCACACAACGAGCCAACGCGAGGGCTCCTGCGCCATACAAGCGAGACTTCGAGGCCAAACTCCGCAATTTCTACCGCAAGCTTGAGACCAAGGGCTACGGCCAGGGGCCGGGGAAAGTCAAGTAAGCGCCTGCAACCTACATTAAGCTCGCCGTAGACACGTTCTCACTCTTCAGTGCACACGCTCACACATGATTTTGTGTTTCATCTTCTCAGACTGATCATGCGCAGAGACCACTTGCTTGAAGACGCTTTCAACCAGATCATGTGCTACTCCAGGAAGGACTTGCAGCGAAGTAAACTTTACGTCAGCTTCGTCGGAGAGGAGGGGTTAGTGAAAAAGGTTTAACCGGGTTGACGTGTTTCTTCCTTCATTACCGTTCCATAATTCTGGGCATGTTCAGGGCAGAGCTGGAGCAGCAGGAAGTAAACAGGATGCAAGTTCTTAACCGACGTAACTTCATATTAGAATAATTCTTCTGCTGTGTCAATACAATGACGTAATTATTTTCTGAGATAATTTTCTGAGATATCGTCAATATTTATGTATAATATCTGCAGGTAATTAGATGATCATTTTTTTTTAATCTGTCCTGTATCTCATCACGCATATCGTGTATCATAGAAAGTGTCATGATGTGATATCTTTGTCATATTGCCAACCTGTACCATCCAGTGACAGTGAGTTTAGACCACTGCATGGGTTTCATTTGTTCAGGTCTATACAGGTGAAGCATCTATATTGTCTGATGGAGGCCAAAGTGAAATGAGCTAAATTTGTTGTTGTGTTCACAGGCTGGACTACAGCGGCCCTTCGAGAGAGTTTTTTTTCCTGGTGTCACGCGAGCTCTTTAACCCTTACTACGGCCTGTTCGAGTACTCAGCCAATGACACCTACACCGTCCAGATCAGCCCCATGTCTGCCTTCGTCGACAATCATCACGAATGGTCTGGGAAACCTACAGCTGTAGCTGTCTTACTGAGAAGCACTTAAGGAGTGTCAATATTTAGAAACATGTCGTATAATTTTATGATTTTATGGTTTATTTTATCTTTTGCAGTGGTAATTTTTGGCATCACGCAGTTATATTAAATGATATGTTAAATGAAATGATTGTGCCGTATAGAATGTCCATATTTATACGTCTCGATCTCCTTCTCTCAAGGTTTCGGTTCAGTGGCCGCATCCTCGGCCTGGCTCTTATCCATCAGTACCTGCTCGATGCCTTTTTCACCCGACCTTTCTACAAGGGTCTACTGCGCATGTGAGTGGACACGAGCGCTAAACAAAGCACCCAGTGAGGCTCAGAATAAGGGAATAGCTACCACCACCATGCTTCACTGCGAGGATGGAGATTTGCTAAGTCTCCAACATGTCTCCAACTCCAAACAGAATTTTATACAGCTCGCCACTCTTCCATAAAACGCATATCTGTGGAGTGTCCGGGTTATGATTGTCGGCTTGTTTGAGATTATCGGCTATGATTGAGAGCCTTGGCTCTCTCCTTCAGAGTTAACTTTTAAAGATATATATTTAATACACTGTTCTCTATATAGCATATCCACTAAATTGTAATGGTCTTTCATTTATGCTGAAGTAGGACAAATCCCACACTGTCACATAGCTTAAAATATAGCCAAAGATTGCATGCATTCTGTCAGACAGGATAAGCACTATAAACAACTGACATTTCTTTATGCAAATGAGGATTCTAATTAAATATGCACACATTAAATTTGCATACTTAATAAAACCAAAAACATCTAGTGGATTTTTGGATGATGTTAGAATTAAAAATGTTAATTTTACAGTGTCTAAAGAGAACTATGACTGTTATAAAAAGTGATTTTATGCCATATTTCAGTATAAAATCTAACATTAATCCAGCAATAATTAACATTTTGGGAAATTCCAAAAGTTTCATGTACATGTAAAGTTTGCTTCTTTTTTTTTTTTTTTTGATTTTTGAGAAAAACCATTTCCCTATTCTGAGGTTCGCTGTGAACATTAACCCGAAGCTCTTTCCCTGTATCTGCTTGATTTTATGCATTGTGCTGCTGCCACGTGATAAATGAGCAGGTGTACAGGTGTTCCTGTTAAAGTGGACAGCTTTTCAGGGATATATTACATGACTGTGCCAAGTGGGCAGAGCTTAAAGCCTTCTTCAAAGTTGCTAAGTTTCAGATAAAGTGGTCATCGTGATTGGATAAAAGCAGTGAAATAAACATTATTTCTGTAAATTAGTACACTGCAAAAGAAAATGTGTAAAATGATTGACGTGACCAAAAGTGTCATTTCTACCTGTAGTGTCTTGCCTTAAATTCTTGCATAAAGTGACACAAGACAGGAGAATCAGGAGCGAGACTGGAGATAAGCAGATGGGAACCTTAACCACAAGACCTAAACTCAACTACTCTGTACATTTTAAAACAGTCTTATGCTTTTTTTTTTTTTCTCCTGTTTGTCTGTCGCTAGTCCATGTGATCTCAGTGATTTAGAGTACCTGGATGAGGAATTCCACCAGAGCTTGCAGTGGATGAAGGACAACGACATCGAGGACATGTTGGACCTCACCTTCACTGTTAACGAGGAAGTGTTCGGACAGGTTCGTTGGGGTGTTTGAGATTGTTAAGGACAAGCGTGTTGCTCGTCACGTCAAAACGGCACCCAGGCATTCGGCAGCTTGTTTGTTTTTTTTAATGAGCGACGCTATCTATTTGTCATAAATGATATGTGTTATTAGCACATGCTTAGACACTATTTCATCTTATCCCTTGTGTGTGTGTGTGTGTGTGTGTGTGTGTTGTGTTTCTAGATCACCGAGCGAGAGCTAAAGCCTGGCGGCGCTAACATCCCTGTTTCAGAGAAAAACAAGAAGGAGTACATAGAACGCATGGTGAAGTGGAGGATAGAGAGAGGAGTTGTTCAGCAGACCGAGAGCTTGGTGCGAGGTTTCTATGAGGTACATGAACCTCCTGTTCTGTTGATTCATTTTCTATAACAGCAGCTCTGACGGTAGTGCAGTTTATATCAGTGTGCTCGTTCTACTACGTTATCGTTTCTATAGTAACAGCTCACGGGGAGTTTCCAGTGTCAAAAGGACTGAGGTGTTTACTGCTCAATAGTATGTCACTTTGGATAAAAGTATCAGGAAATCGAGCAAATAGAAATCTGTGTGTGTGTGTGTGTGTGTGTGTGTGCAGGTGGTGGACGCTCGGCTCGTGTCCGTGTTCGACGCCCGGGAGCTGGAGCTGGTGATCGCTGGTACAGCAGAAATCGATCTGAGCGACTGGAGGAACAACACAGAATATCGAGGAGGTAACACAGCACAGAGAATACTTCAGTGTATCACCACACACACACACACACACACACACGTATGCTGATTGATGGTTCTGTCCAGGTTACCATGACAACCACATTGTAATCCGCTGGTTCTGGGCAGCAGTGGAGAGATTCAATAATGAACAGAGGCTGAGGTTGCTTCAGGTGAGCACACACACACACACGCACACACACACGGTCCACCTGTTTAAGCGGCAGCACTTTATATTGTGTTTTTGTCGTGTTAGTTTGTAACAGGGACCTCCAGTATACCCTATGAAGGTTTCGCCTCACTCAGGGGTAGCAACGGCCCTCGCCGCTTCTGTGTGGAAAAGTGGGGCAAGATCACGTCATTACCCAGGTAATTCAGCAGCGTGACACGCTTTTGAAGTAATTAAGTTACGAAAAATAAACCTTGCACTGATTTATACCTCTTGTGTCGTCTCCATTTCTGAGCTTTGGAGGTGTTTTAAAAAAAAAAATGAAACAAGATAAGCCTCAGTATGTGACACATCCCAAAAACAGGACAGAACACAAGAAATAGCAATAATATAATAATAAATGTAAAAAAAAAAAAAAAAACAATAATAGTGAAATGCCAAAGTAATGAGAAAAGCATTGCTGAGGAGCAATGCATGTGTGTTTTTTTATTCTATACTATAACATTTGTTTTTAATTCTGTGTTAAACTTTTGTCCATTATTGTTGTCTTTCATTGTTTCAACAGGGCTCACACGTGTTTTAATCGTCTCGACCTGCCGCCGTACCCCTCGTTCTCCATGCTGTACGAGAAGATGCTGACCGCAGTAGAGGAGACCAGCACCTTTGGTTTGGAGTGAACTTTGAAACACCTGTGTCTGCGCGATTCTTCAGGAACCTCGACAAAACTGTTAGCAAACGCACTTTCGAATCCATTTCCGTGCACCAATCAGTGACGAGTGTAGTAAATCCTCCCAGTCGGTCGGGAGCGAGAGCAGAGCATGCACGTGGGATTTAAAGGAACGAGATAGAGGAAATCGCCGGAAAGACGGAGGCGTGGTGGGTGACTTGTAGCTCACTCAGAAGGTTGTTGGTTCAAATCTCAAGACTGCCACGGGCGGTTTGTGCATCACATGTAGGACATCTGCCAAAATGCTGGAAACGCTCTGATGCTGTTCTGGACGTCTGAACACAGATCAAAGTGGCTTTTTTTTTTCATGCAGAATGTTATGCAAGAGATCCAAGAGAGTCCCTCTGCAAAAAGTCTTTTTATAAGCAACCACAACGATGACACTTGTTTGTCCATATATCAGCGCTTTCTTATATCACCACATGTTCACACACACACACACACACACACACTCAAACCGAATGCATCGTTTGAAATGTATACACTTTAACATATTTCTATATTGTTAATTATGTTTATACTTACTGTACAACACCTCCTTTAGGTTACTCAAGCAGGCTGATGTCTATGACGCAGAGTATGGTAAGTCTGTGACATGAACACTTAGGTTTCCTCAAGTATGTGTGTTACACAGAGAAGCAAAGTAAATGGAGTAGGAATATACTTTCGTTCCTACTCCATCTGACTGAATTAGAAGGAGGAGAGTTTGAAGTTTTCTATTCCAAAAGAAGCTTTAGACGGGACGTACAGGCGTCTGAGTGAGGAACAGCTTCGTGCTGTAGCCGCTTACGCTCACTTTCCCCTGGATTCTTGAGTCACCTGTGCACATCATATGCTCACGGCTCTTTTCCGAATGTTTTTAGTAAAACCAACTCGTCTGTACAAATAAACTGAAAATAATCATCATCATGATAGGTTCAATCCAGTCCACGCTTTACAGAATTCTATTCCATTATTTATGCTATTTCAATTGCACTGAATGTACCAAAGGTTCAGGGATTGGCGTGGGCCTTCCTGAAATTCCTCCCCCCGTCCCTCTTCCTTCACTTCTTGACTTTTTCATAGTGCTATTGTCTGTTTTTGCACTCATCTGAAAGTAAAAAGAAAATGTTGATTACATTGTGGTTTTCGTCTATCTTATATTCCCATCTGAAGCAGTATAAAGACCTGATTCTGACTGAATACATGAAGTATTTATTACGTTGCTTTTAACCGGTTTCACGTACAACAGCTCCAGGAGCACTTCACTGAAGCACTGATGATGGACTCAGAACCACACATCTGTAGGATTGATTCTGCTTCTGGCCATTTTATCAGGTTCACGAATCATATGAGTCACTTTATTAGGTGTAACAGTTGTCGTCCACCGCACTGCCGTTAGCTAGAGAACGAGAGAGTTTTCTGGACTGTTCCTCAACCCGGTGGTGTCAGTGATGGATTGTTAAGATATTAGATTCTAGCCTCATATACATTTTTTTTTTTTGGATGAACTGCTGCTCACGCTGCATAACACAGCACTATCCACCCTCTTCCGTGTACATTATCTCACAGAGGCCTGTGATTGACTAGTGTCACTGTGATTGACAGGGGAGAGAGTATGCCCCTCCCACTCAGAGAGCACAACCAGGTTTGCTTCCTTGGCTCCCAGCCATGGACAGCCGTGGCATCGTCAGTATTTGAGGATTATTCGCAATCTTTTGAGGACAGGCTGAACCTTTTTCCTGTTGCGCCACCTGGGAGCCATGACTATTTTTTTTAACAGTCTATTCAGTAGTCTTTAATCTTTAAGTTAAAGCAAAAACTGTTTCAGGGCGTCAACAATTTTAGGCTGTTTTATTCATGCAGCAAAGAAACCACTTCAGTTAACAGCCACACTCCAGCTTACAAGTGCAAAATAATAAATCAGTGTATCATATTACACCATTAACGGACGATTGTAATAATGTACTTGTGTGGATGAGCTGAAAGTGTTGATTCTGAAACTGAGTGCACACAGGCAAGTCAAGAGCAATGGATTGTGAGTCACTATCATCCAATCTCACTAAACTACACTGTATGGGCAAAAGTTTGTAGACACCTGACCATCAAACTCATATGTGCTTGTTGAACATCACATTCCAGATTTATTTCCCTTTATACTTTTTGCTGGTATAATGAGCTCCACTCTTCTGGGAAGCTTTCCACTAGATGTTGGAGCGTGGCTGTGGGGATTTGTGTTCATTCAGC
>CM075028.1:1810992-1828803 GCA_037576675.1 Pangasius sanitwongsei
ACATGTTTGGGAAAGTTTGTGTGTGAGTATATGTGTGTGTTGTCTGTTTGCACATGTCTGTGTTTGCATATGTTTGTGTGTGTCTTTTGTTGTATTTAGCTCTGCATTTGTGTGTGTCTCTTTGAATATGTTTTATGTGTATGAGTGTTTCAGTATGTGCGTGTGTGTGTGTGTTCACCTGTATAGAATGGAGTGAAGGCAAAATTAGGAAGGTAGCGTCTCAGTTTAGCGTTACTCGCCGTTTTCTTCAGCTGACCATCAGATTTACTTGTGTCATACTGAACACCAGGTAAAGGCCAAGAACTGTGCACAGGAGTTCTCTGCACTCCTCATACACACACACACACACACACACACATAGCATTTGCGTACCACTCCTTTCTAACTACCTAGTTAATGTTTTCTTAATGGAGATTTGCTATTTAACCCGGTACATCGCCTTATTTACTTCCGAAATGCCTCAGGTTACAAGACACACACTTTACAAGAATGTACGTGAAGTAAAGGATACAATCACAGGTCCTGTGAAGCCGAAAGCTTTCACAATCGCATCAACTACATCTCTAATGGACATCTCTTCCTCTTCTCCAACTGCGAACAAAAAAAAAAACAGACTTTAAACAAAATAACGCTTTCAGTAAAAAAAAGTTTAAAAATAGTCAAATTAAATCTTTTGAGCACCTCTATAATAAATATTTTAACTTTAAAATGAAAAAAGGCAATTATTCTAATTTTACTTGAAGTTTGATCTTATCTGATTTTTATTTTTATTTATTTATTTGGCTTTTATTTATTTATTTTAAAAATCTGACTCTTTTCTGAGATAAACAGTATGTAAAAAGGACGGTTTTACTTTGTACTATTTCACTCTGTGATGTTCTTTTACATTCTGTTATATAGTTTTATTATTTTTATTCTCTTTTGTTCTGCTCTGTTTTGTTTTGTATCCTATTTTATTTCTCTTATTTTATTTGCATCCTGTTTTATATTCTGTTTTTCAAATTTATTTATTTTATTTATTTATTATTTTATTTGAATTTATTTGAAGAACTGCAGACGTGGACAAATTTGTTGGTACCCTTACAGTTCTTTGAAACAATGATTCATTGTTCCTGAAAGTGATTAAACCAAAAGCAATAGTCCCATATATACCTGCCTGCCCATAATATGTGATGAAGCCAAGGAAAACATCCAAAACTATTCAAGCTGAACCCCAAGGTCAATGTACGTCACTATCTGATCGCACCATCCGTTGCATTTTAAACAACAGTGGGCTCCATGGAAGAAGACCCAGGAGAACACCATTACATTTAAGGGCTCTTTAATTAAATGTTTAATTTAATTAAAAATCAAAAGTAATGTCTGATTTGTGTTAAACATGGAGTTAACAGTGACTGAGGCCATTAACGTTTGTCAGTTTCAAATTATTTCAGAGACAGTTGTGGGTTCTTCTTTTTCATGGAAGGGTACCAACAAATTTGTCCACGTCTGTATTTACTATTTTTAGGGACGATGCGTTATAGACGTTATAGATGTTTCAGTAGACACATCGAGGAGTAAGGGGGAACCTATAATAAATTCTGTTATTCCAATTATTTTTTTACTTTTTCCATTATGTAAATTTCACCAACTAATTCTATTGTAACATCTATTGTGTGGGAGTCAGGAAGCAACCATCGTCTAGTCAAGGCTTTTTTTTTACAAGCCCATAACAGAACACCAAATATATATTTGTTGTTACGATCCAAATGAAGACCAGCATTCCCTATTAACAATGTGCAAAAGTGAAAAGGTACGCATTACTATACAAAAGGTATCTTATAATGCTTTATGTATCCCTTCATAGTAGTGTGTTGTGACAAGTGTGCATTAGTGTACATCCTATTGGTGAAATGTGAGTACCTGAGAGAATGATGGGCTCGATTTCGTTGTATTCTCTCAGCACCCACACACAAAGACGAGCCAAATCTACAGAGAAGATGAACTGACGTTGTCCTTGACCACTACCCCAAACCTCCAGAGCTGTTCCGTCCCCTAGCACACACAATTACACAACAGTTTCAGCATTACCGGGCATCTATAAATCAGCCACCGGCTTAAAAACGACAGGTGGTCTACCTGTACAAGTCCACAAAGGAGAAACAGTGTGTGCTTTTGTAGGGTGCCTTAATTACGGCACTCTAAACACAGACATGACCTGGCTTGTCTCAGTCTCTGGAGAAGACAGCTTCCGCTTTTGGACCTGCAGAAAGCTGACTTGATCACAGTCCATGCTGCCAGACAACATGCCTCTCTCCTTTCACATTCTCCCATACCCCGTAAGATTTCTGGTCTCACTCATCCATGGCCTTGTCTTCACCAAGGACTCCACCACGTACTTCTGCTTCCACTGCTGTTCCATTTGTATTCTTTTAAACCATTTCATCCTCTACCAATATGCTCTCATTATGACTTATTTTCCAGAATTACCTGCTAATGTTGCTACTGCTACCCTTTGTGAAGCTGTACATCTCTTCCTGAATGTTGACCCACTTGTGAAGACAAAAGAGTCTTCTCATATTGCCACAAGGAACAACCTCAGGTACCAGGCATACAACAGGTTTTTACCAGATTTCCACCTATAAACTGAATGAACTTGTAACATGATCTCTCTTCCGTGGAACAAGGAAGATATCAGACTCTTATTTTAATAAAATTTCCATAATAACATAGTCTAGATCAGGAGTATTCATCTAAAGTTTATGATGGTCCAGCTATGTCAGATCCCTTGCTTACAATCGTCTTTAAACATTCTGTTAAACAGCATCGACTTTTTTCAGTGCTTCTTACTCTTTGCCTTGCAGGTCTTGTGGATGAGTGCAGGTAAAACATGACCATTCTCGATGCTGAAGTTGTCATGTGGGCCAAAAATGTTTGTGGGAATGACAGCTGTGTAACGGCGTCCATGCTGCTGAAAACAAGCCCTACACACACACACACACATAAAATATTACATTTATGGCATTTGGTAGACGCCCTTATCCAGAGCGACTTGCACTTATCTCATTTATACAACTGAGCAGTTGAGGATTTAGGGCCTTGCTCAAGGGCCCAGCAGCGGCAGCTTGAACTCATGACCTTCCGATCAATAGTCCAACAGCTTAACCACTGAGCTACCACTGTGTCTCATTAACCCAACACCCAACACCCAACACGGCTGCAGTGTTTACTGGTTCTAAATATCCAGAAGGTTAAACAGACAATTTGTAACTATTTTGTTTGCAGTGAACACACGTTTGTCTCACTTACACCTAAATCAAACCTGGTAAAGTTATTATCCCATAATCTCTTTAAACCGAAACAGAAGAAAAGCTTACTTTCTGTCTTTTTTTAAGCTGACTAAATTGTTTGTGATATTGATTTTTTTCCCTGCTTGCCATTTTCCATATAATAAAATCGTAAAACAATATCACACAAGCCTACTGCAAAGAAACCACAAAGCACAAACTCCACTCACAAACACTTACCCGTTTCAGAAGGCGTAAAGATTTAACTCCAACTGCTGCAAGGCACCGACACTGGAGACTCCTCTCATAAATGTTAAATAAACAAAAATCTCCTCACACAGTTTTTTTTTTCCTTCAATTGTGAGATGTGACAAACCTGTTGTGTACGTCGATCATCCTCTTGGCGTAGGCATAACCCGAGTTGGACTCATGAGGAGGACCGTTATGGATCTATGAACAAGATCAATGTGTGAAAGTTTACGCCATATTTGTACCTGCTGCCGTAGTCATGAAACTCATCCCAGGATTCACAATGTGCTCATTCTGAACATCCTGTAAACACACTCAGCACCATTTGTCTTTAATCTTCTGCGCCTGTTTACTGGAATGATTTATGATCCCACTACTGGGGTCACCCAGACAAGGATGTGGTCTTGGGGAGGATTTCTTTGCCCCTGTCAGCTTAGCCTTGTTCAACTACATCTGTATTTCTCTAATGCTGCAATTGTTAAAAGTGCTATATGAATGAATATGGATATTATCATGAATATGATTAAGGAGGAAGAAATATGAGGCCCACCTGTGCGCACACACACTTTTCAAAGCTGCCAGGATGATGCCCAAATATCTCCATATTATCTTTTACATGGCTATACAAGTCTAATAATGTAGACAGTAAACTATTTACATTTACAAATCTAAGGAGATTAACGGTTTGTGTGTGTGTGTGTGTGTGTGTGTACCATAGTCTCATCAATGGGGTAGGTGGTTTTATCTGGAAAAATGCACGTGGACAAACACGAGACGACTTTCACCACGTCGAACTCATGAGCTGTTTGCAGCACGTTATCGTTGATGGCCACGTTCTTCCTCTTAAAAAAACAAAAACAGAAAAAAAAGCTAAGTAAGAAAAGTTCTCTGTGTGTGTGTGTGTGTGTGTGTGTGTGTGTGCGCGTGTGTGCGCGTGTGCATTATTACCCAGAAATCTAGGTTCTGTCTCAAGTGCATGAAGAGACCGCCCACCATAGCTGCGAGGTGAATAACGTGTGTGGGCTTATGCTTCGCGAAGATGGCTCTTGTCTCATCTGCATTTCTGAAGAAAAAAAGTGCAATTTTTAACTCCAGCGCTGACTTCCTTTTACATCACTTCATCTCTGCGACATCCAAGTATGAGGGAATGAGTGCATAGAGGGAGTGAAATTTTCACGGGAATACAATCCATTTTGTCAGCATGCAACAAAGTTACAAATGCAGCTGACTGAATGGAGCAAATCAAATGAATTTACACCCCAGTTCTGTTGAACTCTTGATTCTGATCAAGAGTTGAGTCAGAAGGTGTTGATTAATTTCCTATAAGAGCAGCTCTGACGATGTCTGCAAGGTTTATATTAATGCATTTGTTCTAATATATTATTATTTCTGTAGTTAAAAACCAGCAGAGACTTGTGAGTCAGTTAAGCTGATCAAATAAAGGCTTAAATGGTGACGAGATTGAAGGGATGTTAACGTGTTAAGGGATTGGTTTGGAACTCACGTCAGGTCTGCATCTTTTGAGCTGAGGAAGATCCACTCCTCCCCTTCACTCGCTCCTTTCTGCTTCACCACGTGTTCTATGGCTTTCCCTACCAGGCCGCTGCCGCCCGTCACCAGCACCCGCATCGGCTTCGTCTCACCCTCCATCTGACGACCAGAGGATGAAACGGTATATTATTTATAATGGCCAGTGTTCTAAAATGTCAAAACAAGCAATGATTCACATTCTCCATGGACAGAGGAGCAGAAGTGAAAGGCCAACTTGATTTGCACATTGATTATGCAGGGCACTTCCAACCTAGCTCATGCAAATCACAGTCAGTTAGCCACCATACCACACTGGCTTTATACTGTCTAAAATATTAGAAACTGATTCACTTACTTACCTGATGGAATGAAATAGTTATTTAACATGAAAAAGACCTGTAACCCATTCTGATCACATCACAGCCGCAGGATATACAAGCTGAGAGAGCAGGTTCGCTCCACTCCCCACCTGTGTGTAAAGCTGATGGATTGTGATTGGTCAGAAGGGGTTGATTAATTTCTTATAGAAGTCAATAGTGCAGCTGCAAGTCACAGGTTTATACTAATGCACTTACACGTTAATACGCTATCATTTCAACTGTAACAACTTATACAGGGAGTTGTACAGCAGACACTTCAAATTAACCGATTTAAAAAACAGAGAGGCTGGCAATGAGCGAGAGCATGAACTTTTTAGTAGGAAATTCCACAGAATTAAATGTAATTAAATACGTACTTAAAATAATGTGAACAGACAAGTTCAGTTAATCGCAATGAAAAATGTGTCCATGTTTAAAGTCGAACTGCTACCACGGACAGAGTGCTCCGAGAGGGTTCAGTGACGTTAGGACCTTCTGGACAGGTGCCATGTGGAAACCTGTCTGAAGTTATGCTTCTATTGTTAAATAACTGCACTAACTAACTAACTAGCTCTTCAAGCGTGCACTAAATCTCAGAAGATCAAGAGCAGTGTCCTGGACGCTGACTCGCACTTTTATTGACAAATAACACACTTTTTTTTTTAGCCAGACGGAAATGTGGAATAAAACTCCAACCATGTCATTAGCCAGGAGTCAGAAAATGCCTCAGTATTGTTGTGAAGGGAAAGGAAAGGGCTACAACTCTTCCTTTTTCAGATGAGTTGCTTTTTTTTTTGTTCTTTACTTCAAAAGTCATTTGTTTGCCATTTTTAATCATAGGATCACTCAAGTCTTCAGCAGATTAAAAGTCTAAGTAAATACTTGATCTTTTTTTTTCCCCCCAGCAAATTTCAGTCATGTGATATGATCTTGAATGTTACTAATATCCATATTTTAGATGCCCTAAGCTGTGGATATACGAGCACACCTTTTTATCTGCGGACAGTAGAACTTAGGGTTTCTGTTTTCATACATGTGGTTTAGAGCATGAGATCTAGTTCTTCTGAGAAGCTGTTCCTCAAAAAGTTTGTTTCTTATGGTAAAGATACCAGTTGATGATGGAGGATTTTCCAAAAAGCAATAATAACTAGAGATGTCCTGATTTAAAATATTTTTGCCCCCGATCCGAGTCATAAAAATATAGAGTATCTGCCGATCCGAGTCCCGATCTGATATTTGTACTTTCCTCGTGCTAGTTGCACACTTCATGTACATTAAAGTTATAAAATCAATCCAGTGTATGTGCTTGAGAATTGAATGGCTCCACAATGCATTAAGAAAAAAAGCCTGAATCGAAACAGTAGCAAACAAACTAAAAATATTTTTATTTGGCTCTTTTCTTAATTATTCCACTTATTGCTGAATTGGTTTTCATTTATTTATTTTTTTAAAAACAAAATAACCAAATAAACAAGCTAAAAGATGTCTTTGGAAATAGCTGTTATCAGTTCTTAGTGCAGTAGCAATCACGTGGTAAAAGACCTTGCAGGTGATATCTGAGAATCATTCCCAACCCAAGTGCTAAAAGTGCAGGCCAGCGTTGAGGCATTACTCATTTGTTAGAAGGAAAATGTCTTTAACAACTTAAAAATAAAATAAAATAAATAAAACCTTTCCAGCAAACCCTTTCGGAAAACAAAGCTTTCAGCTTTTAGTGGGGAAATTCACTTATCACAGACAGTTAAAGTGCAGGAAGAAAGAAAAGGAAGAGAAGAAAGAAAAGTTAAAACTATAACTATATACACACGTAAACGTAGGGTAAACGTAGAAACGTGGGGTATTAATTAGGTCTTTGAATTTTGACTGATTTTTAATCTCGCTTGCTCTTCGAGGTCCAATGCGGCTAAAACACTAACCATAAAGTGCTGTTTAAATGATACTGCTCCTGATTCTGAATCTGAATCTCCTTGAGTTGTTTTCTATAACAGCTGCAAATCACAGGTTTACTAATATGGCTAATGCTTTACTGTTTCTTTAGAAACAACTTGAACTTGTACTTGTAAATAAATAAATAAATAAATAAATAAAAAATGGTAGGAGTGTCCAGTGTCAGCTTTTTAGTCTTTTTAGTCTACGGGACTCCTGTAGCGCCGTGTCCTGTAGCTGTAAACGCTGCAGGGGACAAAAGGACTGAAGATCTCAATAAAAGAGGAAACATCAGCAGTTAAGAAAAGAGAGGAAAGTCCATGGATTGTGACGAAACCACAGTTTATAGTTTATGTCTCACGTACATCATCGTAGTGTGACATCCTTATGACCAAATTATTTTTATGATGTTATTCGACATAAAAGTATGACTTAAAAATGTCACACCACACACACCACACACACACACACTGCTCATTTGAAAAAAAAAAAAAAAAAAAAGAAATACTACCCATTTATGAATAAGAGAACAGAGTTACCTTTTTGTTTTTTTTATTATATCTCCAGGTGTGTCAGGTGTGCTCTCGTATCCCGTGGGTAGTAATACTGAATTATCCACAACCAATTTTTGGTCGAAGAAAACACGTTGAACACGTTGAACGATGCAAAATTAAGTTCTTGAGGCAAAAACCCGAGGAAAGGTGACAGAGACCTTATCAGAGATTTTATCAGCGCCGGTTACCAAACTTACACACCTGGGTGATGGGAAGTGAGCGCGCGGTGTTTACACACTCATCGGCAACCGTTACTACCCAAGGAGTCGATTCTTTCGAATGAACAGGTTCACATGAATCGAACTAGGAGAGTTGATTCATTTGCTTCAGCACTAGATGCATGCAAGATGATTCATTTCACTGTGTCGGTTCCCCCCGAAAAAAGAAAAAGTGAATCGAAACATGAGTTCTGATCTTTTTTTCCTCTTCATATGTTACATTTCCGCGTTTTATATAATCATTTTTCCACAGTAATAAACTAAATTCCGTTTACTGCTGTTACATCACTTTATATTACTTAATGAACAATGGGGTAAAAACACATTTTTAAAAAAGACAAGTCAGAGACCAGGACTAGCTGAGTTCGTGACCAAGTCAAGATAGAGTCCAACTGAAAGCGAGGCCAAGCCTTTACTTTGATATGTTGGCTTCATTTGTGCGTTGCACCAATTCTTAGGCTATGTTTTGTAGAAACCAAACATAGCATGTGCAAAATACAAAAGACAACAGAACCATTATTATTATTATTATTAGTTTTTACAAACTTTCGTTCAAGTCCAGTAAATGCAGAAAATGTTTGCGCAAAACCTGCGCTGCCCATATTCATGTAGGAGGGTGAGTCAAATGAAAACCTTAAATGTGAAAACGGTACTTGCAAAAGTAAAAATGCAAGGCAGAGTTTTAATTTTTTTTTTTTTTACTCATTTCAACTTAATGACCTGTTATCGACATGTAAGGGATAGTATGAACACGACTCTCGCCCACAGCTGTGACCTTTTTACCCGAGTTGTAAAATTTATAACTCTCTCGCAATGTTCATTATATAATAAGCATTATATTTACTCACCCTACTCGCGTTACCTTTCCAAATAACCAGAACACAATGTTGAAATCAATGTAAAGCACGAGAAAGTATCCTCTGATGAGGAAATGCAATGGTGTGCATTCATGTCAAAGAATGGCAAAACAGTATGGTCTTTGGTGGGACACAGTGGAATGTGGTTCTTCACCAAACTGTTGACACAAAGTCTGAAGCACACAACTGTATAGAATGTCTTTGTCTGCTGTAGCGTTATAATTTTCCTTTACTGGAACTAAGGAGCGATTCAAAACCTGTTCCAGCATGAGAAGGGGAACAATTCTGGAATGCGATGGTCAAAAAAAAAAACCAAAAAAAAAAACAAAAGGGTGTGGAAAGGTGTCTACATACGTTTGGCTATATAGTGTATATGTATAATTTGTGAATTTATTCATAATGTGAAGTCATGAACACCAGTAACATATCTGTGAAGTACACCCATGCTGGAAAGAGTTAATCAAATAGAATATATGGCTCCTACATCCATAATAGGCTTTAGAATTGTATGTTTCGTAATGAAAACGAATGACAGATTGTAAGGCAAATAAGGAAATTATGGATGGTAAAATACAGGAAAGTGAGATCATCTCTAAGTTGTTGATGGGTGAGTAGTTGGTGAGTAAGTCAAATGAAATTGCAGCGTAAAATGTGTTTCAGGACGGATCTGACCCGAACATAATAGGAGGGTTAATGTTTTGCATTCGTTTTCATGTAGCTCTTATTTAGCTGAATTGTAACACCTCCATCTTTAACAACTCTTTATTTCACTATTTATGCTCACTACATAGGGTATATAATGGTGCTGTAGAAATGGTGCAGCGCACTACATTTCTGATAAAACACGATTTGAGATTTTAGCCACAGAAAAGCGAGACGTGTGTAAATGATTACTTAGCAGATAATATCATTTTCAGGACGAAGTAAGGAATGAAATGTATTGCGGAGTTTTTGGTCTTTTCCTGTTACAGAACGCTTTACTCTTATACGAGCTCTTATACTGCAGCAATGTTTTGATGCATGGTACATCTGATCTGTTTATAGTCACCTTTACTGTTATGATAATGTACAGTAAATTAGACAAAGCAAACAAACAAACAAACAAAAACACAGCTTGTCAATTGTCTGAATGTGTATTTGATCAGCAGAAAAACAAATGGCTTATTTTTTCTTTTTTTTTTTTTCCTTGAAATTTTTTTAAAATGTAAGCAAGAAGTGACAGTTGTGGATGAGAACCTCGTTCCTGGCTGGACTTCAGTGAACTTTGAACATATAAGATAAACAAAATAATAAGCAATAATTTGTCTGGACACACTGAGGGATGGAACGACTGAATTCATGAACACCTTCTGTGACGACCCATGCGTTATGCGCGTCTTTCCTGGGTTGAATTGTGCAGTTGCCCCGCCTTCCAACTGATTGTTCCTGGATGGGATCATTGAGGACACCTGCTGTTTTTTTTCCTGCCTTACCTTTCAAAAGCAGTATGGCAGCCGGCCAGAGGCGGGCGGCACTTCGGATTTGGTTTCGTTTGGGTTTTGTTTAATCTTGTTTACTTTATACGTCCAACATTGCTACGGTCCGTTACATTTTCATGCATACGCTTAACTTTACACCACTGATTCCTGACTAGCTCGTGCTACATTGCTTCTTTTTTGTATAGTTCTGCTTTGCTAATAAATTTTGTACATTATTTGTACTTTCTTGTGTGTCCCCGTTTTTGTTACGTCCTTTTTGAGCCATGGGGCGTAACACCTTCCTTACTGGGACATGGTGTTGAAAAACAAGCACAATACCGGCTGTAACCAGCAGATGGCAGGTTTAATCATGTTTTGAAAGCACTACCACACGTTTGTCTGACTATACTTATGAAGACCTTCCATTAATATCATTATTAATACAGATAAGTAATGCTATGCTACACCTGAATATAAAAATATATTTTTTTCCTTTTAAGTAAAAGCTGCAAGTTTTGTACAAAAAAAAAAACAAAAAACAAAAAAAAACAAAACAAAACTGGGGACCAGCCAAATGTCCCCACAAGGTCAGATATTGTTTTCCTTTTGGGGACATTTGGTCTGCACCAATATATAAAAATATACCCAAACACACCTAAGCATACTTTTAGACTCAATGAGATCATTAATTTATATTATAATTAGAAATACACCACTTTACCAGTTTACCTAAATAAATAAATAAATAATGATGTTGAGAGACTATCACATTTAAGGCTATCTTTGTTCAACTGTCCTCCATACAGCAGGTGAGTTTCCCAAAGAGCTAATATCATTAACCAGGGTTGCCAGGTTTCAGCAAAATTTCCTGCCCAACAAAAAACCCTGGGCATTGGAAAAGGGAGGCGTATTTTTCTTCTTTTTCTCAGCCTTGGGACAGCGTGATTCCTACCCCAATGGGCCTCTATTAGCGTTTGTTGCATTCTGAACCACTAGGTGCAATAATAACTCTACAATTCAGCGCAGTGTGTTCTCTAAATGATGTAGCCTAGAGAGTACAACATACTCATAACGCACACTGATGACCGGCAGGAACAGTGAGTGGCGCCATTTCAGAATATATTTATCTATTAACGCTGAGTTGTTCAATAAAGAATAAAGCTGTCAAGTTTAATTCAGAAAATTAGCGTTACATGAGGACGTGGTTGTGAAAGGATTATGCACGGCTGATTAAAAACTAATCGGTCCTCTCATAGCAGTCATGTGTTATATCATAAAGCTGCTTCATTTGGGACTCCATTTCAATACCCAATCTATCCATGGCTTGTCTGTTAGTGAGACTAAAGTGTGGCTTAACCTTTGCTTTGCTCTAATGATCTGTGAGCACAAGCGATAGATCCGGTTGAGGAGGGTATAATATTCTGATCACATCAGGCGCTTGAATAGAGGACTAATTCTATTAGGCCTGAGAAGAATCCGCTGCGTTGCACTGACGCCTGGCTGAATTAAAGCCTAAACAGACTGGATACGGTCCGTCAGAGCCGATTAGAAAACAGAAACATGAAACAGACAGAGAGAGAGAGAGAGAGAGAGTCCACATTCAGCCTTGTCTAAATGAAAATGTGTGACAAGGACAAGAGTAACTAAGAATACGCTTATAATAAAAACTATATTGAATTCTGGATTGTGATTGGTCAGGAGGTGTTGATTAATTTTCTCTAACAGTTTTATAACAAATAAATTTTCTATAGCAGCTGCAAATCCCAGGTTTATATTAACGTGCTTGTTCTAGTATGGCAGATGCTCAGTGTAATCTGAAAAAAAGTTATCTATTAAATGAAAAACGTATAATCGCTAATGCGATGAAGTTTTCAGCAGGGAGATGTTTATTTAACAGTCATGGAAGGAGACTGCAGGAGCGTGGAAGGACAGATGTTTTCCACCACAGGAAAGTCTTCAGGACAGACGAGTTTACGCTTCGCAGTAACAAGCTGCATGTTTTCTGTTTTGTTTTCACAAGAGAGAAAATAGCTGCTATAACATAAGATACAACTTGTTTTGTGAACGTTCCACCACATTAAATGTAACTACACTATAAACGGATAAACAGTACCACAGTAACACGTGTCGTTCGTTAACAAATAAAAAACTGTCATGTGCTGTAAGAGGAATAAACACTACATAATGTGCTGTTAATGGAAAATAATCAACTTCCAACTAGTAGATGAGATCTTTTTGTTTCTTGCGACTTTTTCGAATGAAAATTGGTCGGTAAAATTCAATACAATATTTTGTCACTACAAAATACAGGCTGTGGCTCCATTTATTAGCTTTTGACAAAGTTGTCGCTTTTTTAAAGTGCAACGCTGTAGCCGATTAAACACCAAATCATTCGTGAAGACCCTTTCCATCTGGACGAGGATTCATCCGGACCCCGAAGCCGAGCGGAGCACATGCGGCCTTATCGTGTCTGTATAATTGCGAAACGATAAGACAATAAGTCAGAGTGATAGCAGCGAGCTCGAGGCGAGATGAGGATGCCCGTTTCAATTATGTACATTAGTTATAGATGAGCGAGCTTTAGAGAATAAACCATCCAGGAGGAGTTCGCACGAGTTAATACAGTGCAGAAGGCCATTCTCTAGTACATAATTGCACCCTGATTATCCGTTAGTTATTGAATTAGCCATTTTGTCTGTTTGTCTTGAGAAAAAGCTCGGCAGACTCATCATCCGCGTGGCTATCAAAGGTCCCAACTGCAACATAACGTGAGAGAGAGAGAGAGGAATAAGTGAGGATCATCAGTTTTGTAATGAAGCTTCAAACTGCTAGATTTGCGTATTATCCGAAGACCATGTTGCTCCAGCATCTTCTTATCTATTTCTTATTCTTTATATTGCTAATCTGTTCCACTCCAAATGCTTAACTTATTTGCTATTAATCAATCGGGGATGTCATGGAACATTTTATCTAGCACTGTTTATGTTGTTTGCTGCTGTTTATCGGTCATTAAAAAGGCCGCGCGTAGACGCTGGCGAAAAGACGTGAGCGTGTCTCAAGCGCTCAGTGCTCTCAGGAGTGAACTGCTCTTTCTCTCTTATGTGCGACAGTTTTCTTGGTTTTTATAGAGCTGGGCGATATGATGAAATAAAATCGATATCGTGAAAAATTCTGTTACAATACACTTTTTGGAGCTATCGTAATAACTTTATATGTATCTATATATTTAAAAAAAAAAAAAGCAATTACAAAATGTAAGCTGAGTGGATGATGTTAAGTCTCCTGCTGCTTTCAGTCTTTAAAATGTTAATTTATTAAATAATAGTATCGTCAAACACATTTTAAAATATTTTTAAATGTTTAAATGATCAATATCGTGCATCATAGAAAACATCGTGGAAAATAATCGCTCAGCCCTACTCCCGTGCACGCAAACGAGCATGCTGTTGCTACGTTGCGAGGAGAAAAGATGACACGCATGAGGCAACATTCATAAGATTCTACCGTTTATTACACATGATGACGTTCTTAAATAAAATTGCTTCACTCGAACAGTTCTTGCATAGATATATTACAATACCGATTTTAAAAAAGGATTACGAAACAAACCGGTAACAAAAATAAACTCTTCTTCTTCTTCTTCTTCTTTTTCTTCTTCTTCTTTTTTTTTTTTCTTCCATTGTTGTACTAACATCATGTAATACAAATCATATTTGGAAATGCTTTGTACAGCAAATCAAGCACGAATGCAAACATTGAAATGGAGTGAGAGACGCGAGACAGAGACAGAGACAGAATGTGAGTTTGAATGAAATCTCACAGCAGAATCTCAAGCAGAGGCTGAGTCCACTCTTACGCAAAACACGATGGGATAAACATTTAACACAGATCATCAGCTTTATTTCATTCATTTGAAAACTCTTGAGCATTTAAAGCTCAGCCATCCAATCACTGATATTTCAGATTTGAGATTTTCTAACTGCCTTGTAGGGAAAAGGAGCCAAAACTCAATATTAATCGTTAAGGAACATGTAATATTATTAATTAATTAATCTATCGATTGATTCGTTTTTTTTATTCACAGCTATGATTTATATTGCATTTCAGTGGATTTATTTATTTATTTATTTATTTTTAAAATGTTCCTAATATTTATACCACAGCGATTTCGATTGGTCAGAAGGTGTTGATTAATTTTCTATAACAGCAGCTCAAGATAAATTACGTTTTATAGTAGTTTTTACAGTAACGCTCCACATAAACAGATTGAAATGCTGATACGGTAAGGTTTTCAGTCAGAGGTAAAGGTGGAAAGTCTTCAGAGTGGAGGAGTTCAATCTTTGCTACGCAGTTAGGTGGTGAAGGAACGACTGTTTGCAGTAGCTGCAGTAACGTAGACGGACGTTTTGCGGGACATTAAATAAACACAAATTGCGAAATTGCTGTGGTATATGAAGAATAAACCGCTTCAGGATTCACTGCTCGGTGGAAAATAATCAACTTTTGAATGGTGACAGTAAATCTGCTCCGTAACACCACCTGGTTGTTGACTATTTTCCTATAACAACACTCTCCCAAATGATTGGAGTGCAACTTTAACACATTAAACAAGACGGTTTTCGTGTGAGAATGTTAAAAGGATTGAGGAACGTTCCTCTCACACAGGAAATGGTAAAATTGTAATTGAATCATTTTATTGGCTTGATGAAGAGAATATGTGTTGTTGTTTTTTTTTTTTTTTAATTTATAGAAGCAAGCATCTGGCACTTTTTCAGAAACCTTGAAGCAAGTCCCTGAAACGTGAAGAAACATCGAGCTTTACTCTTCTATACAGGATGATGATGATAATAATGATGATATTTCCAAGCTTTACATATTTACTTGCAGTTCAGGATGAAAGTGTGTTGCTTGTTAGGATTAGGATAAGAATGCATTAAGTTCCTCAGGAAACTGTAATACGTTTGTGTGTGTGTGTGTGTGTGTGTGTGTGTGTGTCAGTGGGATGACCTTGCGCCTTTGTTATTTTGTTGGGGTGAAATCGACTGTGACCGGGACGGTCTGATGCCAGGAAGAGCCTGACGCCTGAGAGCGGTGAAGTCAGATGGCTCTCGTTTTAGTTCATTAGAAAGGGCAGAGTACACGATAGCGACAGATGAGCGAACAGCGGGAGCCCGGGCTTAAATATCGCAGTATCACACACCGCTCCGATGCTTTATTTATTCATTTATTTATTTAGGAAGGTGGCGAGATGGCTTTAGCATATCTCAAATCACAAACTGCGGCGAGGTGAAAAGCTTCAGCAAGCGTGAAGTGTATAACGGAGCAATATACTGCTCATAAATGTCAAAACATTTACAACGGCTTTTCTCTGCTAGCAGTGTCAACTTGATGCGATAACTAAAAACATATCATTTCAAAGCTGTTGTTGTTGTTGTGGTTTTTTTCATGCTAGTCCTGGAGGAAAGATCTCAGTTTTGTACAAAAAAAAACAAAACAAAACAAGAAGCGTAAATAAATAGCACTGTTCATGATGTGTGCAATAACATTAACTATAACAAATCGGACATTTCGTCCCACCGATCGAGTAAAATTGTCTTCGGCGTTTGATCCTCGACTGCGCTTGTGCAAACGTTTCTTAATTGTGCCCGTAAACAGGAAGAGTCTTATAGATCAGACAAGAAAAAGAATTGTCAGTAGATGTTCTTCGTATTTATCCACTCAAAAAAACAAAAAAACAAACCAAAAAAAAAAAAAACCCCAAAGCTCCAGAAGTGATCCTGTTCGTCAACAATCCTCCGGTTTCGTACTAGCTATGAAATGAAAATACATTCCACACCATTCCATGTTCAGGAGAAAACCCCTAGCTGAGTCAGTGTGTTTACTGGGTCTAAATTCCTCATCAGTTTTACAAGGTTCTCCTCCAAACCTGAACCAGAACCGAGATCTGATCCGTCTCGTTAAAAAAAAAAAAAGCGTTCGGATTTGCTCCCCTCGTACCCGAGTCCTCCTTTCGATATTTTATCTGTTTGTCCGGTTTCCTCTCGGACACGTCCTCCTATTATTTAAACGTGCCTTTTCATGTGGAGCGCCAGGTGGTCCGACCGCGAGAAGCACCTGCAAGAGAAACGGAATGGACATGATTTGGTTAGCGAAGGGGTGGAAAGTAACGAACGAAGCGTCCGTGTTCTCCCGTTACAGTACGGTACTGGAGCTACTTGGTTCACTGTTACTTGCTGAAAGTCAACACTTCATGCGCAAAGTGTTTAGCAGCATTGCCTGAGACAGCGCAGCGTTTCACAGCTCGACCTCCTAGCTAGCTAGACAAGCTAGCTGGATAGTTGGATGTTTTACAGTATAAAACTTAAGATGTCAAATATACAGTATAGTGTTACAGTAAAAAAAAACAAACAACCAAACAAAAAAACAAACAAAAAAACTCTAGCACGCTACTGAAACCCAAACAGCATTTGATTTGCTCGGTTAGTTAGCATCGTTGTTCCTCAGATATACAACATTTCTGGATTATTTGTGTCAAAAAAGCATGTATTCATTTCTGTTTGGGGAAATGTTCATGAAGTATGCGCATGACTTCATAGCACTAATAAATTAGCATGTTAATCGATAATCGACTCGGGAGTAAATATTTCGTCTAATTTATTGAGTTTTAATATATATAAATAATGTTAGACCTTAACGTCAAATTTGACCAAATAACGTTGTGTAGCACTTACTGTTGGATGAGGTTTTTTTTTATTTAATGTAAGATGATTCTATTTGTTTATTTATTGGAGATCAAGAAGGACAGATGGTGCTGCCAAGAGGCGTCGTAGCAGCTGGTCTAGGAGGTCCTACAGGTTCTGTGTGTCACTGTGCTGTATTTAAGGCTCAGTTTAGGCAGGGAGACCCTGTGGACACTGTTCTCACACACACACACACACACACTCTTATTCTAATGGTAATCTGAGCCTCTCCTGACAAAAGTGGATTCCCGAAGGTGTCCAGAAAGGACACATGAGTGTAAAAAGGCGTGAAGGACTTATTTACATCAAAGAGAGGTTGCGCTTCAGATTGCCCCTCAGGGGTCGATACAGAGAAACTGTGTGTTTTGGTGTTTTTCACCGCCGAGCCGAATCGAACAAAAGAGCTCAGTTTTACTTTCCTCTATATTTGACTCTTTTTTTCCTTAAGAGGACTTTCAATTTCACTATATCCCCTTCACGTCACGTGTCTTTGATAGTGCGTGTATATAGAGGGTTTTACGGTAACCACCAGGTGCACGGGGGGGGGGGGGGGGGGGGGGATGGGGGGGGTGCTGCTTTTATATTTGAATAGGAAAGTTTAAACCCCCCGTTTATTTATAAATTTAAGTCATTTAATATTTATATTGAGATTGGC